>JAGFNQ010002613.1:589671-627000 GCA_024364735.1 Boesenbergia rotunda | reverse complement strand
AAGTCCCATACTTGATTTTCGTACATGGATCCATTTCCGACTTCATGGCTTCAAGCCATTTGTCCCTTTCTGAACATTTCAGAACATCTTCATAACTGATAGGTTCGTCATCGCTTATGAGTAACACATCGTTCGATTCGCTTATGAGAAATCGTATCTCTCTGGAATATTGCGTGTCTATCAGACCTACGAAGAGGTGGTGTCGTTTTAGTTCAACTGATAGCTCATCATTATGAGTATTGGTTGTGGGTCTAGACTAGGTGTCTCTGTAATGTCTATTGGAGTTTCTTGAACTTCATCAAGTTCAATGCCACTCCCACTGTTTTCTTGTAAAAGAAATTCTTTTTCTAGAAATACAACATGCCTTGAAACAAACACCTTTTGTTCTAAGGGATGATAGAATTGGTAACCCTTCGTTTCCTTAGGGTATCCAATAAATAGACATTTATCAGACTTATCATCCAATTTGTCTGATACAGTCCGCTTCACATAAGCGGGACAACCCCATATCTTAAGGTGAGTTAAGTGGGGTTTCTTACTATTCCATGTCTCATATGGAGTAGTAGAGACTACCTTGGTCGGGACTCTGTTTAGCAAGTAAACAGCTGTCTTAAGTGCATAGCCCCAAAAGGATTTTGGAAGAGTTGCATGATTCATCATCGACCTAACCATGTCCATCAAGGTTCGGTTGCGCCTCTCAGATACACCATTATGCTGTGTGTATACGGCGGAGTCCATTGGACAATATCCCATTGTCCCTAAGATAATCTTGAAACTCTTGACTTAAGTATTCACCACCCCGATCGGATCGAAGTATCTTAATACTTTTGCCAAGTTGTTTCTCTACTTCATTTCTGAACTCTTTGAATTTCTCAAAGGCTTCAGATTTGTGTTTCATCAAGAACACATACCCGAATCGTGAGTGATCATCGATAAAGGTGATGAAGTAGCTATAGTCTCCTTGTGCAAGAGTTGACATTGGTCCACATACATCAGTATGTATTAGACCAAGCAATTCTTCCACTGGATTACCTTTTCCGGAAAAGGGTAATTTGGTCATCTTACCTTTTAAGCATGATTCGCATGTATCAAATGAACCGGGTTCTTATGATTCCAGAATTCCACAACGGTGTAATTCGGTCATTCGTTTCTTACTTATATGGCCAAGACGACAATGCCATGTGTAGTAGTCTATTCGATTATCTATTCGTGCACGCTTGTTGCTTACTTCAATATTGGAAATGTCACCGAATAAATCTAACGTGTAGATACCATTGCATAAAGTTCCTGTCCCATAAAGAACACCATTTAAAGTTATATAACAACAATTGTTACTAAAAGTTAAATGGTAACCCTTTTCATTCAAACATGAAATAGATACAATGTTCTTTATTAACGAAGGAACAAAACAACAAAATAGAGTGACATTCAATAACGAAGATACCTGAAGAAGATGGGGCATCGGATGCCTTCTTCTTCAAGGACTCAGGATAAACCTTGCAATTTCTTCGCCAGTGACCCTCCTTGCCACAATGATGGCAGGTGTCTTTTGGTGTCTTTTCAGTCTTTTTGGTCTTAGTTATCTTATTGGTGTCCAAAATGGAACGCAAATTCAGAGAAGACATGATCGAGTGATTATCCTAGAAATACAAATTGAGCTTACGAGAGAAGAATGATAAAGAATGTATCAACATACATTAATAAAAATCCTATTTATTTTTCAAATTGAATAACCCTTTTTATCAATTCAGGAGATCGTAAGAACACCTCCAAATAGGTTGATATCCAACCATAGATAAGATCAACCATGGCTGTGGCCATCAAGTTTTTCTTAGCTATGAAGGTAGGTAATTCTACCGATTACATATCACATATATGTAACTATCACATTATGCTATCAACTAATTGAATGTTTGCATAAATCATTGGGTTGTTAACTCATTAACAAGTACGCGACATTATACATAGCACCCAACTGCACCTCTCTTTACATTGACCTTGGCTGTGGCACAACAAATCGATGCTCCAAGCTTAAGGCTGACCCATTAATCAAGAAATAATTTTAATATGGTTGGAGCTCATTCAATCGTTTAGTCAGGCTTCGATGTGTCCAACAACCAAAACTAAGGATTGACCTCTGACTCCAACTACATTATTCATAAACTAATTCCATGGTTTGATCATGTTGAGGTTCAAGCTGGGCATGGATGTGTCCATCAACCCAAACGAGAAACAAAACTTCGATTCCAACCATATTAATGGAAGGTGTTGGCCTTAATATTTTGTAAGGGGTTTTGGGTCTCATCTTTTCTAAGCACATTCATGACATATAATCATGTCATGACTAACGATTTTCTTAATAAAGTATGTATGTGACTTAATTATCAAGTCTCATTAATTAATTAGGAACCGGATTTCCTAATTCTAATTTCATACTTTATTAAGGAATTGTTTTGGGAAACAATTTCCTAAATTGTCATAATCAATTTCGGAAATAATATGTTTAAGACTTTGATTTCTCTAAATCAAACTTATTAAATTAAGAGACAATTCCCTTAATTCAACCACATATTATTTTCATGAAAATCTCATTTAAGAAACTCTATAGGAAACCATTTTCCTAATTAATTTTGGAGACATCAATATGTAAGAGCATCACCTCTTAAAACATATTTTATTCATGGATTTAATTAATTACAACAAATCGTTTTCTAAGGGTGGCTCCCCGAGGCTCAGATACCCAAAGAAAAGTAATTTGTCGTAAATCCAATTTGGTCCGGTTCGGAAGCGCAACCAAATTAAACATGACAATTTCATTTAAAATTGGGAAATTAAATTAAAACAACTAACTTTAAATTGGACGGCTCCCCGAGGCTCAATCCAAAATAAAGAATTTTGTTGTCAATTTAAAAACCAATTCAAATTTAATTGTCAATTAATTGTTCATAAATTTGTCTAGACTTTCTTGAAAGAAAGTGCCCAAAATTGTGAGATTTCATAATAGGTTTTCAGAATAATTGTAAGTTTCTGGTACAAAAAAAACTTACATATTTCCAAAGTTTGAAAATTTCTAAAATAGAAAATTTCCAAGATTGAAAAAGTTTCCAAAGATGGGAATTTTTCACAATTATTATAAAATTTTCAGAAACTAGGAAATTTCATACGTTTGCGAAATTTCATGAGGATTTCCAAACTTTGAAATTCCTAAATCTAAAATTTATTATAATTGGAAGGTTTCCATAATTGAAAATTTTTCCAAAATTGAGATCATGACAAAGTTTTCTGCAAAACAATTTTATGATTATGTCGAACACTAACCGGCTCTGATACCACTGTTGGGACCGGGTGCATGTTGACAAGGATACGGGTTCGTAAAATTTTAAATTTTTACGTGCAGCGGAAGAATTAGCATAAAATAATTTTCTAAATTATTTTAACCTCGTATCTAGCATGCAACCTTATGATGTGTGGACATGATCATAAATTAAAACTTTGCGGAAAAGTAAACTAATTTACTTAGTACCTCGCGTAACTCGAAGTAAGGAACGAGATCCAACCGTAGCGTCCCGTGGAAGCTCCGCCTCTATTCGCGTCCACGCCGAGTTCTCTTCGGGATGACTTCGCAAAGTCACGAGTTTTGTGCCGACGAGAACTACTAGATTCTCTAAAGCACAACAAGAAGATCAAGAGAGAAGAAAGGAAACTAACCACCAAGAATTGGAATCTAAATTCTGGGAAGGAAGGAGATGTGATCCGCTTCTTCTACTTCTTGGTTGGCTTCTCCTTGGTGTTGATGGCTCACGGCAATTAATCCTAAAGAAAAACAATTGCCTCGGCCGCATCAACAATTGCCTTGCCTCAAGCCGCAGGCAATTCCTCAAGCCGTAATTGTTGACTAAAAATCAACAATTTCCTCTCGGCAATTACCTCAAGCTATCGGCAAATCCTCAAGCCGTAATTGTTGACCAAGATCAACAACTGCCTCTCGGTAATTCCTTGAGCCTCTCGGCTATTCCCTCAAGCTGCCCACAATTGTTGACCATCAACAATTGCTTGCCTCTCGGTAATTGAGTCGCCGGAGAAGATTTTTCTCCATGCATGAGTCGGCGCGACCAGACGGGAAGTGAGAGGAGAGGGAGAGAGGGAGAGAGAGGGGTGCCGGCCCTAGAGAGAGAGAGGCATGTAGAGAGAGAGAGAGGGAGTAATTAATTGATTGGGAATTCAAGGCTTGCCTTTGGTTCCTTATATAGTTGCTTCTCCCTTGCCAAGTCTCCTCTTCGTTTGCGAAATTTCATGAGGATTTCCAAACTTTGAAATTCCTAAATCTTTCAACAGCTCTAATGAATCGTGCCTCATTCCCTTCACCATCTTATACCCACTTGGTTCAGGACACGGTCTATTTGTGACAGTCCCCACTAGGCTGACTATGTCACACCTAGCCCAAGTAGTGTCTTTCTCGTCCTTTGGAATTCTAATTACTCTCATGTATTTAAGAGACTCGCACTCTAAACATGATATGCTCTGGCCAGAGGCTTTGAGTAACAATCCGACGATAGGCCTGGGTATACATCTCCTCGCACGGAGTGGTGAATCCTTTGTAGGCTGCTCAAACATCTTCGGGCACTTCGGCTTATACCCAATCATCCTGGGTCCACACCTCCTTGGAGATGCTTGCTTAAGATGTTAAAGTATAAGTCTTCATGACCAAGATGACTTGAACACCGCAAGTCAAAGGAACATCGCACTTAAGCTGCAGTAAGATCTTCATTGACATATCTATATAGATTACTATATGAAGTTTTACAGCTAGTCACTCCAATGAACTAGTTCCCTTAACTAGCATCCATGTTTATCTCCGGACATCCCAATGTCACCAGCCAGTGAGAATCAGCTGATTAGAGAATAACCCATGCTAGTCTCAACAGAATCGATAATGTCCATTTTTATCAATTCATCGACTAGGGATATTTTCAATACTTCACAATTGCACAATTAGAGATAATCACTAGTTGTGATCCCATCACAAATTCTCTTATGCTGTGAATTGTATTACGGACATTCAGTAGATGAGTTTAAGATCCCAATCAAATACACAAACATGTATACTCAAATAGTGAATTATCATTTATTAAAATGAATGTTTACAATCATATGGCGATTGCCTTAGGACACTTCTCTCATATCACTAACAGTTCCATTAGGGCGCCTTGGCTGATGGGGGCGCCCAGGAGCCCTCTTTCCAGCCTTGTTTGCTTGCTTTGTCTTCACTTTCGGGTACCTGTAAGATACATAAATACAAGGCAAACACATATACAATCGTAGTATTAATGAAATGGTTCTGACTTTGGATTTCCATGAAACCCTAGGTCGAACCGACGCCTAGGTTCCCACCCCCGAGAACGCGCCTTTCACCTACTCCTTTCAGGAGATGGTTCCCACCCAGTCCATTCGGGTGGACTTTTTTGCTTAGCCTACGAGACTCTCGGATCTCAAGATGTCTGACCCTCGACCCGTCTCTACTTATGTCCTTAGTTATCACTCAGCTAAGTTGCTCAATCCCTCAGACCAAGACTTCGTGCCCAAACCCTAGGTCCAGGACTTCGGTGCCCAACCCTCGGCCAGGACTTAGTGCCCAATTCCTCGAACCAGGTCTTCGGTGCCCAACCCTCGGCCAGGACTTAGTGCCAAATTCCTCAAACCAAGAATTAGTGCCCAACCCTCCGTCAGGTCTTAGGTGCCCAACCCTCGGTCAGGACTTAGTGCCCAATTCCATGAACCAGGACTTAGTGCCTAGGTTAACTAGGACTTTGGTTCACTTTGGTACCCTTTTCTTGACTCACCCTTCCCTTGTTCAATGTATCACTGACTTAAGCATATTGTCAAACATTGAAACACTTAGAGGAGGACATCACTGATGCATCTTGCACCAACAATCTCCCCCTTTTTGATGTTTGATAATATCTTAAGTTAGATTGGCTGAAGGGGCTATGTTATAAATAAATCTTAGGATAAAATGAAAAAATAATCTAAGCTTTGAAAATGCATTTTGATCCTTTGGGAGAAAATTCTAACTTCAGCTCACTCTCTCCCCTTTTTGAAAAAAAACATTTTGATTTCATTTGATCTTTGGTAAGAGAGAAAAAAAAATTCTAACTTAAGTGCACTCTCCCCCTTTGTCATTCATCAAAAATCACCAAAACATTTGTACCAACAATGAAAACATTTTTTTTAAAAGTACATTGTACAAATCTTTGAAAGCAAAATAATTGCACCAACAGATTGTTGGTGCAGGCAGCGCCTAAGTCAAACCTGGGTTTTGATAATGGCAAAGGGTTCAGAAGTTAAGATGTTGTTCTGTTCTAACTTGTTCACTGAGTGTGTAGGAAGAAGTCCTAGGTACACTAGGCAAGAAGCCCTGGCAAAGGGCTGGGCAAAGAAGTCCTGGTCAAGGACTGGGCAAGAAGACCTGACCGGAAGTCGGGCAAAGAATTCCTAGTCGAGGACTAGGCACGAAGTCCTGGAAATGGGCTGGCCACCGAAGACTTGACCGAAAGTTGGGCACGAAGACCTGGTCAGGTGGATTGGGCAAAATTCCAACCGGAGGAGCCGGTTGGCAAAAGGTAAACACTCCTTAGACGACTAGGTGAGGACATGTTCCCCGTCGAGGGAACAGTAGACGTCGGTTTGACCTAGGGTTCCATTTGGGAGACCAGATGTCAGAACCAAGACAGCTACGACTGTAAATAATGACTAACACTCTTGCTTTGTTTGTGTTGGAACTAACCTTGGTTGCAGGGACCAAAGGATTATGTTTCTGCAGCTCAGACGCCCAAAGGAGTGGGGTGGTTTACTGGGCTAGGCGCCCGGGAGGTCCCGGGCGCCCAAGGTAAAAGGCCAAAATAGCAATGAAGCAAGACTACTCCAAAACCACACTGGGCTAGGCGCCCAGGAGGTCCCGAGTGCCCAAGGTCAAAGCCAAAACAGCCATCGAAGCAAATCTGCCACGAAGCCAACGAACCAGGTCAACCTGGCGCCCAGGAGGTCCCGGGCGCCCCAGTCAGACCAGGTGCCGAGTTGAAGGGGATAAGCGCTGACCAAGCTGCAGATAGAGGTTCTCGCAGATAAAGGTATGTGTCAGGCGCCCCCAACGTATCAGGCGCCCCCAGGAGCACTATAAAAGGGGATCAACCCCAAGGCTTCCAAACAACTGTTTCTCAACACTCCAAAGCTTTTCATTCAAGCGCTATGCCCCGACAAACTCCGACTTCGAGATCCCAGCGCCGATGACGACCCTCATCTCCAAAATTCGATCCACATCGGGCGTCGGTAACGAAAAGTGTAGTAATTTCAATTTCATGATATACTCTTGTACTTAAACATGTAAATCTTTTTGCGCAATTATAGTATTGCCCAAAGTAAACGGTCAAGGACCGTGGGCTTTGGAGTAGGAGCCGACCACGACTCCGAACCAAGTAAAAAAACATCTTGTGTTCTTGTGCAATTTATTTCTTTCCGATGCGTATTTGCTCGTTATTAAGTCCGAAAAGTTTTTAACGATATTCACCCCCCCTCTATCGTTTTCTTCGATCCAACAAGTGGTATCAGAGCAGGTGGCTCAAATTTGGTGCAACCACCAATTTGAGAGCTTTTCGGATTTTACAAAATTTTTAATTTTTTTCTTTCGAATTTTTCTCATTAATTGAGGTTGGGGCAACACCACTCGATCGCTTTTTCTCAATTATTTTATTCTTGCACTACAAATCCAAGACCAAGTCTTGGGACAGAATTTCTTTATTTTTTTCAGAAAATTTCATGGCCATGCAAGAGTGTTTCAGCACAGCCAGACCACCACTCTTCAGTGGAGAAGACTTCTCCTACTGGAAGAGTCGGATGGAAGTCCACCTGAAAACTCAGGTGGATATGTGGATCATAATCCAATCTGGCCTTGAAATCCACAAGAACGCTGAAGGAGTGGCACAACATTACACAAAATGGGACGCCTCACTGAAGAAAAAGATCGAGGCTGATGCAAAGGCAACCCAGACACTTCAATACGGATTAACCAAAGAAGAACTGAACAGGGTTAGACCCTTCAATAGTGCCAAAGAACTTTGGAGCAAGCTGATTGAGTTGCACGAAGGCTCCTCCGACACTAGAATCAGCAAAAGGGACCTACTGCTGAACAAATTATACACAATCAAAATGAACGAAGGCGAGTCAGCAGCACAGCTCCACGCCAGGATCCAGGAGCTGATGAACGGCTTGCACACAATTGGTCACAAGGTAGAAAATCGTGACCTTATCAGGTATACCCTAAATGCTTTTCCAAGAAATACTCTGTGGGCATCTATGGTAGATGCTTACAAAGTTTCTAGGGATCTTTCAAAAATAAAATTAGATGAATTGTTTTCTGAACTAGAATTACATGAGTAGTCTAACTGCACTTTGGCCAAGAAAGGTATTACTTTTCTTGCAGGTAAAACCCAAGGAAAGGTGGCCAAGAAAAAGCCTCAACCTGCACCCGAGTCTGACTCAGACTCAGACTCAAAAAATAGTGAAGGGGATCGACCCAAGCTGGTTCGGCTAGCCCGGGACTACTACACGGAGCTGAAGCATCAGACCAACAGAAGAAAAGCCAGCCGAAAGAAGGAAGATCCAGCTGAACCCTCAACCTCAAAGACCAAATCAAATGTGACCTGCTACGAATGCAATAAGAAGGAACACTACAAATCAGAGTGCCCTAATCTAAAAGAAGCCAAGAAGACTCGAGGGAAGAAGGCTCTTCAAGCCACGTGGGACGAATCTTCTTCTTCTGAAGAAGAAGAGGCCCCACATTCGAACCTTGTCGCCTTGACCGATTCAGAAGAAATCGACACCGGATCAGAATTGGAGTCGGACGACGGAAGACTCACAATTTCGGAGAACGGCAAAATAACTGTAAATGGTTACTCTAAAGTTGAATTATCAAAGTTAATTGCCTATTTATCTCGTAACTTGGCGAAAGCTAAAATCTGAGTCGAATCCCTCCGACAGGAAGTAAAAATCCTGAAAGAGGGAGCTGATTCTAAATCTTTGACCGAGAAGGTTCAAGAAGGAACCTCTACTCAAGTTGAAAAGCTTGAGAAAGAAAACTCCTTCTTGAAAACTCAAGTCATGGACCTTAGAGCGGCGTTAGAACGATTTACTTCGGGTTCCAAGGGTCTTGACTTGATCCTTGGAAAACAGAAGTCTGTTCTAAATCGATCTGGGTTAGGGTATCGAACCAAGTCGAGACAAAGGTCATACTATGCTGTATTGAACCAATCTAGACCCAAAATTCAAGCATGGGTACCAAAATTATGCTTGAATAACCAAGCTGGACCAAACTAATATTGGATTCCCAAGGACAAGATTTATATCTTGCCTAATCATTATCGTGGCTTTAGTCCAGGGGGAGCCAATTTAAAAACATTTTTTATAATTAGATAAATTTTTTTCCCTTAATTTAAAATTGCATGATTGATTGTTTATTTATTTCTGTAAATTATCATGCTTAGACCTAGGACTAGTTAGATTAAGGACCAAAATGTTTTAACTGAAATTTGAATAACATAGTATTGGGTGGAGGTGAGATGATAATACGTTAGGGAAGCCATTTTGGTGGAACTAGCCGAAGCTACCGATCCAAAACCCAAACTAGTTAGACCAAAATCTTTCAAAGAGTAACTTGAAGATGGATTTTCAATAAAAGGCTTTGTCAAGGAAAGGGTTGATGATCCAATAAGGCTACGGCCAAAGAAGGCCTAGTGCCTCGCCAAGGCCTAGAAGCCGATTATTGAAAATCAAATTCACTTTACTATTGATAGATTTGAATCTAACACAAAAGTTCAGTTAATCTTAGATTCAATCATTTTTCAAAATAAATTTAAAACTAATGGTTTTCAAAATTAATCCAACTTTTCTAAACTTAATCACTTTTTTTAAAATAAAATCTTTTAAAACCTGTCTCACAAAACCCATAAGGTTAATGTGTTTGATAACTCTAGATTGAGTGAGACAAACTAGACTGTGAATATTAATTTAAGCTATCCTTAATTCTAATTGGATCCAAATCAACAAATTCTTTATGTGTAGGAACATAAAGATTTGGGCCAATGGATGTTGGATAGCGGATGCTCCAGACACATGACTGGAGACAAATTGAAGTTCACCAAACTCAAGTTCAAGAACCTAGGCTCAATAGCATTTGGCAACAATGCTACACTCAAAGTCATTGGGGCAGGTAACATTGAACTCAAATCTGATTTTGTAATTAAAAAGGTACTCTTGGTTGAGAACTTTAAATTTAATTTGCTTACTATAAGTCAATTATGTGATACTGGTTATGTAGTTACCTTTACTAACTCTAACTGCCTGATTAGAAATTTGCAAGACTTAGAAGTCATGCTTAGGGGCACTAGGAAGAATAATGTTTATACTATAAATCTACCCTTAGTACCTAAATGCCTCTTAACTCAGTTAGAAGAATCAAACCTCTGGCATAGGAGATTAGGTCACACTAATCTAAGACTAATTTCAAAAATCACTAACTTGGTCTAATTAAAGGAATACCTAAAATTAAGAACCATGAAAACATAATATGTGACTCATGTAACCAAGGTAAACAAACCAGGTCTAATCACAAACAAGTTCAATCAGACCTAACCCAAACCACACTTGAGCTCCTGCACCTTGACCTATTTGATTCACATGGAGCCAAGTCACTAAGCGGAAACCGGTACTGCTTAGTCATTATCGATGATTACTCTAGGTTTACTTGGGTAAGGTTCCTAAAAACTAAGGATGAAACCCTAAATCTATTCATTGACCTATGTAAGGTAAATGAGAATCAAAATGATACCAAAATTAAAAGACTTAGGAGTGATCACGGGAGAGAGTTTGAAAATCAAAAGGTTGAGGAATTTTGTAAGATAAATGGGTATATTCATGAATTTTCGTGTCCTAGAACCCCCCAGCAAAATGGGATAGTGGAAAGAAAGAACAGAACCCTACAGGAAGCCGCTAGGACTATGCTCAATGAATTCAACCTAGCTAACCAATTTTGGGCAGAAGCAATTAGTATGGCTTGCTATATCCAAAATAGGGTCCTAATTAACAAACGACATAATAAAACTCCCTATGAACTATATTACCATAGACTTCCTAACCTACACTACCTAAGGGTCTTTGGGTGTAAATTCCATATCCTAAACACCAAAGACTACCTAGGGAAATTTCAGTCTAAGTCAACCCTTGGAATATTTTTAGGATATTCAACAATAAGTAGGGCCTTTAGGGTCTACAATAGACAAACTAACAAAATTGAAGAAACAACAAATTTAATATTTGATGAGGAAACTAATTAAAAATCTGATAATCCAAATCTAAATCCATCAAATATTGATCAGGAAGATAATGAACAAATTATTGAACCATCAATTGAACCACTAGTTGAACCTCTAAATGAACTGACTATTGAACCAACTACTGAGTCAATTGAACCTATAATTGAACCAACCCAAGTAATTGAATCAAATACTGAACCAAGTTCTAAAAGAACCAAGAAACCCAGACTCAGTCACCCAACTGATCAAATTATGGGTGATCCAACCTTAGGAGTCAGAACTAGGTCTTCCTATAGAAATCTTAGTCAGATCACACTGATTTCGAAAATTGAACCTAAGACAATAGAGGAAGCCTTACCTGATCTTGATTGGATCATAGCAATGCAAGAGGATTTAGTCCAATTTGAGAGGAACCATGTCTGGGAACTAGTACCTAAACCTGAGGGCAAATCCATTATAGATACTAAGTGAGTGTTTAGGAATAAGCTAAATGACCAAGGAGAAATGGTTAGAAACAAAGTCCGCTTAGTAGCTAAAGGATTCAGTCAAGTCGAAGGATTAGACTATGACGAAACCTATGCCCCAGTAGCCAAACATGAGTCTATTAGAATGTTGTTAGCCTTTGCAGCCAATAAAGGATTTAAACTTTACCAAATGGATGTTAAGTCAGCCTTTCTGAATGGGTTTATCAAAGAAGAAGTCTATGTAGGACAACCCCCAGGTTTTGAGGACTTAGAAAAACCTGACTATGTTTACAAACTTAATAAGGCACTTTATGGACTGAAACAAGCACCTAGGGCATGGTATGAACGCCTATCAACTTACCTCATTTCTAAGGAATTTAACCAAGGATAAATTGACTCAACTCTTTTTGTTAAAATCATAGAAAAAGACATTTTCATTGCCCAAATCTATGTTGACGACATAATTTTTGGATCCACCAACTCAAATTTCTTAAAAGAATTTGTAAAAATAATAGAAAACGAATTCGAAATGAGCTTAGTTGGTGAGCTTAACTTCTTTCTAGGACTACAAATTAAACAAACTAGGGATGAAAATTATGTTCATCAATCCAAATATGCTAAGGAGTTAATAAAGAAATTTAAAATGGATAACTCCAAAAGCATAAGTACCCCTATGGCCACAAATGTAAAAATTGATAGTGACCCTGAAGGTAAACCAGTAGATCTTAAACTATATTGAAGTATGATTGGAAGTCTACATTACCTTACAGCTAGCAGACCTAATATCCTTTTCACTGTAGGAATGTGTGCTAGATATCAAACCTGTGCTAAGGAAACGCACTTAGTAGTACTAAAAAGAATACTTAGATACATTAAGGGCACCCTCGATGTAGAAATTTGGTATCCTAGGACCATAAATTTTGACTTGTCAGGATACTCTGATTCTGACTATGGTGGATGCAAACTAGATAGAAAGTGTACAAGTGGAAGCTGCCAGCTTTTAGGAAATAGTCTAGTTAGTTGGTGCAGTAGAAAGCAACACTGCGTAGCTCTTTACAACCGAAGCTGAGTATGTTGCTTTAGGAGAGTGTGTAACACAACTCTTATGGATGATGCACGCTCTTAAGGACTTCCAGCGTGATTACACCCAAACTAAAGTCTACATTGATAACATAAGTTTAATTAATCTAACTAAGAACCCAATCCAACACTCTAGAACGAAACATATAGAGGTTAAACATCACTTCATAAGAGATCATGTAGCCAGGGGTGAAATAGTTCTTAAGAATGTAGACTCAAAGTCAAACTTAGCTGATATCTTCACCAAACCCTTACCTGAGTTTGAGTTCAGCTCACTAAGAAGACAGTTAGGGCTATACTTAGTAGAATAGGACTGCTCTACTTATGTTTCTTTTCAATAACTATTTTATTTCTTATTTGTTACTTAAATTTTGTATTTTTTTTATTTTTATCTTGAAATTTAAAATGATTTCCGACTTAGTTTTTTTTAAATTACCCCCTTTAAATCTAGGGCTTTTTCGCAAATGGACTTAGCTTAGGCTCTAACCCTAGATTTGCATGCACCTATAGATCTAGAAGCCAGCATCTCACAAGCACCTTAGGGTACTTTTGATTGATAACCTAGACTGGGTTGAGATGCTTAGGTCTATGCCTTAATTCAAGATGCTTTAAGTCAGTGCATCTGCAGTAATTGGGGCAATAAATACCAATTAAACAGTAATCAGGTTAAGTGTCAAGTTTAGAAAATCTAATTTGATCAGACCACTTAACTTGACTAACCCTAGCAAAAGCTACTGTTTATAACAGTTAGTAAGTTGCTAATTGGGTTAGATAGGACTCGAAAGAGAAATTCTAAATTGTTTTGGTCTAGTTGAGGCATAGAATTGGTTCAGTACAACACTTTACTTTCCTTACTCAGTTTTCTGCTATGTTTTTTTTATATATGGCAAAGGGGGAGAGATTGGAAAAGGAGAGAAAAGAATGTAGGTTTTAAAATTTAAAACCTTCCAAGTTAAAAGTTTTTTCAAAATTTTTATCTCCTTTTCCAAAAAGTAAAGTAATTCAAAATCATTTTTGGGAAAATTTTCTATCTTCAAAATTATTCTAACTTCAAAATTATTTTGAAAAATTTTCTAAGTATTAAAAATTAAAAATTCTTTTTGAAAAGTTTCTAAGTACTTAAACTCTGTTTGAAAATATTCTAGGTACTTAAACTCTGTTTGAAAGTTTTCTATGTACTTAAACTCTGTTTGAAAATTTTCAAAGTACTTAAACTTTGTTTGAAAATTTTCTAAGTACTTAAACTCTATTTGAAAATTTTCTAAGTACCTAAATTTTGTTTGAAAATTCTCTAAGTACTAAAATTCTTTGTTGAAAATTTTCTAAATGTCAAAACTTCAAAATTCTCTTGGAAAATTTCTAAGAACTAAAGCTAAATGTTTTGAAAAAATTTCTAGTGCTCAACTCAGGAATATTTTTGGAAAATTTTTCTAACTTAAAAATCTCTTTTTGAAAATTCTCTAAGTGGTGAAAACCTAATCATTTTATAAACAAAGACTTAGAAATGCTTTCAAAAACCCCACGCATTTTTGAAAAACTCAGGGGGAGATTTCTTCCAGGGGGAGGAAATTAAAATCTGTTACTTTACTTATTTCATTAACTTA
Source organism: Boesenbergia rotunda (assembly GCA_024364735.1). Taxonomy (NCBI): domain Eukaryota; kingdom Viridiplantae; phylum Streptophyta; class Magnoliopsida; order Zingiberales; family Zingiberaceae; genus Boesenbergia; species Boesenbergia rotunda. The sequence goes on along the minus strand of JAGFNQ010002613.1, from coordinate 612,489 downwards.
ACTTTTTGAACCAAGTTGCCATAAATCAAAAAGGGGGAGATTGTTGGTGCAGGCAACACCTAAGTAAAACCTGGGTTTTGATAATGGTAAAGGGTTCAGAAGTTAAGATGTTGTTGTGTTCTAACTTGTTCACTGAGTGTGCAGGAAGAAGTCCTAGGTAAACTAGGTAAGAAGTCCTAGCAAAGGGCTGGGCAAAGAAGTCCTGGTCAAGGACTGGACAAGAAGACCTGATTGGATGTCGGGCAAAGAAGTCCTGGTCGAGGACTGGGCACAAAGTCCTAGCAAGGGGCTGGGCACCAAAGACCTGACCAGAAGTTGGGCATGAAAAACTGGTTAGGTGGATTGGGCAAATGTCCAACCGGAGGAGCCAGTTGGCAAAAGGTAAACTCTCCTGAGAGGAGTAGGTGAGGATGTGTTCCCCGTCAAGGGAACAATAGGCGTCGGTTCGACCTAGGGTTCCATTTGGGAGACCCGAAGTCAGAACCAAGACAGCTACGACTGTAAATAATGACTAACACTCTTGCTTTGATTGTCTTGGAACTAACCTTGGTTGTAGGGACCGAAGGATTGTGATTCTGCAGCTCAGACGCCTCAAAGGAGTGGGGTGGTTTACTGGGCTAGGCACCCGCGAGGTCCCGGGCGCCCAAGGTAAAAGGCCAAAACAGCAAGGAAGCAAGACTGCTTCAAAACCACACCAGGCTAGGTGCCTAGGAGGTCCCGGGCGCCCAAGGTCAAAGCCAAAGCGGCCATCGAAGCAAATTCGCCACGAAGCCAATGAACCAAGTCAACCTAGGCGCCCAGGAGGTCCCAGGCACCCCAGTCAGACCAGGTGCCGAGTCGAAGGGGATAAGCACTGACCGAGCTGCAGATAGAGGTTCTCGCAGATGAAGGCACGTGTCAGGCGCCCCCAACGTATCAGGCGCCCCCAGGAGCACTATAAAAGGGGCTCGACCCCAAGGCTTCCAAACAACTATTTCTCAACGCTCCAAAGCTTTTCGTTTAAGTGCTACGCCCCGGCAAACTCCGACTTCGAGATCCCAGCACCGACGATGACCCTCTGCTCCGAAATTCGATCCACATCTGGCGTCGGTAACGAAAAGTGTAGCAATTTCAATTTCCTAATATACTCTTGTACATAAACTTGAAAATCTTTTTGCGTGATTATAATATTGCCCAAAGTAAATGGTCAAGGATCGTGGCCCTTGGAGTAGGAGCCGACCGCAACTCCGAACCAAGTAAAAAATCGACATGTGTTCTTGTGCGATTTATTTCTTTCCGCAGCGTATTTTCTCTTTATTAAGTCCGAAAAGTTTTTAACGATATTCACCCCCCCTCTATCGTTTTCTTTGATCCAACATAGATTACACTTTGAAAAGTACTGCAATAAAAAAATTATGTGGTTTCAAAATGTTGGACCTTGGATGGCTAGAGTGGGGGGGGGGGGGGGGGATGAACGTAGCCAGACCTAAACATATCACCTTTTCAAACTTTCCTGCACTTAGATGTTTAGTAGCACAGCGGAAGCAACAAAACAGAGTATGCAGTAGACTAAACCCTAAGTTAAACACAAGCACAAGAATGCTAACAAGAGGATTTGCACGGTTCGGGGATAACTTGCCCCTAGTCCTTGGCGTGCCCTTAAGGTGGGTGATCCCTTGATCGTTGGCAGATCAAGCCCCGGTGAACACCGGATAAAATGCAACCTCCTTCTCGGTGGAGAAACCTCTCCACAGCGTTTCAAGATGATGAAGTATAAAGTATAGGAAACACAAGAAGGATCTTACTTAGCACTTAGAACCTCAAGAACACAAGCAAACTTCTCTGAGCTCCACTCAGCACAGATCTCACGCAAGACTCTCCTCTTCGTGTCTTCTCACTGATGGACTCAAGCTTCTTGTTTCTCTTCTCCTAAGTGCCCAAGTAATGGAAGGTTGCTTCAAGGATCACAGTTGCTTCCCCAAGATGATGGAACAGCAGATAGCACAAGAACACAGCAAGAAGAGTTCGCAGCAAGCTCTAGCGAGAAGTCTATTCACCCCTTCTCCGCTACGCAGCTTAAGACTTCTCCACTAGCGCTAGGTCACCATCTCCCTGCAGCCTCCAGCTGCTCACCTGCCAATGCCAGCTACCACTGAGCTCTCCCTAGACTCCCTGAGCTTCCCTCAGCCAAGCTCCAGTCAGCAGCTCCACCTGTTGCAACCTGAGATGGCAAATGGACAAACCTGCTCCAAGGAAAGTCCTCCATTGAATCTCCTTGAGTGTTTGAATCCATCCCTGTCACCTGCACACTCAATCAGAGGTTTAGCAAATGAAATCAAACTTATATCAGTAATAACAGAGATGATCAAAGTGACATCAGTAGCGTATTAGTGAAAGTAGGCGCGATCAGAGCGTCTGACAGCGCGTTTGAATTAAAGTGATCGGTCACCGGACCGATCAGGACTATCCTAGACTGATCAGGCTCCAACCTGATCGGTCCCCAGTGAGAAACTTGGGATCGTAAGCTCGTATGATCGATCACCCTGACCGGTCACCAGATCGGTCACCAAACCAATCCAGAAATTAGCTTGCCACAATTCCGCTAGGAATTCACTGGCTGATCGGTCACCAGACAGATCAGGATGATCCCAGACCGATCAGGCACCAGCCTGATCGGTCAGGGTGAGAAACCTCGTGACAGTTGATCGTTCAGTTTGATCGGTCACGGTTTCTCCCTGATCGGTCACCAGACCGATCAGGAGTCGATCAGTAGGTTTGCCAAAGTCACTGGAAGCTCCCTGATCGGTCACCAGACTGATCAGACATCGCTTGATCGGTCACCAGACCGATCCAAGAGGGAACTTCGTGCCAACTTCCCTGATTGGTCACCAAACCGATCCGGGCACGGCTAAAACCACTCTAAGTCAAGAGAACCAGCCTCCGGCCCATCTCCGACTCGTGCTTGATCCCTCGGACCAAGACTCCATGCCCAGCTTCACTCACTGGGACTTCAACCTAGCCCTCCAAGCTAGGACCTGGCCCTCCAAGACGGGATTTCATCAACCTAGCCCTCCAAGCTAGGACCTGGCCCTCCAAGCCGGGTCTTTTTCACATTTCACCTAACCCTCCAAGTTGGGACTTTTCACCTAACCCTCCAAGTTAGGACTTTTCACCTAGCCCTCCAAGCTAGGACTTTTCACCCAACCCTCCATGTTAGGACTTTTCTACACCTAGCCCTTCAAGCTAGGATTTTTCACACCTAACCCTCCAGGTTAGGACTTTTCCACACCTAGCCCTCCAAGCTAGGATTTTCCACACCTAACCCTCTAGGTTAGGATTTCAATCACTCCATGCCTAATCCCCGATCAGGACTTAATCATAATCATAATCATCAACCTAAACTAAAATCGGTGTCAACACCAAAACAACAATCAGGGTCAGACTGCATCAACAATCTCCCCCTTTTTGTTGTTTGACAACCCGATTTTAAGTTTAGGGATTCGAAATCAATATTCTCAAATTCCAGAATCATAGGGGAATCAGGATCCTCCCCCTACAACATTATCATCCCAAACTTAACCAACCACACTCTCCCCCTTTGTCGAACATCGAAAAGGGTCTAGACGGGTTATTAAGATAAAACATACTCCCCCTCAATCCTAGGGGTATCCCAAAACAACAAAAGATTTGATTGAATTTTGAAAGCATATGACAACATACGATAAAGATAAGGCATGGCAAAGCAATCATATGTATCATATAGACATGGCATCCTAAGCAAAATCATAGCAACGCCTAATATCAGATGAATGAAGCATAAGCAAAATCTAGTCATAGAAGTAAGGCATAAAACATAGCCTGAAAAGGCAAGTGCATCATACATCAAAACCATACAACTAAATAGATGCATATCAATGCATTAAAGTCAAGGCAAATGCGGCACAAGGCCATAAAAGTCAAGTCATGAGGCATACTGCCCGGAAGTCATACAATCCAAACAATCAAATAGGCAAATCACAAGCAGATGCAGAGTATATCAACCATCGGTGAGGGGGTCATCATGCATAGGGTCATCCATCGTGGCATCATCATGTGCAAAAGACCCAGGTGTAGCACTGCCGAAGGGCGCATCTCCCGGAAATGTGTGGCAGCGCCACTCATCATACCAAGTCTGCTGTAGCGTACGGACCTCGGAGACATCAGACTCTACCGCGGTCAGTCTACGATCGAAGGAGCGAAAACCCTACTGAACCTCCTCGCGATAGAGCTCTCGCAAATGAAGATCATGCTGGATCGTCCGGTCCAGCTCAGAAATTTGCCATCGTAGGTCCGGGTCCGGCTCATAGTCGTAGTCGGCAGTAGCAGCGGGGGCCTCCTGATGAGCAGCTGGGGCTGCTGTTATCTGAACATGCGCACCCCTAGGAAGCTCGCCTAAACCCCGCCCATCCTTCCATACAAGAGTCTGATCGTCCGGCCCAACAACAATACTAGATTTGGCAAACGCGTGTTTTCCCAATCGACAATCCTGTCTGACCATAGGCACTGTCCTGCCCTTAGTCACATCAACACCTACTGACATAAGCCAGTCAGTGATGACATGACCGAACGACATATAGACAGTGCAACGACTGGGCTCATGATAGGAAATGATGGACTGAAAGATGCTCTCAATAATGTCAAAGTCAAGACGGCAATGCATGCCATAGAGCATCAAGCAGTGGTAGGGTCGGATCTCGGTCAAGGGTTTTGAAGTGATCGACAGGATACAGTTGGTGATTATCTTGAAGAGTACGTAATCAGTAGGAGAAAGTCGAAGGGCCGCAAAAGTCGGAAATCAGGCCCTAACTCATCAAGACCAGCCGGTCGAGGATGTCCGAAGAAGTGCTGGTAAATGCTATCAGGGGTAACGTCCGCAAAGGGAGGCAGCAAGGGGTCAGGAAGCTCAGGGTAGATAGAATAAAAGTTTGGCGATCGACGAGCGCCAAGATACTCTGCCAGGATGTCATAAGAGAAATCAAGATTCCTCCTGGCGACTCGAGTGGTGAATTCAAAGCCCCCTTGAGGCCCTTGTTAGAGGTTGTTGTAAAACTCGGAACAAGATCATAGTTTATCGTCCGCTCCAGGGAGAGAAGAAAGCCAAGGTTGTAGAAGGTGACTATCTCCATGATGGAGGGACAGTGCTCGGATAGAAAGGGAACATCAATTGATCGGCAGGAGAGCAACTTGAAGGTTCTGGATTGAAATGCCTGTTCACAGGCAGCGTTGGGGAAACGAGAACTTGAAGAAGGCTGAGGCCTTCGGGAGGGCGCGGAGGAAGAAGGGGCTTTGCCCTTTGAACTGCCCTCCACCGGTTCTTTTCCCTTGGATGATTTTCTAAAGGGTTTGAAATAAATCATGGCAATAGATTTGATCAGGATGAAGTTAAATCAAGACACAGATTCGAATATTGATACGATCACGAACAAAGGATCACATGGTCAAGACATTGATCAAGTTAATCATAACAGAAAATGAGCAAATGAACATAGGTTTAATCAATGGAGTAAGATGTGATCAATAATCAAAGAACAGAAAGATTTGATCGTATGGGTAAGGTACACACGACACACACCAAAAGAAACCCCAAAAGCAACAAAGTTAGTTCACCAGATATCATGACATTTGAAGTAATCAATAAGGTGAGGTAGGGGAATCTTACTTAGGTGCCATTCTTTTGTCTGTTGAGTTTGAGAGAGATCAACCGGCTGAGTTGTGCAGTGCGGCACACACCAGTGATGCTTCGCGAGAAATAAGAGCAGAAGACGAACTCCCAGCAGTGCAGAAGAAGAACAATCTCACGCACAGCAGGGAGAAGATCGAAGAAACCACGCGCAGGAGGAGAAAACGCAGGAGGAGCTCACGCAGGAAGAGAGGGATCTCACGCGCAAGAGGGGAGTTTCGGCCTAGGGTTCGGCAATGAGGGGTTTCGGGAGAGTTAATAGGTTGGTGGATCGGTCCACCAACCGAAATTTAATGTGATCGAACGATCACCGTTCGATCTGGAAGTGCCCAGACCGATCAGGCTTCGGCCTGATCGGACTGGCCTGGTCTGATCGGTCGGGGTGACCGATCAGGCAGGCTCCTGATCGATCGGCTGATCGATCAGGAAGCGAACAGTGGGTTTGGAGGTTTTTCCGTGAGCCCCCTGATCGGTCTATGGACCGATCACCACAGGGTGCCAGATCGGTCCGGGGACCGATCCAGACCAACACAGAATGTTTGGTCAATTTTTGTGATGTGTTCTGTGACCCCTCTGATCGATCTGTGGACCGATCACCACAGAGGGCGCCAGATCGGTCCGGGGACCGATCAGCCATACGCCTGATCGGTCTGGTGACCGATCAGGCTTCCTGGTAATTCCTGATACGATCTGAAACTTTCAGTTTCAGACTTCCAAGTGATTTCGGACAAGATCTGATGACAGTTATCGATCTTGGAAGTGGTCCCTTGAGTAAAATTGATCCCTAAACAAGGATCAAAGGTCCTTATGGTTTACAAACACTTTGCTCCACTCAAGTGGAGTCAAACTCAATCAACAAACATCCACTCAATTTCAAACAAGTTTGTATCAAATTCAAGTCTCCAATCAAGTTTCCTTGATTGGAATGTCCAAGTATGATCATGGAGCCAAGTACACATATGTTATGCATTGGTTTTCCCCATACTTGGTCACCGAAGTGATTTTTATCTCGTCAACTAAATTTCTCAAGGGATGCAATGACATTTCGAGAAATTTAGTTGATCCTAACATCTCACCCCATTTCTAGCAAACAAAAACGTTTTGGTAAACCTTATAGTTTGTGTGAGATGTCCCCAAGTTACCCAATTGTATCCCAACAATTCGAATTGATCATGAAGGGTTTTGAATGCATTTTGATGTCTATGAAACGCGACACATTCCCAACTCCCTTCTTAAGAAACTAAACTCATTTTCGGGGAGTGGTTTAGTGAAAATGTCTGCTAAATTTGATTTGGACTCTACATATGAGAGTACAACATCTCCTCTAGCAACATGATCTCTAATGAAGTGGTGACGCACTTCAATATGTTTGGTTCTAGAATGATGGACTGGATTCTTAGTTAGGTTAATTGTGCTAATGTTGTCACACAACACTTGCACACCCTTATAGCTTAATCCATAGTCCTCTAGAGTATGAATCATCCATAACAATTGCGATATACTCTCTCCCATGGCTATATATTCTGCCTCGGTCATGGAGAGAGCAACACAATGTTGCTTCTGACTTGACCAACTAACTAGAGATGATCCTAAAAATTGGCAACCCCCATTTATGCTTTTCCGATCCAACTTGCATCCAACATAGTCGGAGTCGGTGTAGCCAATTAGGTTAAAGGATTCAGTACGGGGGTACCAAAGACAAACTCCTATTGTGCCTTTAAAATATCTCAAAATTGTCTTAACAGCAATCAAGTGAGATTCCTTGGCACAAACTTGATATCTAGCGCACATACCCACAGCGAAAAGTATATCAGGTCGACTAGCTGTGAGGTATAGCAGACTACCTATCATGCTTCGATATTGAGTCAAATCAACAGGTTTACCACTCTCATCATTGTCCAATCTTGTGTTTGTAGCCATGGGAGTGGTTACCTCTTTTGAATCACTCATATTGAATTTTCGAAGCATCTCTTGAGTATATTTTGATTGGTGCACATGGATTTCATCACGAGTTTGCTTGATTTCAAGTCCAAGGAAGAAAGTTAACTCTCCCACTAGACTCATTTCAAATTCACTCTCCATGTGTCCAATAAACTCATTTAAATAGCCCTTGTTGTTTGAGCCACAATTAATGTCATCGACATATACTTGGGCTACAAATATATTGTCACCATCTCTACGTAGAAATAGTGTAGGGTCTATTTGGCCTCTAACAAAGCCTTTTTCAATTAGGAACGTCGACAACCGCTCATACCAAGCTCGGGGTGCTTGTTTAAGGCCATAAAGTGCCTTCTTGAGCTTAAATACGTGGTTTGGGAATTCGGTACTCTCAAACCCCGGAGGTTGTTCGACATAGACCTCTTCCCTTATTAAACCATTTAGAAAGGCCGATTTGACATCCATTTGATATAGTTTGAAACCTCGACGTGCTGTGAATGCAAGCATCAATCGGATAGACTCTAATCGTGCCACGGGAGCATAGGTCTCATCATAATCAAGGCCTTCAACTTGACTGTAGCCCTTGGCTACTAAGCGTGCCTTGTTTCTTATGATTTCTCCCTTAAGGTTTAGTTTATTTTTGAAGACCCATTTTGTTCCAATAATGGTAGTCTTCTTAGGTCTAGGGACTAAGTCCCAAACTTGACTTCTTTCAAATTGACCTAGTTCATCTTGCATCGCAATGATCCAATCAGGATCATTTAATACTTCATCAATTTTTCTAAGTTCAATTTCAGAAATTAGGGCAACTTCATTAGCCTCATTCCTAAAGAATGATCTAGTCCTAACCCCATGATGGATGTCTCCAACAATTTGGTCTTGGGGATGACTAGAGGCTAACCTAGTTGTCCTTGGTGTTGGTGGTGTTTCTTGAATGGTTTCACTAGACACTAGCTCAACCTCAGGATCCGGCTGATCTATGTGTTGTCTAGGCTCACCGTCATTAGACTCATCACTATCATCTACAACATTTGGACATTCATTCAAACTTAGTCTCCTAAGTTCGAATTGGACTCCTTTGACATCTTCTGATTGATCATTTGCTTTTGAAATTTCATCAAAGACAACATCAAAAGATTCTTAAACCAATCTAGGCTTCTTGTTGTAGACTCGGTAGGCTTTGCTAACAAGGGAGTACCTGACCAGTATCCCTTCATCAGCCTTTGCCGTGAACTTCCCAAGGTGGTCCTTTGTGTTTAGGATAAACACCTTACAACCAAACACCCTAAGATGTTTAACCGTAGGTGGTTTTCCAAACCAAAGTTTATGGGGAGTCTTACCTAAGAACCTATGGATGAGGACTCGGTTTTGCACGTAGCAAGCTGTATTTACAGCTTCGGCCCACAAGTAGCTCGGTAGTGACTACTCATTAAGCATGCTTCGTGCAACCTCTTGTAAGACCCGGTTCTTCCTCTCTACAACACCATTTTGTTGTGGTGTTCTAGGAGTGAAGAATTCGTGTCTATACCCTCTATCTTGACAAAACTCTAAAAATCGTTGGTTTTGAAATTCACCTCCATGATCACTTCTTATTGTCTTAATGGTTGATGATTTTTCATTTTCAACTCTTCTACAAAAAGAAATGAAAACATCTAAGGTTTGGTCCTTATATTTAAGAAAATAAGTCCATGTATATCTAGTAAAATCATCAATGATAACAAAACAATATCTACTTCCATTCAATGATATGATAGTGCTACAATCAAACAAGTCCATATGAAGTAAATCTAAAGCGGTAGATGTACTTACAGTGTTTTTACCTTTATGTGCAGATTTTGATTGCTTACCCATTTGACATGCATCACAAATCTTTTCTTTTTCATACTTGATGCTGGGTAAGCCACGAACTAGTCCCTTGTTGGCAAACTTTCGGATATTCTTTATGTTCACGTGTGCTAGTCTCCAGTGCCAAAGGGTGGACTCCTCTTCTTTTGACATGAGACACTTAGCAAAAGCATTAATAGCACTTTTAAAGAAAACTTGGTAAATGTTATCTACTCTTGTTCCTACTAGTACCGTGTCAACATTGTCATGTTGTCTAACTAGACATTGACTTGATTGGAAATCAATTGTGTAACCCGTATCACACAATTTACTGACACATAGGAGATTAAATGTCATCCCCTCGACTAGAAGAACATTCTTAATCCTAAGACATTCGGATATTTGAATGTCTCCTATTCCTATGACCTTAAGACTACCATTGTTACCAAATGAAACATTACCTCTACTTTTTCTTTGAAGTGTGGTAAACAATGATCTATCCCCGGTCATGTGTTTGGAGCATCCACTATCAACGAACCAAGTTGATAGATGCTCCCCCTCAATCATAACCTACACAATTCGAAAAATAGAAGTTTTAGGTACCCAAACCTTGGGACCTAAAGCACCTACTAAACAAGACTTAGGCACCCATGCCTTAACAACTTTCTTTTGAACCTTGGGTGTCTTAAGTGGTCTAACACTAGCCCTAGACATTAAGGACACAAATGAAGGTTCTTTGGGTCGGTAACCAATACCAGCCCTATTGTAGACTGCCCTTTGGGCATTCAAAATCATGTCTAAGGTCTTTGAGCTTGTTGAGAACTTCTCAAGAATACTCTTGAGTCTCTCAACTTCACTCTTCAATGATTTGTTCTCATTTTCTAGCATCTCAACATGCAAATCATCAACATCCTCATCCCTAGAGGACTTCAAATGTTCAACTTCATTTTTCAAAGACTTAATCTCATCCTCTAACATTTCAACATGCAAATCGTCTACATCCTCATCCCTAGAGGACTTCAATTGTTCAACTTCTAATTGCAATGATTTAACCCTATTTTTTGACTTCTTCAACATATTGGTTAAACATGCAATTGCTCTATAGCATTTCTCAAGTTCGGGAGTGGTTATCTCTTCATCATCCGAAGATGATGAAGCTGCGTTTGAGGAGTTGGAGGATTCATCACTGCTTTCTTCTCCAAGAGTCATGAGTGCCACATGCCGTGTACTCTTCTCCTCCTTCTCTTCATCGGATGAACTTGAGGAGGATTCATTCCAAGTGGCCTTCAAGGCCTTCTTCTTCCTCTTTGACTTTTCCTCCTTCTTCTTGGATTTCTCCTCCTTCTTCTTTAGCTTCGGGCATTCACTCTTGAAGTGCCCTTTCTTGCTACACTCATAACAAGTTACATTAGATTTATCAATTTTAGCTTCACTAGTGTTACCTTTACCCTTGAAGTGTCGACCCTTCCTCATCATCCTTCCAAGGAAATTGGCCATCTCGGAGGAGGAAGAGCCGCTGCCATCTTCCTCGGACTCGGATTCGGATTCGGAAGAGGATGAAGAGACTTCCTTCTCCTTCTTCTTCTTGTTCTTTTCTCCTGCAACTAAGGCAATCCCCTTCTCCTTGGGGCCTTTGTTAGCCATTTCATGCAATTCCATTTCACAAAATAAATCATCTAATTTGACAATTGATAAGTCCTTGGAAACTTTGTAGGCATCCACCATGGATGACCACAAAGCATTCCTCGGAAATGCTTTTAACACATACCTCACAAGGTCACGATTCTCGACCTTTTCATCAATAGTGTGGAGGTCATTCAATACCTCTTTGAATCTGCTGTGGAGCTCACTTACGGTTTCACTCTCCTTCATGGAGAGGTTTTGAAGTTGGTTGAGGAACAAATCCCTCTTTGCTATTCTTGAATCCCGAGTACCCTCGTGGAGTTCAATAAGCTTATTCCACAAATCTTTTGCACTTGTAAAGGGACCAACCTTGATGAGTTGGTCTTTGATCATGCCACATTATAGAGTCACCACCACCTTCGCGTCGGCTTTACTCTTCCGAGTTTATTCAGCCGTCCAACGCCAAGATTCTAGTTCTTTGCCTTGATCAACCTTAGGAGGGGAAAACCCCTCCTTCACAGCGAACCAATTGTTGATATCCATCTTAAGGTAGTACTCCATCTTCGATCTCCAATATTGGAAATCTGCTCCATCGAAGAAAGGAGGTCGGGTGGTGGAGAAACCTTCTCTCAAAGCCATTGTCGTTGACTCTCGGTTGTTAATCCGCTTGTACAGAGCCCCAAGCTCTGATATCACTTGTTGGACCTTAAATGGCTAGAGAGGGGGGGGGGGTGAATGTAGCCAGACACTTAAACTTAGCACCTTTTCAAACTTTCCTGCACTTAGATGTTTAGTAGCACAGCGGAAGCAACAAAACAGAGTATGCAGTAGACTAAACCCTAAGTTAAACACAAGCACAAGAACGCTAACAAGAGGATTTACAATGTTCGGGGATAACTTGCCCCTACTCCTTGGCGTGCGCTTAAGGTGGGCGATCCCTTGATCGTCGGCAAATCAAGCCCCGGTGAACACCGGATAAAATGTAACCTCCTTCTCGGTGGAGAAACATCTCCACAGCGTTTCAAGATGATGAAGTATACAGTATAGGAAACACAAGAAGGATCTTACATAGCACTTAGAACCTCAAGAACACAAGCAAACTTCTCTGAGCTCCACCCAGCGCATATCTCACGCAAGACTCTCCTCTTCGTGTCTTCTCGCTGATGGACTCAAGCTTCTTGTTTCTCTTCTCCCAAGTGCCCAAGTAATGGAAGGTTGCTTCAAGGATCACAGTTGCTTGCTCAAGATGATGGAACATCAGATAGCACAAGCACACAGCAAGAAGAGTTCGCAGCAAGCTCTAACGAGAAGTCTATTCACCCCTTCTCCGCTACGCAACTTAAGTCTTATCCACTAGCGCCAGGTCACCATCTCCCTGTAGCCTCCAGCTTCTCACCTGCCAATGCCAGCTACCACTGAGCTCTCCCTGGACTCCCTGAGCTTCCCTCAGTCGAGCTCCAGTCAGCAACTCCAGCCGTTGCAACTTGAGATGGCAAATTGACAAACCTGCTCTAAGGAAAGGCCTCCATTGACTCTCCTTGAGTGTTTGAATCCATCCCTGTCACCTGCACACTCAATCAGGGTTTAGCAAATGAAATCAAACATATATCAGTAATAGCAGCGAAGATCAAAGTGACATCAGTAGCGTATCAGTGAAAGCAGGCGCGATCAGAGCATCTGACAGCGCGTTTGAATTAAAGTGATAGGTCACCGGACCGATCAGGACTATCCCAGACCGATCAGGCTCCAACCTGATCGGTCCCCAGTGAGAAACTTGGGATCGCAAGCTAGTATGATCGGTCACCCTGACCGGTCACCAGATCGGTCACCAAACCGATCCGGAAATCAACATGCCACAATTCCGCCAGGAATTCACTGGCTGATCGGTCACCAGACCGATCAGGATGATCCCAGACCGATCAGGCTCCAGCCTGATCAGTCAGGGTGAGAAACCTCGCGACAGTTGATCGTTCAGTTTGATTGGTCATGGTTTCTCCCTGATCGGTCACCAGACCGATCAGGAGTCGATCAGTAGGTTTGCCAAAGTCACTGGAAGCTCCCTGATTGGTCACCAGACCGATCAGACATCGCTGGATCGATCACCAGACCGATCCAAGAGGGAACATCATGTCAACTTCCCAGATCGGTCACCAGACCGATCCGGGCACGGCCAAACCCACTCTAAGTCAAGAGAACCAGCCTCCGACCCATCTCCGACTCGTGCTTGATCCCTCGGACCAAGACTCCATGCCCAGCTTCACTCACTGGGACTTCAACCTAGCCCTCCAAGCTAGGACCTGGCCCTCCAAGCTGGGATTTCATCAACCTAGCCCTCCAAGCTAGGACCTGGCCCTCCAAGCCGGGTCTTTTTCACATTTCACCTAACCCTCCAAGTTGGGACTTTTCACCTAACCCTCCAAGTTAGGACTTTTCACCTAGCCCTCCAAGCTAGGACTTTTCACCCAACCCTCCAAGTTAGGACTTTTCCACACCTAGCCCTCCAAGCTAGGATTTTTCACACCTAACCCTTCAAGTTAGGACTTTTCCACACCTAGCCCTCCAAGCTAGGATTTTCCACACCTAACCCTCCAGGTTAGGATTTCAATCACTCCGTGCCTAATCCCCAATCAGGACTTAATCATAATCATAATCATCAACCTAAACTAAAATCGGTGTCAACACCAAAACATCAATCAGGGTCAGACTGCATCAACACAAAAGACTTAGAAAATTTTTGTCTTAGAAGAATTTCCAATTGAAAAAGATTTTCAAAAAGAATTGCATACATGAAAGACTTTTACATAGAAAAATATGCACTTTTCGAAATATTTCACTTAGAGATTTGTCCACTTTAAATGAATACTTTGAAACATATTGTGCAAAAACTTGTACTTTGAAAGATATTTTTCCTTTGAAAATTTTGTACCTTGAAAACTCTGTACTTTGAAAAATATGTACTTTGAAATATATGTACTTTGCAAATCTTTTACATTTTTGAAAAAATATTAGTACTTTTGAGAAATATTTGCCCGGTTTGAAAAATATTAACACTTTTGAAAACTATTATGCATTTTTAAAACATATAAGTACTTTTAAAAGATATTTTGTACATATTACGAAAATAATATTTTGAAAACACAATACTTTATTTGACTTGGTTTCTTTTCCAGTCGGACACAATCCTAGGAAACCTTGTTAACTACAAGGATATTTTTCTAAGTGTCCTAGAAATTCTTCCAAATTCAAGTAAGTATTATTTTCCAAAAAAATTGATAAGCTAAAATCAATTTTTGAAAGTGGTGATGTATATATAAACAAAATGATTTAAAACGATAGTATTTTGAAAGAAACAATTACTTATGATTTCAAAAAGATTTTGGAAATATAGTGCATGAAAAAATATTTTGAAAATGTTCAATAGTTATTTTAATTTGACCTCCCTCTAAACTTGACCCAGTCCTAGGAAGCTTGTTAACTACAAGCGATCTTCCTCTGAGTCTTAAGGTTTGATTCAAATTATAAGAACTATCTAATAATTTAAAAAAAATTATCAGAAATAATTTCTTTTGATTTAGACTCCCCCTGAATTTGACACATCCTAGGAGTCCTTGTAGATCATGAAATAGACCTCCTCTATGTCTTTAGGGTTTATCAAAATCAACAGAATGAATGATATTTTGAGTGTGGTAATTCTCAAGGAGACACTTTTCGAAAAAAAATTCAGAATGATGATAATTTAAAGCATAAACCTTTTTCAAAAACATAAGTGATAGTAATTAAAGCACAGTTTTCGAAAGGCATTTTGAAATGATAGTGATGTTTAAAGCACAGTTTTTGGAACACATTTTGAAATGATAGTGATGTTTAAAGCACAGTTTTCGATACACATTTTTGAAAGATTTTTAAAAAATTAAAAGAGTTAAACACTCCCCCTTTGTCCAACACCGTTTTACTCTATCTAAGTGTCTTAAGAGACTTTAGTGTGGACCTAAGAGGCTTGTGTCTAATTGTGTAGGTCAAACAATTTTCAAAAAGATATAATTTTGAAAATGTATAATATATAAGCACTCAGACAGGCATGAAATCCATAAAAACATTATTATGTTAAAGCACTATTTTGAAAATAGATTTTTAGAAAAATATTCCAAGAATTTTGGATAACAATTTTGAAAAATATTTTTAATTTATTAGTCCTTAACCTCTCACCCATTTTAGATGTCTCAGTATAAGCAAACATGGTTGCCTTATGGGCGCATTGTGAGATGCTTGAATCATTTTTCTTAATTTATTGTTAAATCTAAGATTTAATCGAAACTTGTGTTAGATTCAAATTTATCAAATAATAAAGTGAATTTGATTTTCGGTAATCGGCTTCCAGGTCTTGGCGAGGCACAGAGGCCTTCTTTGGCCATAGCCTTATTGGAGCAACAACCCTTTCCTTGACAAAGCCTTTTATCGAAAATTCATTTTCAAATTACTTCTTGAAAAATTTTGATCTAACTAACTTAGGTTTTGGATTGGTAGCTTCAGCTAGTTCCACCAGACGGCTTCCCTAACGTACTATCATCTCACCTCCACCTAATACTAGGTTGTTCAAGTTTCAACTAGTCTTTTTCCTATAACCGTTCTAAGTCATGCATAAATTTAAATATGAATGACATGACATATATTAAAAAAACAGCAGATGCATGGCATGATAGTTATGCATGAGTCAAACAATTCAAATAATTTTACTTAAGTTTCTAATAATCTATCAAATTCCTGATTTGATACATGTCTTGTGAACCTGCGAATATGCCAACCCACTTTGACATATTTAATTTTATTAAATTAATTGTTATGGTTTGGGTAAGATTTTATTTAGTTCGAGTTTAAGTTATTAAGATTTAATTGATGTTAAATTAATTGAGAATTAATTAAGTTAATTAAGATTTAATTGGATATGAATTAAGTTAATTAAGGGATAATTGAATTAATTAAGGATTAATTGAATTAATTAAGAATTAATTGAATTGACATTAATTAAATAGTTAAGAATTAATTGAAGTTGAAATAATTAAAGATTAAGTAAATTAATTAAGAATTAATTGAATTAACATTAATTAAATTAGTTAGGAATTAATTGAATTTGAAATAATTAAGGATTAAATGAGTTAGAATAATTTAAAAAATTAAGGTTAAAAAGATTAATTAAAGTTAAACATTAATTAAGGATGAATTAAGCAAAAAGATTAAGGTTTTTAATATTTAACTTGATTTATGTTTCAAAATTTCTAGGTTGGTTAAAAGTTGTGGGTTTAATTTCATCATTTTTATTATTTTGAAAATATCTGATTCATTTACTATTTCTGCTTTATCTAGATTTTCAAATTTTTCTAAGAATTTTGATTTATTTGACTTTTTGTAAATTTTATTAACTATAGCCTTAATTGTAGAAAATTCATCTTCCTCCTCATCCTCATCTTTAAAATCACATCCTTCTACATCTTCAAAGTTAGGTGGAGTAATTTGGGTCACTAGTTAATGTTTTATAATAATTATTTTCAGGATTATCCAGGAAAATAATTAAATTATTATCTAAAAGAATTTCATCTCCAATATCTTCAGAAATATTTTCAATGTTATCCTCAACATCATTTTTAATATCCTCAAAAACATTTTCAGAAAAATCATGTTTATCCTTAGAAATATCTTCAATATTTTTAGGATTAATTTCATGAATTTCAAAATTATCCTCAATAATTTCAGAGTTAATTTCAGGATTATCATTAGCATTTTCAGATTTAATTTCAGAATTATCAGTGAGATTATTAGAATTAATATCAAAAATATCCTTCAAATTATCAGAATTATTTCTAGAAATATCCTTAAAATTATCAGCATTAATTCTAGAAATTATTGAATTAACATTAAGGATTAAACAGTTAATTTCTGATATTTTAACCTTATCTACATGTTGTAACTGGTCATGCAAGATATTTATTTGACAATGCAATAATTTTAATTTATCAGAAAAATTATCTAAATTACCATATGACAGTGCAGTAATTTGTAAATTTTTTGGAACGTAAATTTTTCGTACCTTTGCCGGACACTTATTCTTGTAGTGTCCGTGCTTTTGACACTGGAAGCACTACACGTGGCCCTTGTCCCTCCGGACTCCTGGTGCTGGTATTTCCTTTACCGCTGGTGAAGAACGAGTCTTACGAGTAGGATACTGATTTTTATAGTGTCCTCTCTCCCTGCACTTGAAACATATAATATGGAATTTAAAATTGACCATAATAAAAAAAATTATACCTGATTCACCCCTGGGCTCCCCCTCAACTCCTGGCATCTTTACTCCGTCGGCTATTAGTCCGGTGAAGAGCGATCTAGATTTGATACCACTTGTTGGACCGGTGCCGTCAATAGAGGGGGGGGGTGAATATCGACCGCAAAAACATTGGAGACTTTTTGTAAACTTTCGAGCATTCTAGACAAAGAGTTAGTGCGCAGTGGAAATATGAAAGAACAGAAAAGAAAAGACACTTTGTACACACAGGATTTACTTGGTTCCCAACCCTCCAGGGTTAGTACATCCAAGGCCTAAGCACGGGAACGCCCGTCCACTTATCGTCTCCTTTCCGGACATTCCAGAGGCGGAGAAACCCGACTTACAGTGTACGATTTACAATCAAAATATTAAATAAATTTAAGTGTGGAATGTAAATCAAACCAAATGAAAAGAATCGAAGACTCGGCCGATCTGGATCTCTGAAGTGTCGCGCACTTCCTCCCGGAGCTTCCTTGGTCGCAGAGCCTCGTCGTTAGCGCTTTGTCGTCAGTCAAAAAGCTCAGAATGATCTTGGAAGTTGTGTCTTGAGCTGAGGGGTCAAAGCCCCATTTATAGGCTTCATTGGGCTACCTGTGATCAATGGGGCGCCACAAACAGCTTGGTCAAAGCTTATCTCCGCGCCGAACTTGCAGTAGCCGATAAGGCTCTTGACCAGGGCGCCCTAGACATACAGGGCACCTCATTGAACATAGGCGCCTCCTTCAATGGTTCCATTAGGGCGCCTTGGCTGATGGGGGCGCCCAGGAGCCCTCTTTCCAGCCTTGTTTGCCTGTTTTGTCTTCACTTTTAGGTACCTGCAAGATACATAAATACAAGGCAAACACATATACAATCTTAGCCTTAACAAAATGGTTCTGACATCGGATATCCATGAAACCCTAGGTCGAACTGACGCCTAGGTTCCCACCCCCGGGAACGTGCCTTTCACTTACTCCTTTCAGGAGATGGTTGCCAGCCAATCCATTCGGGTGGACTTTTTGCTTAGCCTTTGAGACTGTCGGATCTCAAGACGTCCGACCCTCGACCTATCTCTACTTATGTCCTTATGTTGGGACCGGGTGCATGTTGACATAGATGCGGGTTCGTAATTTTAAAATTAATTACGTGCAGCGGAAGGTTTAGCATAAATAATTTCACAAATTATTTAACCACACATCTAAGCATGCAACTTTATCTTGTGTAGACATGATCATATATTTAAAATTTTGCAGAAACGTAAACTAATTTCTTATTACCTCGCGTAACTCGAAGGAAGGGACGAGATCCAACTGTAAGCGTCTCTCGGAAGCTCCGCCTCTATTCGCGTCCACGCCGAGTATCTTCGGGATGACTTCGCAAATCCACGAGTTTCGTGTTCTCGAGAACTACTAGATTCTCCGAGAACGCGACAAGAAAAACAAGACAGAAGTAATCACATCAGAAAAACTCACTACCAAGGTTGGCCAGAATCACAATTCCGGCGAGAAGGAGGAAGATGACTTGCGCCCAATCCCAAGGTGATGATGGCCGGAGAGGAAGATCGTCTCAACGGAAGAACTTCGTCGCCTTGGCGCTTCTCCTTGTGCTCACGGCAAGAAGAAGGGAGAAGAACCTTATGGCCATCCAAGAGGAAGAAGGGAGGAGAGGGAGAGAGCTCATGCAAGAATACTTCGATTGATTTTCAAACCTTGTCTTTGGTCCTTTATATAGTGGTCTCTCAACCGCCAAGTCTCTTTTTTCTTATGGAATAAATTTTCTATGACTTATTCCATCATGCCAAGTTTTATCATTTTTTAATTCATGATAAAAATCAACCAAGTCTCTTTTTTTCTTATGGAATAAATTTTCTTATCATGGTAAATCAATCCATGATTGATTTTATAAAATAAAATAAACCAATCCATGGTTCATTTTAATTTCCATGAAAAATAAACTAAATCTTGGTTTATTATATAAAAGTTTATATCATCCATAATTTTATAAAACAAACCACACTTGGTTTATTTTATAAATTGAGCCAAAAACTTGGTTCTCTCCCTTTGTTGTGGCCAGCCAAGCAAAGAGAATGTAGACCCTCTTTGGTCGGCCCATCCAAGCCACGCCCCAATCAATTAAACTTATTTAATTCATCTATTAAGTCTTCAAAAGACTTAACCATTTTATGCTTCCAATGCATCTCTGAAAAATTCAGATTCGACTTATCGTTTGGCTTAACCAAACATAATCTCTCTTGATTGGAAAATCTAATTTTCAACTCGTTTTAAATCCCTCGGATTACTCGTAGTGCGTGTGACTAAATAGGCTTTCGATTTATGTTGGCTGTCTATAATTAACTAATTATAGAACGATCATGAGTGGCACCTAGTAGTACATCATGATCCTCAATTAATCGAAAGATCAACGGTTAACCTCAGAAACTATTCTGAAACCCTTCAGCAGCTATAATGAATCGTGCCCCATTCCCTTCACCATCTTATACCCACTTGGTTCAGGACATGGTCTATGTGTGTCAGTCCCCACTAGGCTGACTACGTCACACCTAGCCCAAGTAACGTTTTCTCGTCCTACGGATTCTAATTACTCTCATGTATTTAAGAGATTCATACTTTGAACATGTCATGCTCTGGCCAGAGGCTTCGAGTAACAATCCGACGATAGGCCTTGGGTATACATCTCCTCGCAAGGAGTGGTGAATCCTTTGTAGGCTATTCAAACATCTTCGGGCACTTCGGCTTATACCCAATCATCCTGGGTCCACACCTCCTTGGAGATGCTTGCCTAAGATGTCAAAGTATAAGTCTCCATGACCAAGATGACTTGAACACCGCAAGTCAAAGGAACATCGCACTTAAGCTGCAGTAAGAACATTATTGACATATCTATATGTAGACTACCATATGAAGTTTTACAGCCAGTCACTCCAATGAACTAGTTCCTTTAACTAGCATTCATGTTTATCTCCGGACATCCCAATGTCACCAGCCAGTGAGAATTAGCTGATTAGAGAATAACCCATGCTAGTCTTAATAGAATTGATAGTGTTCGTATTTATCAAATCATCGACTAGGGACAATTTCAATACTTCACAATTGCACATGTAGAGATAATCACTAGTTGTGAATTCATCACAAATTCTCTCATGCTGTGAATTGTATTGCGGATATTTAGTAAATGAGTTTAAGATCTCAATAAAATACATAATCATGTATATTCAAATAGTGAATATTCATTTATTAAAATAAATGATTACAATCATAAGGCGATTGCCTTAGGATACTTTTCTCATATCACTAACAAACTCCCACTTGGCCTAATGCCAATCGCTACGGTATCCAATACCACAGGCTCTAACATGACCCTCAAACTTGCTTTAGGCAAGACCTTAGTTAAAGGATCCGCTAAATTCCTTTCAGTGGGAATTTTCTCAATTTGTATATCATTCCTACTTATAATCTCTCTGATCAGATGATAGCGGTGAACCACATGTTTGGATCGCTGATGTGACCTTGGTTCCTTCGCTTGTGCAATAGATCCATTGTTGTCGCAATAAACCGGTATTGCTTCATCAATGTTTGGAACCACACCAAGTTCTGAGACAAACTTCTTGATCCAGACTGCTTCCTTTGCTGCTTCCGAAGCTGCAATATATTTCGCTTCCGTGGTAGAATCCGCTACGATGTCTTGCTTGGAACTCTTCCAACTTATTGCGCCTCCATTCAAAATAAATACGTATCCGGACTGAGATTTGGAGTCATCCTTATCAGTCTGGAAACTGACATCTGTATACCCACGTATTACCATATCACCTTCTCCATATATTAGGAACACATCCTTAGTTCTTCTTAAGTACTAAAGGATTGTCTTGACAGACGCCCAATGATCCATTCCTGGATCAGACTCGTATTTGCTTGTGACGCTCAGAGCATACGATACATCGGGCCTAGTACATAACATAGCATACATGATAGATCCTATCGCGGATGCATAAGGAATCTTATTCATGCAAATCCTCTCGTCTTCTGTGCGCGGACACATAGACTTCGAAAGGTTGATCCCATGCCTTATGGGAAGGTAGCCTTTCTTGGATTCCGGCATGCTAAACCTTTCTAGCACTCGGTCTATATATGTAGAATGCGAAAGACCAAGCAACCATTTTGATCTATCTCTATAGATTCTAATCCCAAGGATATAGGTTGCTTCTCCCAAGTCTTTTATGGAGAAAGTTTTGGACAACCAAATTTTAACTGACTGTAAGATTGATATATCGTTTCCTATAGTAATATGTCATCGACATATAACACTAGGAATACGACTGCACTCCCACTAACCTTCTTGTACACACAAGGTTCATCAGGATTTTGTTAGAAATCAAACTCTTTGATTGTCTCATCAAAACGGATGTTCCAGCTCCTGGATGCTTGCTTCAGTCCATATATGGATCGTCGAAGCTTGCATACTTTGATTTTATTAACCGATGTGAAACCTTCAGGTTGTATCATGTATACATCCTCAAGCAGGTTTCAATTAAGGAAAGTTATTTTCACATCCATTTGCCATATCTCATAATCATAATGAGCTGCTATGGCCAGGAGCATCCGAATGGATTTAAGCATAGCTACTGGCGAATAGGTTTCGTCATAATCAATTCCTTGTTTCTGATGATATCTTTTTGCCACTAATCTAGCCTTAAAGGTAATAACATTACCTTCCATGTCAGTTTTCTTCTTGAAAACCCACTTTCATCCTATGGGCTTAATCCCTTCAGGTGGGTTAACCAAGTCCAATACTTGATTTTTGTTCATGGAATCCATTTCGACTTCATGGCTTCAAGTCATTTATCCCTTTCTGAATTTTTCAGAACATCTTCATAACTGATAGGTTCATCATCGTTAATGAGTAACACGTTGTTCGATTCACTTATGAGAAATCCGTATCTCTCTGGAATATTGCGTGTCCTACAGACCTATGAAGAAGTGGTGTTGTTTTATGATCAACTGATAGCTCATCATTATGAGTTATTGGTTGTGGGTCTAGACTAGGTGTCTCTGTAATGTCTATTGGAGTTTCTTGAACTTCTTCAAGTTCAATGCTACTCCCACTGTTTTCTTGTAAAAGAAATTCTTTTTCTAGAAATACAGCATGCCTTGAAACAAACACCTTTTGTTCCAAGGGATGATAGAATTGGTAACCCTTCGTTTCCTTAGGGTATCCAATAAATAGACATTTATCAGACTTAGCATCCAATTTGTCTGATACAGTCCGCTTTACATAAGCAGGACAACCCCATATCTTTAGGTGAGATAAATGAGGTTTCTTACTATTCCACGTCTCATATGGAGTAGTAGAGACTACCTTGGTCGGGACTCTGTTTAGCAAGTAAACAGCTGTCTTAAGCGCATAGCCCCAAAAGGATTTTGGA
>JAGFNQ010002613.1:305757-576475 GCA_024364735.1 Boesenbergia rotunda | reverse complement strand
CTTAGTCTCCTAAGTTCGAGTTGAACTCCTTCTACATTTTCTGATTGGTCATTTGCTCTTGGAATTTCTTCAAAAACCACATCAGAAGACTCTTCAACCAATCTAGATTTCTTATTGTAGACTCGATAGGCTTTGCTAACTAAGGAGTACCCGACTAGTATCCCTTCATCAGCCTTTGCCGTGAACTTTCCAAGGTGGTCCTTGGTGTTTAGGATGAACACCTTACAACCAAACACCCTAAGGTGTTTAACCGTAGGTGGTTTCCCAAACCAAAGTTCATGGGGAGTCTTTCCTAAGAACCTATGGATGAGGACTCGGTTTTGCACGTAGCAAGCTGTGTTTACAGCTTCTGCCCACAAGTAGCTCAGTAGTGAGTACTCGTTGAGCATGCTTCGCGCAGCCTCTTGTAAAACACAGTTCTTCCTCTCTACAACACCATTTTGTTGTGGTGTTCTAGGAGTGAAGAACTCATGTCTATAACCTCTATCTTGACAAAATTCTAAAAACCATTGGTTTTGAAATTCACCTCCATGATCACTTCTAATTGCCTTAATTGTTGATGATTTTTCATTTTTAACCCTTCTACAAAAAGAAATAAAGACATCTAAGGTTTGATCCTTATGTTTAAGAAAATAAGTCCATGTATATCTAGTAAAGTCATCAATGATAACAAAGCAATATCTACTTCCATTCAAAGATATGATAGTGCTACAATCAAACAAATCCATATGAAGTAAATCCAAAGCGGTTGAAGTACTTACAACGCTTTTACCTTTATGTGCAGATTTTGTTTGCTTACCCATTTGACATGCATCACAAAGTTTGTCTTTTTCATACTTGATGCTTGGTAAGCCACGAACTAATCCCTTGTTGGCCAACTTCCGGATGTTTTTCATGTTAACATGTGCTAGCCTCCGGTGCCAAAGGGTGGACTCCTCTTCTTTTGACATGAGACACTTAGCAAAAGCATTAATAACACTTTTAAAGGAAACTTGATAAATGTTATCTACTCTAGTTCCTACTATTACCGTGTCAACATTGTCATGGTGTCTAACTAGACATTGACTTGATTTGAAATCAATTGTGTAACCCGCATCACACAATTGACTGACACTTAGGAGATTAAATGTCATCCCCTTGACTAGAAGGATATTTTTAATTCTAAGACATTCGGATATTTGAATGTCTCCTATTCCTATGACCTTAAGACTACCATTGTTACCAAATGAAACATTATCTCTACTTTTTCTTTGAAGTGTGGTAAACAATGATCTATCCCCGGTCTTGTGTTTGGAGCATCCACTATCAATGAACCAAGTTGATAGATGCTCCCCCTCAATCATAACCTACACAATCCGAAAAATGGAAGATTTAGGTACCCACACCTTGGGACCTAAAGCATCTACTAAACAAGACTTATGCACCCATGCCTTGACAACTTTCTTTTGGACTCTAGGTGTCTTAGATTGTCTCATATCAGTCCTAGACATCAAAGACACGAATGATGGTTCTTTGGGTCGATAACCAATACCGGCTCTATTGTAGACCGCCCTTTGGGCATTCAAGATCATGTCTAGGGTCTTTGAGCTAGTTGAGAATTTCTCAAGAATATTCTTGAGTCTCTCAACTTCACTCTTCAATGATTTGTTTTCATCCTCTAACAATTCATCATGCAAATCATCTACATCCTCTGTAACACCCCAAAAATATGATGAAATGTTATATGAAATATTATGAATTCATGAAATATTATTATGGAATATTATGAAATGTCATGAATTCATGAATATGAAATATTATAAATTCATGAAATATTATTATGGAATATTATGAAATGTCATGAATTCATGAATATGAAATATTATAAATTCATGAAATATTATTATGGAATATTATGAAATATTATGAATTCATGAAATATTATTATTATTATGAAATTTCATGATGGGCTTGGCTTAATGGGCTTGGATGTGGATTAGTGCAAAATGTAATAATAAGAAGATGTAGAAAGGAGGAAGCAGGGATTGAACCTTGAACCTCCTAGTTGCACTAGCAATGTCTTAACCATTGTACCAAGCCATGTTTCTTGTAAAGAGAATAAGAAACGTGCTTGTTAAAGCTAGGGAAGTGAAGAGACATGCCTCTTCATGAGAAGAGTATAAATAAGAGAGGGAAAGGAAGTTACACTTCTCCTTCTTCTTCCCCACTTTAATTTTCGAAAAGTAGAGTCTTCTTCCCCACTTCAAATTTCGGAAAAGTGCCCTAGGGTTCTAACCCTAGGAAGTTGGAAGGATAAAGGAACCCTTTAAGGTTCTTGCCCTTTACTAGGGCCAAGAGTGCTAGAGAAGGCTAACAAGGGAAACACTCACTTTCTTATTCTTCAAGGGTACCCTAAGGAGTAAGAGAAGGAGAAATTCAAGCGAAAGGATGTAAGTATCCCCTCGCCTGCAGTGTAATAGTTGTTGTATGGTTCCTTGTTTTTTTTGTGGTTTTCGAAAATGGGGTTTTTCCCCTTTGAAGGTTTCGGCCACCCCTTAAGGGGAGGCCTTGATCACTCCTTAATACATGGGAAGACCCCTTGAGACTTAGGGTATATAGGTATGTGGATTTTCTTCATGATGTTGTGAACAAAAACTAGGGTTCTCACCCTTTGTAAGTTTCGGCCAAGGTAAAGGATTTAGGAGTTTAAGAGTTAAATTTCTCTAGGATGTATTTTATGTTTAGTGTAATATATGATGGTGTAGACAATGTGTTTGTATAAATGTTTGGTTACAAAAATCCAACTTTTTTCCCTACCCTACAAGTTTCGGCCAACCCTAGAGGGATTAGGGTTTAGGGTTGCATATTTATCCTATGATGAAATCTATGGTGAATAAGTGGTATAATATGTATGTGAAGTGTTTGGGAAAATGCTTGTGAGAAAGTTTGATTTCCAAAAAAAACCCTAATTCCCTACTTTGTAAGTTTCGGCCAACACCCTAAAGTTAGGGTTTGTGATGGTTAAACTACCCTACGAGACATGATTATGTTGGTAAGATGATATGTGTATGCATGTGATGTTTAAATGGAAGGCTTGAATCAAAATCTTGATGTTCTCTAGTATATGATTTTCGGCCAAGGCATGATATATTAGGTTTGTGAAAGTTGATTACCCCATGATGTATGCTATGCTTAGTATGATACATGATGTACGTAAATATGATACTTGTATGGGATATTTGATGTCAAAAACCTAAGCTACCTCTACCCTTGATTTTCGGCCAAAACCCTAGATTTAGGGTTAAGAAGGACTCAATTAACTCATGAAGCATGCTACCCCTTTCTATGACATGAATATGATTTATGTGACCAATCTTGTCATCTATATAAGTATGTTTAAGGGGTTGAATTATGATGTATATATGAGCATATCTTATAGCCCGTGGGGCACCCTTATGAGATTTCATGTGATATGTATGATGAAATGCTTGAAAGGATACTCCACTAAGTATGGGATCAAGAACACCCTTATGTTGTGAGGTGTGTCCCTATGGGATCAGAAACACCCTGGAAAAGTGGGTGTCCCTTGAGCAGTGAATTTGGAGTACTCCTTAGCATATATGTAAAGACATGATAAGTATTTTACTTTGTAAGTTGTGTACCCGACTCGTAAGAGGGGTCGTTAAACAAATCCGGGGTACACGTTAACGTAAGGTCATGGCTCCGGTAGGACGTAAGAGGTCCTGCTCTAATGGGATTGGTGGCTCGCTACCCCAACTCATTAGGGAACGCGCATCATGTGGTACACAACTGGGCCCAATATGATATGGATGTATTTTTAAGTAATACTATTATGGAATTGTTTTGAAAACATTCATTGAAAACATTTATTACATGTGATGGGTATGCTTAAAATACTATATACTGCATGCTTAGAAACTTTGATGTTTAGTATGCTATGATGAACTTATGCTTATGTCTTGTTATGTGTACATGTTGTATGCTTTCGTATGGTTTTAGCGAGTAGGACAGGATCCTTACTAAGCATTTGTGCTTACTAGTTTATGTGTTGTCTTATGCTGCAGATAAGGGTAAGGAACACTTGAACTAAAGGAAGAGGCAGGAGGCTGAAGATGTGTGGGGTGGTGGCTCGGGAAAGAATGATTCTATATCTACTTTAATATGCTTAAGTTAATGTTTCTTGATAAAGAATGTTAGTGATTACTTTTATACTTGATTAGGTTTGATTATGCTGTGAGTTGAATTACTGATGAACTTATCATGTATGGAATAACTTGATAGTTTTAAACAAGCATGCTTAGTCCTCGAACTTTTGTTCTTGTGTTATGTTAAAATTTTATGAATGTCTAGTACGTAACCCCGCCCCGAGAGTAGATATAAGGGCGGGCGTTACATCCTCAACCCTAGAGGATTTCAAATGATCAATTTCAATTTTCAAAGATTTAATTTCATCCTCTAACATTTCAAAATGTAAATCATCTATGTTCTCATCCTTAGATGATTTCAATTGTTCAACCTCTAATTGCAATGATTTAACCCTATTTTTTGACTTCTTCAACATATTGGTTAAACATGCAATTGCTCTATAACATTTTTCAAGTACAGGAGAGGTTACCTCTTCATCATCCGAAGATGATAAAGCTACGTTTGAGGAGTCGGAGGATTCATCACTGCTTTCTTCTCCAAGAGCCATGAGTGCCACATGCCTTGTGCTCTTCTCCTCCTCTTCATCCGATGAGCTTGAGGAGGACTCATCCCAAGTGGCCTTCAAGACCTTCTTCTTTTTCTTTGATTTCTCCTCTTTCTTCTTTGATTTCTCCTCCTTCTTCTTTATCTTTGGACATTCACTCTTGAAGTGCCCTTTCCTACCACACTCATAACAAGAAGCATTAGACTTATCAACTTTAGCTTCACTAGGGTTACCTATACCCTTGAAGCGTCGACCCCTTCTCATCATCCTTCTCACAAAATTTGTCATCTCGGAGGAAGAAGACCCGCTGCCATCTTCCTCGGATTCGGACTCAGATTCGGATGAGGAAGAAGATGAGGAGACTTCCTTCTCCTTCTTCTTCTTGTTGGATCGGTCCCCTGCAACTAAGGCAATCCCCTTTTCCTTGGGACCTTTGTTAGCCATTGTAACGACCCGACCCATTTGGCGGCCCATTTACCGGCCCTCATGACCGTCGTACCGTCGACCGTCGATCGTGCCGTTACCATACTAGGTCTTCCCAATTGAGCTATAGCTCAATTGGTATTCAGGATTCATAAAGAACTAGATTTAAGCCTAGGTCTAGGGTTCGAATCCTGGGAAGGCAAAAATCCACTGCCCAGGAAGTGGGAAGACCTAGTATGGTAACGGCATGGTCGACGGTCGACGGTACGACGGTCGTGAGGGCCGGTAAATGGGCCGCCAAATGGGCCGGGTCGTTACAATAAAAAGGCGGCCGATAAATGGGTCGCCAATTGGCCCTTTTTTTTCTTACTTACTTATATCATTGCGTATGAATCTAACATTGCAGCGGAAATGAAGCATAACTAAAAGCATATGCAACGATAAGGAAGTAATAACATCATATAACATCTAATAGCATCCATAGTTAAATAAACTCCAAAAGAACTAGCAAGTATCATGAATAAAGTAGCAGCATATGTCTTATTAGAAATAAGAACTAAGTCTATAGATGATACTAAAGTGGATCAATCAGTCAAGTCACCACCACACACATTAGCCCTTCCTGCAGCTGCCCATTCCTCAGAAATTTCTATGTTGATCTGCAACATAAGCAAACAAACTATAAGATTAAAACTTAGTAAGCTCTTTCCTACTCACTAAATCCGTACGTCGCATGCATTTTAAAACATATAACATTTCATGGATAGCATAAAATTCATAAGGCACATAAGATACATGAAGACATATAAACATAGAACATGTGCATTTCAAAACATTAGAATGCTCTTTGGAAAACATAGTAAATAATACTTTAAAATCATATACATCATCTTCTTTGGGGTCTCCGGCTTTGTACCCATTCTTTCTTTTGTGCGCATACCACTATGTAGGATGCGAGGTAGCTAATCCCGACCTAAAGGGGTCTATATTCTAGGCCTACTATCTTTCAGCCTAGGGACAACATCATCGGTAGTCCGGAACCGTGGATCTTTTCAAGATCCGGTACAAGCCAATCTTTAAAGTAAAATACATACATGCATTCTTTTCTTTTCTTTTCTTTCTTTCATATAGAACATGCATTCCTTTCTTTCTTTCTTTCTTTCATATTGCATGTACTATAGACATTCAATCATTCATAATCATAAGCATACTTTCATATATAGAACATGCATTCTTTCTTTTTCTTTCTTTCTTTCATATTGCATGTACTATAGGCATTCAATCATTCATAAACATAGGCATACATTCATGGCATAATCATTAGCATAAATAGCAAGACATGGAAGGACCTTTCTTTTAACACATGTAAGTGAAGCAACCATCATGCTAGTTTCATCAATACAACATACATATAACATGCTTGTCTTAATCAAGGTAATATGTTAGTTTAATCTTTCTTTTCTCATCTTAATACATGCTGGCCGAAACTTCATAGCAAGGATATCATAGCATAAAACCCACAAAACATTGGAATAAAGACATACATTACATAAGAGGTCATTTACAAGTACACTGGTAGTCTAGACTTCACTAAACATTAGTTTAGGTGCATGAATTGTACTTAAACTTATTCTTAGCCTTTATTCTAGTAATTGGCCAAAATTCACAGCATGGATAACATAGTATAAAAGTCATATAATCATAAAAACATACGTTACACATGGAATCATATACAAGCACAAGGATAGTCTAGGCTTCATTGAACACTAGTTTATGTGCATGTTTTGTGCTTGAGCTTATTTTTAACCCTTATCCCAGTATTTGTCCGAAATTCACAGCTAGATAACATGGCATGAAAGTCATCAAATCATGGAAATAAAACATAATTTACATGAGAGATCATTAGCATGTACAAGAGTAGACTAATCTTCACTAAACCTTAGTTTGGGTGCATGAATCGTACTTGCACTTATTCTTAACCCTTACCCTTGTAATTTGCCGAAATTCACAGTATGTATAACATGGTATAAAATTTTATATAACATGTAAACAAAAACATATTTTACCATTAAGGTCATATACAAGCATAAAGGTAGTCTAGGCTTCATTAAACACTAGTTTAGGGACATACTTTGTACTCGAACCTATTCTTAACCCTTATTCTTGTAATTTGTCGAAACTCACAGTAGGGATTTCATAGCATAATCATTCACATAACATGGGAATAAAAGCATATTTTTCATAAGAATTCATTCACAAGTGCAAAAGTAGTTTGTACTTCACCAAACACTAGTTTAGGTGTATGATCTAGAGTTCTACTTGGATTATCATGCATATGGGTACATGTAACATTTTTCTAAACATCAATACATAGAATGGAGCATGAGTTTAGGCTCAAACAACTTAGATAAGGTACTGACCCTAAGGTATAAATTATTTCCATCATGAAATAAAACACCCAATCACATGCATATCACTTGATTTAACTATAACTTCATGAAGGTTTATAAATATCTGTTTTAAGGCATAATTTAAGGTCTCTTGGCCAAATGTTACAGGGGTCCCTTAGCATAGATTCCACAAAATTTCTTGGCCTAAAACATTTATATAGCAAGGAAACAATCATTAGACCAATAGCCTACTTCATGCATCAACATTTATCCATTTCATGACTTGGCCGAATTCTTCCAAGTCCTTTACATCATGGAGGGCATTCAAACACCATGAATCCATCATATATTCATTACAAGAAGGTAGTAACAATTTCATGAACTCTTCCTTTAAGCTTTTGGACATAGAAAAGGGGGGTACCCCTTTATGGCCGAAACTTCCCTCAAGGTGTTCTTCCATTCTCTTTCACCCAACATCACAAGCAAACATAAAAATCATAAAAACACATAAAAAGCCATTATGTTGCAGGTGAGCGAGTCTTACCACTTGTGCTTATGTTCCCAAAAGATCTCCAAATTTTTGAGAAGAAAGGACCTCTTAAACTCTAGCACTCCTCTTGTTCTTCTCTTCTTTTGGTCCGGTTTTCTCTAGGAGGTGAAGGACTTGATTTCGGTGAGGAAGAGGAGGAAGGGGAAGAGTTTGGTGGAGAGAAAGGGGGGGGGGGTTTCTTGGCTGAAAATGCCTTAGGCATTTCCTCCTCTTCATGGCCTTTTATGGTGAGTAAAGAGGCAAGCACCTCTTTAATGGTGTCTCTTCAATTTTTTTATGTCTCTTTATCTTCTTTCCCACTTATCTACAATTTCCCATCCTCTTCTAATAGCACTCCCCTGCTGGGTGAATTGGTTACATATGCATTCTTAAGACTTGGCTTTTCTTTGAGGTCCAAGCTTCAATCCTTCGCACCTCTTTTTTTTTCTTCAAGCCCATGTAACCAAAGCCCAACAAGAGAATGCTACCCATTTAGTTCATACACATGCATATTCATATCATTATTCATTCATTCATGTGCATGATGTCAACCATAATATTAATGTAGCATATAAAACATAATTATCACACACATTCACCATATATCAAGAAGGTGCTTAATATCTTCTTTATTCGCAATTTCCCCCTTTAAATTCATAATTTTATTCTTGGCCACATGTTCAATTATTACATCGTTCTAGAGGGAAATTTGGGGCGTTACAATCCACCCTCCATTTTGAAAAGTTCGTCCTCGAACTTAAAACAACTCGGGATATTTTCATTTCATATCATCCTCACGTTCCCAGGTAACTTCTTCAGATTGCTGACTTTGCCACAAGACTTTGACTAAGGGCACTTCCTTGTTCCTTAGTCTCTTGACGTCTCGATCCAGGATCCGAATAGGTTTGCTTTTGCAACTCAGGTCCTCCTGGATCTGTACGACATGCGGCTCAATCACTTTGTTGGTATTGGGAATGCACTTTCTGAGCATCGACACGTGGAACACGTTGTGGATAGCGGACATCTCCTGAGGTAGCTCCAGCTCGTAAGCTACCTTGCCCACTTTGTTCAGGATCTTGTACGGTTCCACATATCGCGGACTAAGCTTTCCTTTCTTCCCGAATCGCATTACTCCTTTCATAGGAGCTACTCGGAGGAACACCAAATCTCCAACGTCGAACTCCAAAGGTCTACGTCTCTGATCCGCATAGCTCTTCTGCCGGCTCTGGGCAGTCTCTATTCTTTGGCGGATACTCTGTATGGCTCGGGTGGTGTCGTCGATGAAATCCGTCTGGAGTCCCATCTCTTTCTTTTCGCCACCCTCGTACCAATAGATTAGAGACTTACATCTCCGTTCATATAACGCTTCATAAGGTGTCATTCCGATAGTAGCTTGGTAGCTATTATTGTCAGCGAATTCCGCTAGACATGAGTATCGGCACCAGCTCCCTTTGAAATCTAGGGCACAAGCTCGTAGCATGTCCTCCAGTATGATTTACTCTTTCTGTTTTCCCATCAGTCTGAGAATGAAAGGCGGTACTGAAACGCAGCTTTGTGCCGAGAGTTTTATGAACACATTCCCAAAATTACGATGTGAAGCGGCCATCTTTATCTGAAATGATGGTCTTGGGAATGCCATGCAGTCTGATGATTTCATTAGCATATAATTGAGCTAGTTGCTCAATCGAATAAGTCATCTTGATTGCTAGGAAGGCTGCAATCAAGATGACTTAGTATGGTAACGGCATGGTCGACGGTCGACGGTACGACGGTCGTGAGGGCCGGTAAATGGGCCGGGTCGTTACAATAAAAAGTACCAATTGGTATTCAGGATTCATAAAGAACTAGATTTAGGCCTGGGTCTAGGGTTCAAATCCTGGGAAGGCAAAAATCCACTGCCCAGGAAGTGGGAAGACCTAGTATGGTAACGGCACGGTCGACGGTCGACGGTACGACGATCGTGAGGGTCGGTAAATGGGCCGCCAAATGGGCCGGGTCATTACATCAAATTCTCCTTCTTTTGTTTTGAGCTTCCTCATTCCTACAACCCATATTAGATTTAAATTGAATGGATTTGGGCTTAGGAATTACCTCCTTTTTACTTAGTGGGCACTTATCCTTGTAGTGCCCCTTTTTATTGCACCAAAAGCGTATGATATGCTCTTTTGACTTGACTTTGGTGGAGTTAGAAGTCTTCTCTTGCTCTTGTGAGGATGAGGGTCTTTCCTCCCCCTCAACCCTTGATATTAATACTTCTTCTTCTTCTTCTTCGGATGAAGTGGATCCTTTTTCACTCAATTCCTTCACTTCACTTGATGATTCTCCTTCTCTTTGTTTTTTTTGGGCACTTGAGCTTATTTCTTCGGGCTCCTCTACTCCTTGAGTTTGTGTAGGGTTCTCATGACACTTTTCCAATTTATCCCACAACTCATATGCATTTCTATAATTTCCTACATTACCCAAAATATTAGTAGGCAAAATATTGACCAAAATATTGATTACCTTCTCATTGGCCCTTGCTTGTTCTTGTTGTTCCTTGGTCCAATACCTAGGTCGGAGCTTCTTCCCATGCTTGTCCTTAGGGGTCTCAAATGGTTCCTCTAGCACCATTACGCATTCCCAATCCATGCCGAGCCACATCTTCATTCTAGCTTTCCAATAATCAAAATCTTCATGCTGGTATGGTGGTGGTGAGTTTATATCTTCCCCAAGTTTGTCTTCCATCGTTCCTCTAGCTTTGCTTTGGTCCCTTGGCGGTTATTCCAATCAAGAGCGGTCCTAGCTCTGATACCAACTGATGGATCGTTTCAGGCGTGCTAGAGAGGGGGGGGGTGAATAGCACTTTTTCATCGTTTTGATCTCTACAAAGTCGTTAGCGCAGCGGAAACAATAATATGCATAGTAAATAAGAAATAAACAATGCTAACAACCTGATTTACTTGGTATCCACCCCTGTCGGGTGACTAATCTAAGAATCCTTCGGTGGATCAACCCCCGGATAACCTCCGGCTAGATCTGTCGCTCCTTGTGGGTGGAGAAACCTCGTCACAACACTTCGGACGCTCTCTGATCACAATAGACTACTAACCCACTTTATCCAAGCGAGTTTCGTCAAGCGAGATAGTAGGAAACGAGCCCCCCTTTAAATAGGGCTCGAATCTAAAAATAGCCGCTACCAATCGACTGCCCCTGGGGCAGTCGACTGGTACCACTCAGATTCGACCGTTACAGTACAACGTTCGAATCTTCCAGCTGTTCCAGTCAACACCAGTCGATTGCCCCTGGGCCAGTCGACTGGTACACACCTAAGCCTAAGGTTTTACTCCCGAGTACAAATCTCTCCGCACTCAAACCCCCCGGCATAGCCCCTGAGTACACACACTCATACTCAAACCCTTACAACTCAATTGACTCTTCACCAGCAGTCTTGACTGTTGCCTTCACACCCTCTTCATCTTTGGCCCTCGTCCCTCGGATGCGCACGCAAGCCTCCAGCTTGCCTCCATGCCACCCTTCATGTATGCCTCGAAGACCGTGTCCCTCGGCTCATCATCTTTGCTATCCAACGGTCCCTCGGATGCGCACGCAAGCATCCAGGTTGCCTCCATGCCATACTTCACCTGAAGACATCAACCAAGTTCATGTGTACCTGTACACCTGCACACTCATGTACACATATGAGAACAACACAAATCCTAACTTAACCATATTGCCCACACATCAAAATATCATGATCCTCTAGATCATCTCAGGGCTGATTGCCCCAACAGAGTCCCTCCGACAGGAAGTAAAACTCCTGAAAGAGGGAGCTGACTCTAGATCCTTAACTGAGAAGGTTTAAGAAGGAACCTCTACTCAAGTTGAAAAACTTGAGAAAGAGAACTTCTCCTTGAAAACTCAAGTCAAGGACCTTAGAGCAGCATTAAAACGATTCACTTCTGGTTCCAAGGGTCTTGACATGATCCTTGAAAAATAGAAGTCGGTTCTAAATCGATCCGGGTTAGGCTATCGAACCAAGGCGAGACAAAGGTCATACTATGCTGTACTGAATCAGTCTAGACCTAAAGTTCAGGCATGGGTACCCAAACTTTGCCTGAACAACCAAACTGGATCAAGTCAGTATTGGATCCCCAAGGACAAGATTTACATCTTGCCGAACCATTATCGTGGCTTTAGTCCAGGGGGAGCCAACTTAAAAACAATCTTTATAGTTAAATAAATTTCTTTTCTTGTTTAAAATTGCATGATTGCTTGTCTATTTATTTTTTACAATTCACCATGCTTAGACCTAGGACTGGTTAGACTATGGACTTAACCAATTAACTAAAATTTGAACAACATAGTATTAGGTGGCGGTGAGATGATAGTACGTTGGGAAGCCTTTTTAATAAGGTCAAGTATACACTACTTGGTCTCTTTAGACTGGTGGAACTAGTCGAAGCTACCGATCCAAGACCCACACTAGTTAGACCAGAATTTTTCAAAAAGTAATTTTGAAAATGAAATTTCATTAAAAGGCTTTGTCAAGGAAAGGGTTGATGATCCAATAAGGCTACGTCCGAAGAAGGCCTAGTGCCTCGCCAAGACCTGGAAGCCAATTTTTGAAATTCAAATTCAATTTATTCTTTGTCAAATTCGAATCTAACACAAATTTTCAGTTAATCGTAGATTCAAACACTCTTTTTCAAAATAAATTCAAAACCAATTGTTTTCAAAATTAATTTAACTTTTTCAAAATTAATCATGATTTTTCAAAATAACTTCTTACTTCTATTCAAAACCTGTCTCACAAAAACCCATAAGGCAAACGTGATTGACAACTCTAGAACGGATGAGATGGTTAAATTTAACTTAACTAAAATTCATCTGATCCCTGTACTTTTGTTTAGTACGAACATTAAAGCCTGTAATTTTGAACTGAGTTGACCTGATTGTTGCCTGATTAATCCAGTCAATACTGGTCAAAATAGTCAAATCTAGTCAACAGTAATAGTCAAACCATGGTTAAAATAGTCAAATCTGGTCAACAGTTATAGTCAAACCATGGCCAAACTGGTCAACAATACATCAAAAGCTGTCAACTCTTACACAGCCCGGGTGCCCCTGAACCCTCGGGCGCCCCCTTCCTTTTCTCTTTGATCAAGGCAGAAAAGCTGTCAACACCTAGCTAAGCTAGGCGCCCGGGTCCCCACGGGCGCCCCCAAGGACTGGGTCAAAATCAAAAAGCTGCATTTGGCTGTTTTCAACTGACCCCGGGCGCCCAGGCCATCACGGGCGCCCCATCCAGGACCAGGTCAGGGCAGAAAAGCTACAAATGACATCTTCACTCTGACCCGGGCGCCCGACCTACCACCTTCTATATAAACCACCCGAAACTCCCTTCTTTTGCCACACCCAAAACACTTCTCCTCTCTATCTCTTCTCCTTCCAAGGCAACCGAACGACCCTCTCGTGCCCTCGACCACTCCACCTCGACCATGCCTCCCGGATGACCACTCGGTATCATTTCTTTTGCACTTAAAATTAATTTCTTTATTATTTCTACCCTTAAACGCATGCTTCGTATTACTTTAGAAAACGTCGTGCAAATCAACCAAACCCCGGGACCGAACCTAGCCCCGACCCTAGGTTTTCGACCTTTGGACTTTGCAATAAATTCGCTAGGACAACGTATAAACCCATCAAAACGAATTTCCTAAATAGACAGTTTTTTTTCTCAATCCTATCTGTTAGCTATGAATGTCATAAACTTCTATCAACTTGATAACCTTGTCTTCTGCACTCATCCCATGAACACAACCCTATGTGCAGAATTCTACAACAATATAGTCAGACAAAATGACCTTATGTTTGTCACCATAGTACAAGGGATGCCCTTGACAATAACACCCTCGTTGCTTAATAGATTTCTTGGACTTCGACTTTCTCAGTCCACTTCTGCTGTTATCCTCCTAGAGATCCTCCCTTTGATGCTCCCTACTCTCACATTGACCTGGACACCCTATATTCCTATTTTTATAGAGATGCTCGAAACCCTTTAACTAGACGATTTCAGTCTGTAGATCTTCAGGTCCAGGACTACGCTTTTTATAGAGTCCTAGTCCGTTGCATTCTACCCTTGTCCACTAGAGACGTCGCGACCATGCGACCATTCCACACCTTCTTACTGTACGCATTGATCCATCACCTAGACATTGATATTGGACTCCACATGTTCCACACCATTCTATATGCGTCCAGTGTTTCTACTCAGGGGCGGGTACGTACCCCTTACTACCACATCATCACCTCTATTCTTTATCATCACGGTCGTAATATCACCGATGGAGAGATGACCACAATGACCGAATTTGATGAAATAGGTTTTAGAAACTTTTCCCTAGCAGGCATAGAGGTCTCGGGTACCGGGGTTTTATCATGGAGACGCCAACGAGCCGGACCCCAGATCGATTCTGATGAGGAGATATAGGTCGATGTCACAGATCTAGCTGTCGAGATTCGAGAGCAGATGGACGAGCCCCCACCTTCGACGACTGACGAGAGGCTAGCTCTACTTCAGACAGAGGTCCACAGTCTCAGGGAGGAAGTGGAAGCCAATCACGCAGAGTATATGGAAGCCCTCAGAGCCGATCGAGAGACTAACGACACACGGTATAATGAAATGATGTCGTTATTTCGATCCTGGCAGCCCAGCTCATCTAATCATCCTGGTCCTTCCTCTTAGTTCAGATTGATATTCTCTGTTGTACTGTAGTTGACTACCCCTATTCAGTAGGGTTGACATGTCTTTGACTGTGGGTTGACTATGCTGGTCCTCGCTTTGACCAGTTAACTTATCTAGTTGCTAGTGACTTTCCTGATTATCTGATCTTTATCAGTTACTAACTTAGGGTTATGCTTGGTAGAATAGGTTTGCTCTACTTCTGTTTTTTAAAACTGCTTTATTACTTGATTTTAAAATCAGTTCCTACTTAATTTTGAAAAATCATTTTCTTTATGCTTTTTTAAAATGATTTTTCGACTTCGTTTTTCTTATGAAAAATTACCCCTTCAAAACTAGGGTTTTTTCACAAATGGACTTAGCTTAGGCCCTAACCCTAGAACTGCATGCACCTATAGATCTAGAAGCCAGCATCTCACAAGCACCTTAGGGTACTTTTGATTGATAACCTAGAATGGGTTGAGATGCTTAGGTCTTTACCTTGATTCAAGATGCTTTAAGTTAGTGCATCTGCAGTAATTGGGGCACTAAAAACCAAATAAACAGTAATCAGGTTAAATGTAAAGCTTAGAAACTCTAACTTGATCAAAACACTTAACTTGACTAACCCTAGCGAAAGCTACTGTTTATAACAGTCAGTAAGTAGCTAATTGGGTTAGATAGGACCAAAAGAAAAAATTCAAATTGATTTGGTCCAGTTATACTTTGAATTAGTTCAGTACAGTACCTTACTTCTATTACTCAGCATGTTTTTTTTTTGCTATATTGTTTTTTTTATCTATGGCAAAGGGGGAGAGATTGGAAAGGAGAGAAAAGAAGAGTTGAAATTTTTTCAAATATTGAAACATTTCTAAAAAACTCAATTCTTTCAAAATATTTATCCCCTTTTTCAAAAAGTAAATTCATAAATCTCCTGTTTTTCAAAAAAAAGTAAGGTTCTGTAAATACTTAAGTTCATTTTGAAAATTAACTTTTCTTGGTTTCAAAAATTACTCTAAGCACTTATTCTGGGAAAATCTTCTGAAATTTTTCTATGTCATTAAATTCAAAAAAAAATGTGTTTGAAAAATATTTCTGAAAAATGCTCTCTAAGTATTTAAGTACTTAAACTGCTAGAAAATATCTCTAAGTACTTAGACTTTCAAAATTTCTTGGTTTCAAAAACTATTCCAACTACTTATTCTAAATCGTTGTTTGGTCGAAAATTTTCTAAGTATAAAATTCAAATTCTCCTGAAAATTGTCCAACTCAAAACATTTTGAAAAATGGTTTCTAACTTAAAATATTTTCTTAAAATTTTTCTAAGTATTTACAAAACTGAAAAGTTTATTTTCACTGTTAGACTTAGAAATCTTTTCAAGCCCCACGAACTCTTGAAAAACTCAGGGGGAGATTTCTTCCAGGGGGAGGAAATTAACTTTGATAAGTA
Organism: Boesenbergia rotunda; assembly: GCA_024364735.1. Lineage (NCBI taxonomy): Eukaryota > Viridiplantae > Streptophyta > Magnoliopsida > Zingiberales > Zingiberaceae > Boesenbergia > Boesenbergia rotunda. The sequence goes on along the minus strand of JAGFNQ010002613.1, from coordinate 560,293 downwards.
CTTATCTGGATGATTAACTTAACTTTTTGAACCGGGTTGTCATAAATCAAAAAGGGGGAGATTGTTGGTGCAGGCAGCACCTAAGTCAAACCTGGGTTTTGATAATGGCAAAGGGTTCAGAAGTTAAGATGTTATGTGTATCTAATACGTTTACTAAGTGTGCAGGAAAGAAGCCCTAGGTACACTAGGCACGAAGTCCTGGCCGAGGACTGGGCACGAAGCCCTGGCAAGGAGCTGGGCACCGAAGACCTGCTTGGAAGGTGGGCACGAAGTCCTGGTCGATGACTGGGCACGAAGCCCTGGCAAGGAGCTGGGCACCGAAGACCTGCTCGGAAGGTGGGCACGAAGACCTGGTCAGGTGCATCGGGCAAAAGTCCAACCGGAGGAGCCGGTTGGCAAAAGGTAAACTCTCCTGAGAGGAGTAGGTGAGGACCCGTTCCCCGTCGAGGGAACAGTAGGCGTCGGTTCGACCTAAGGTTCCATTTGGGAGACCCGAAGTCAGAGCCAAGATAGCTACGACTGTAAAAAAATATCTAATACTCTTGCTTTGCTGTTTTGGAACTAACCTTGAAAGCAGGACCGAAGGAATGTGTTTCTGCAGCTCAGAACGCTCCAAAGGAGAGGGGCAGACAATGGGCAGGGTACCCTGGAGGTCCCGGGCGCCCCCAAGGTCAAGGCAAAACAAGGAAGCAAGAGTTGCTTCGAAACTGCAATAAGCAGGGCGCCCTGGAGGTCCCGGGCGCCCTGAGTCAAAGCAAAAAGTGAATCGAAGCAAAATCAGCCACGAAGCCAGCAGACCATGTCAACCAGGGCGCCCCTAGTGTCCCGGGCGCCCCCGTCAGCTCCGAGGCCGATTCTAGAGGGATAAGCGCTGACTGAGTTGTGGATGAGGTTTCTTGGATCCGAAGGCACGTGTTAGGTGCCCCCCGACGTCCAGGGCGCCCCCAGGAGCACTATAAAAGGGGCTCGACCCAAGGCTTCAAGACATCAATCTTCCAACGCCTTTACGCTCTTCGTTCAAGCGCTTTGCTCTGGAAAACTCCAATCTCGAGATTCTAGCGCCGACGATGACCCTCTGCACCGAAGTACAATCTACACCGGGCGTCGGTAACATGAGTCATACTTGTTTAATTACTTCAATAATTCTGTATCAAACTTTGTAATCTTTTGCGCAAATATAGAATTGCCCGCAGTAAACGGTCAAGGACCGTGGGCCTTGGAGTAGGAGTCGACCGCGACTCCGAACCAAGTAAAAGTACTTGTGTTCTCTATGAATTTTGTTTTAAATCCGCTGCGCATTCTCTTAGTTTTATCCGAAAATGTTTTCACGATATTCACCCCCCTCTATCGTGTTTCTCGATCCAATAGAAAGTTTCATGGCTTAGCTGGTGAGGACCCCACTAGACATCTCTAGGAGTTCCACACAGTATGCTCCACTATGAAGCCACATGGTATTGCTGAAGATGACATCAACCAGAGAACTTTTCCATTTTCATTTGTGGATAGAGCAAAGGACAGGTGGTACACCTTACCACATGCCCTAGTTACTTCTTGGGCCGAAATGAAGAAAGCTTTCTTGGAGAATTTCTTCCCAGCCTCAAGGACTACTGCCATTAGGAAGAGTATCTGTGGGATCCAGCAGGTTTCTGGAGAGACACTGTATGAGTATTGGGAGCACTTTAAGAAACTTTATTCTAGCTGTCCCCACCATCAGATCAGTGAGCAACTACTCATTCAGTACTTCTATGAGGGACTTCTTTCCATGGATAGGAGTATGGGCCTTAGTGAATAAGACACCTGAGGAAGCTAGAGAGTTGATTTCTATTATGGCAGCAAATTCTCAACAGTTTGGAAGCCGTCCGTTGGTGCCTAAAGAAGTACATGAGATCACAGGACAGAATATGGAAACTCAAGAGGTGAAGGTTAATCTTCAGGATTTGACTTCTCTCATTAGGCAGATGACTATCTATCAGACTACTCCGCAGCCTTCAGCTCAAGTAGCCCAAGCAGTGAGGGTTTGTGAACTTTGCAGTAGCACCTCTCATCCTACAGATTTATGCCCCCAGGTGCAGGTTGATGATGGATCTTACCTTGCAAATCAAGTGGCGGCAGCAAATGCTTTTCAGTCCAAGCTTCAACCTTTCCAACCTCAGCCTTATGGATACAAGCAGTCTTATGATCCCATGTCCAATACTTACAATCCAGGTTGGAGAGATCATCCTAATCTGAGGTATGGGAACACATCACATCAGCAGCAGCCTTATCAGCCACCACTTCCTGTTGCACCACCTGCAGTTCAGAGACCACCAAGATTTTATAGTAGTCCATCTCCGCCAAGAGTTCCACCGGTTCAGCAACAAAAACCGGAGTTTCCACTCACTTTGGAGCCCTATTTCACGCATTTTCAGCAACAAAATGAGAGGAGTTTTCAGCAGCTTAGCGCTCAGCTTCAGCAGCAAAATGAGAGGAATTTTCAGCAATTTAGCGCTCAATTTCAGCAACATCAGGGAGACTATAGACAGTATCAGAGTAGGACTGATGCTTCCATTCAGAACATAGAGCGACAAATTGGACAGATATCATCCACCATCAATCAGATGCAAGCTCAAGGATCGAGTCAACTACTTTCTCAGTCTATTCCAAACCCTAGGGGGAATGTCAGTGTTATCTCACTCAGGAGTGGACGGGTTATACAAGAGACATCTACCCCACAGATTCCTACAGTACCAGAGGTTGATCTTTCGAGGTCTCAGACAGGAGTAGAGCCAGAGTCACTTCCACTACCAGAGCCACCCATTCAGTTACCTTTCCCTCAGAGGGCAGTTGGTCTAAGGAAGAATGCTGATTCAGACAAGACATAGGAGCTTCAGGAGCTGATTGACATTTTTAGCTAAGTGGAGGTGAACATCCCATTGCTCAAAGTGGTCAGACACATTCCCAAGTATGCTAAGTTTCTGAAAGATCTGTGCACTCACAAGAAGAAGCTAAAAGGGACAGAGTTGGTCAGTGTGGGAAAGAATGTTTCAGCCATGATCCAGCCAATACCTCAGAAATGCAAATACCCAGGGGTTTTCACAGTACCATGTGTGATTGGAGATGCATTTTTGAGGATGTTATGCTAGACTTAGGAGCCTCCATCAATGTCATGCCCAAGTCAGTGTTCATCTCTCTAGGCATTGGACCATTACAGCCTACTGGGGTGGTTATTCAGTTGGCCAACTGCAGTTTTGCTCATCCGACTGGAGTCATAGAGGACGTATTGGTGAAAGTCAAGGATTTGATATTCCCAGCCGATTTTTACATTTTAGATATGGAGAAGGACCTAACCTCAAGCTCAGCTCCATTGATTTTGGGATGCCCATTCCTGAAGACTGCAAGGACCAAGATCGATGTTCATGCAGGGACACTTACCATGGAGTTTGGGGACACAGTGGTTCAGTTTTCATGCAGGATCATTCGTTGCTGGGCATTGACATGTTGAATACACTAGATTCTGAGGAGTCAGATGACATGGATTCAGATCTAGCCGACACAGAGGATTCAAATGAGGTGGATGATGATAGTGGTGGATCAGTTTTAGTCTGTGACACTATCCAGGTGGAAGATGCTGAGGTGTCTACATTGGAGGCAGGTCCCGAGAGTTTGCTTCCATCAGTTTTGCAACCCCCAAAGCTTGCTTTGAAGCCCCTACTTGAGCACTTGAAGTATGCCTACCTAGGAGAGAACGAGCAGTTGCCAGTCATCATTGCTCATCATCTCGAGCCAGGTCAAGAGAAAATACTACTAGATCTTCTACGGATGTGTTAGAGGGCAATTGTTTGGACCATTGCAGATATACCAGGGATTAGCTAATCCATTTGCATGCACTGGATTTTCCTAGAGGAGGATGCAAGGCCGGTAAGACAACCACAGCGCAGACTCAACCCACTTATTTTAGATGTGGTCAAGAAGGAGGTAACCAAGCTACTACAGGCCAGCATTATATATCCCGTCTCCAACAGTCAGTGGGTGAGTCCAGTGCAGGTGGTTCCTAAGAAGTCTAGTATCACAGTGGTGGAGGGTACGGTGAGTGCTTTGATTCCTACTAGAGTCCAGAGTTCATGGAGAGTATGTATAGACTACCAGAAGCTGAACCAGGCTATGAGGAAGGTGTTGGGACCGGGTGCATGTTGACATGGATGCGGGTTCGTAATTTTAAAATTAATTACGTGCAGCGGAAGGTTTAGCATAAATAATTTCTCAAATTATTTAACCACACATCTAAGCATGCAACTTTATCTTGTGTAGACATGATTATATATTTAAAATTTTGCAGAAACGAAAACTAATTTACTTAATATCTCGCGTAACTCGAAGGAAGGGACGAGATCCAACCATAAGCGTCCCTCAGAAGCTTCGCCTCTATTTGCATCCACGCCGAGTATCTTCGGGATGACTTCGCAAAGCCACGAGTTTCGTGTTCTCGAGAACTACTAGATTCTGCGAGAACGTGACAAGAAAAACCAAGAGAGAAGTAATCACATCGGAAAAACTCACTATCAAGGTTGGCCGGAATCACAATTCCGGCTAGAAGGAGGAAAATGACTTGCACCCAATCCCAAGGTGATAATGGCCGGAGAGGAAGATCGTCCCAACGGAAGAACTTTGTTGCCTCGGTACTTCTCCTTGTGCTCACGGCAAGAAGAAGGGAGAAGAGCCTTGTGGCCGGCCAAGAGAAAGAAGGGAGGAGAGGGAGAGAGCCCAGGCAAGAATACTTGGATTGATTTCCAAGCCTTGCCTTGGGTCCTTTATATAGTGGTCTCTCAACCGCCAAGTCTCTTTTTCTTATGGAATAAATTTTCTATGACTTATTCCATCATGCCAAGTTTTATTATTTTTTAATTCATGATAAAAATTCGACCAAGTCTCCTTTTTTCTTATGGAATAAATTTTCTTATCATGGTAAATCAATCCATGATTGATTTTATAAAATAAAATAAACCAATCCATGGTTCATTTTAATTTCCATGAAAAATAAACCAAATCTTGGTTTATTATATAAAAATTTATATCATCCATAATTTTATAAAACAAACCATACAATTGGTTTATTTTATAAATTGAACCAAAAACTTGGTTCTCTCCCTTTGTTGTGGCCGGCCAAGCAAAGAGGGTGGAGACCCTCTTTGGCCGGCCCATCCAAGCCACGCCCCAATGAATTAAACTCATTTAATTCATCTATTAAGTCTTCAAAAGACTTAGCCATTTTACGCTTCTGATGCGTCTCTGAAAAATTCAGATTCTACTTATCGTTTGGCTCAACCAAACCTAATCTCTCTTGATTGGAAAAATCCAATTTTCAACTCGTTTTAAATCCCTCGGATTACTCGTAGTGCGTGTGACTAAATAGGCTTTCGATTTATGTTGGCCGTCTATAATTAATCAAATATAGAACGATCATGAGTGTCATCTAGTAGTACATCATGATCCCCAATTAATCGAAAGATCAATGGTTGACCTCAGAAACAATTCTGAAACCCTTCAGCAGCTATAATGAATCGTGCCCCATTCCCTTCACCATCTTATACCCACTTGATTCAGGACATGGTCTATGTGTGTCAGTCCCCACTAGGCTGACTACGTCACACCTAGCCCAAGTAACATTTTTTCGTCCTATGAATTCTAATTACTCTCATGTATTTAAGAGATTCATACTCTGAACATGTCATGCTCTGGCCAGAGGCTTCGAGTAACAATCCGACGATAGGCCTTGGGTATACATCTCCTCGCAAAGAGTGGCGAATCATTTGTAGGCTGTTCAAACATCTTCGGGCACTTCGGCTTATACCCAATCATCCTGGGTCCACACATCCTTGGAGATGCTTGCTTAAGATGTCAAAGTATAAGTCTCCATGACCAAGATGACTTGAACAACGCAAGTCAAAGGAACATCGCACTTAAGCTGCAGTAAGAACTTCATTGACATATCTATATGTAGACTACCATATGAAGTTTTACAGCCAGTCACTCTAATGAACTAGTTCCCTTAACTAGCATTCATGTTTATCTCCGGACATCCCAATGTCACCAGCCAGTGAGAATCAGCTGATTAGAGAATAACCCATGCTAGTCTCAACAGAATTGATAGTGTCCGTATTTATCAATTCATCGACTAGGGACAATTTCAATACTTCACAATTGCACATGTAGAGATAATCACTAGTTGTGAATTCATCACAAATTCTCTCATACTGTGAATTGTATTGCGAACATTCAGTAAATGAGTTTAAGATCTCAATCAAATACATAAACATGTATACTCAAATAGTGAATATTCATTTATTAAAATAAATGATTACAATCATAAGGCGATTGCCTTAGTATATTTTTCTCATATCACTAACAAACTCCCACTTGGCCTAATGTCAATCGCTACGGTATCCAATACCACAGGCTCTAACATGACCCTTAAACTTACTTTGAGGCAAGACCTTAGTTAAAGGATCCGCTAAATTCCTTTCAGTGGGAATTTTCTCAATTTGTATATCATTCCTACTTATAATCTCTCTGATCAGATGATAGCGGCGAAGCATATGTTTGGATCGCTGATGAGACCTTGGTTCCTTCGCTTGTGCAATAGCTCCATTGTTGTCACAATAAACCGGTATTGCTTCATCAATGGTTGGAACCACACCAAGTTCTGAGACAAACTTCTTGATCCAGACTGCTTCCTTTGCTGCTTCTGAAGCTGCAATATATTCCGCTTCCGTGGTAGAATCCGCTACGGTGTCTTGCTTGGAACTCTTCCAACTTATTGCGCCTCCATTCAAAATAAATACGTATCTGGACTGAGATTTGGAGTCATCCTTATCTATCTGGAAACTGGCATCTGTATACCCACGTATTACCATATCACCTTCTCCATATATTAGGAACACATCCTTAGTTCTTCTTAAGTACTTGAGGATTGTCTTGACAGCCGCCCAATGATCCATTCCTGGATCAGACTAGTATCTGCTTGTGACGCTCAGAGCATATGATACATCAGGCCTAGTACATAACATAACATACATGATAGATCCTATGGCGGAAGCATAAGGAATCTTATTCATGCAAATCCTCTCGTCTTTTGTGCGCGGACACATAGACTTCGAAAGGTTGATCTCATGCATGATGGGAAGGTAACCTTTCTTGGATCCCGACATGCTAAACCTTTCTAGCACTCGGTCTATATATGTAGACTGCGAAAGACCAAGCAATCGTTTTGATCTATCTCTATAGATTCTAATCCCAAGGATATAGGTTGCTTCTCTCAGGTCTTTCATGGAGAAATTTTTGGACAACCAAATTTTAACTGACTGTAAGACTGATATATCGTTTCCTATAAGTAATATGTCATCGACATATAATACTAGGAATACGACTGCACTCCCACTAACCTTCTTATACACACAAGGTTCGTCAGGATTTTGTGAGAAATCAAACTCTTTGATTGTCTCATCAAAACAGATGTTCCAGCTCCTGGATGCTTGCTTTAATCCATATATAGATCGTCGAAGCTTGCATACTTTGGTTTTATTAACCGATGTGAAACCTTCAGGTTGTATCATGTATACATCCTCAAACAGGTTTCTATTAAGGAAAGCTGATTTCACATCCATTTGCCATATCTCATAATCATAATGAGCTGCTATGGCCAGGAGCATCCAAATGGATTTAAGCATAGCTACTGACGAATAGGTTTCGTTATAATCAATTCCTTATTTCTGACGATATCCTTTTGCCACTAATCTAGCCTTAAAGGTAACAACATTACCTTCCATGTCAGTTTTCTTCTTGAAAACCCACTTGCACCCTATGGGCTTAATCCCTTCAGGTGGGTTAACCAAGTCTTATACTTGATTTTTGTACATGGAATCCATTTCCGACTTCATGGCTTCAAGCCACTTATCCCTTTCTGAATTTTTCAGAACATCTTCATAACTGATAGGTTCGTCATTATTAATGAGTAACACGTCGTTCGATTCACTTATGAGAAATCCGTATCTCTCTGGAATATTGCGTGTCCTATCAGACCTACGAAGAAGTGGTGTCATTTTAGGTTTGACTGATAGCTTATCATTATAAGTTATTGGTTGTGGGTCTAGACTAGGTGTCTCTATAATGTCTATTGGAGTTTCTTGAACTTCTTCAAGTTCAATGCTACTCCCATTGTTTTCTTGTAAAAGAAATTCTTTTTCTAGAAATACAGCATGCCTTGAAACAAACACCTTTTGTTCCAAGGGATGATAGAATTGGTAACCCTTCGTTTCCTTAAGGTATCCAATAAATAGACATTTATCAGACTTAGCATCCAATTTGTCTGATACAATCCACTTTACATAAGCAGGACAACCCCATATCTTTAGGTGAGATAAATGAGGTTTCATACTATTCCACGTCTCATATGGAGTAGTAGAGACCATAGTTTACAGAATCGCGATCCTGGATCGTAGGATCGTACGATCCTACGATCCTACGGCAGAAAACGATCCAGAATCGCGCAGAATCATTTTTTGTAGCAGGATCGCAGCAGGATCGGTAGGATCGGACAGAATCGGACAGAATCGTATAGGATCGGACAGGATCGGAACAGAATCGGAACAGGATCGATGAAAGCTTTAAGAGGTCATAACTTTTGACTCGGATTGAACCACGTGACCTATAATATATCAAATTGAAACTCGTTCAAAGATCTACAAGTTAGTTTTAAGATTGAATCCCAAAAAATATTGTTTAAAGCCTTTTCAGAGGCCCAGAAGATTATTAATCTTTTTTATTATTTTTTTTTATCTTTTACATCGTTAGTGTTAGTGTTTTAAGATTATTTAAATATCTATTTAATTATTTTTTAGTTAGTTTTTGATTAATAATATTATGTTATATCTTTTTTCTAAAATGATGAGTCTTTAGATGTCTATTATCTAATAGGTTGACAATTAAATTGGATCATCTTGTAATAAATAGAATATTCTTGAAGTTAAACGTGATTATTTTCATTATAGTGTTAATAAAAATTGTATATTTTTTCATTTTAAGAGTTTTTGATAGGATTGTACGATTTTACGATCCGATCCTGACCGATCCGATCCTGACCCCAAATCGATCCTGTGTAGGATCGCGATTCTACGAACCTTGGTAGAGACTACCTTGGTCGGGACTATGTTTAGCAAGTAAACAGCTGTCTTAAGCGCATAGCCCCAAAAGGATTTTGGAAGAGTTGCATGATTCATCATAGATCTAATCATGTCCATCAAGGTTCGGTTACACCTCTCAGATACACCATTATGCTGTGTTGTATATGGCGGAGTCCATTGAGACAATATCCCATTGTCCCTAAGATAATCTTGAAACTCTTGACTTAAGTATTCACCACCCCGATCGGATCGAAGTATCTTAATACTTTTGCCAAGCTGTTTCTCTACTTCACTGTCTTAAGCGCATAGCCCCAAAAGAATTTTGGAAGAGTTGCATGATTCATCATAGATCTAATCATGTCCATCAAGGTTTGGTTACACCTCTCAGATACACCATTATGCTGTGTTGTATATGGCGGAGTCCATTGAGACAATATCCCATTGTCCCTAAGATAATCTTGAAACTCTTGACTTAAGTATTCACCACCCCGATCGGATCGAAGTATCTTAATACTTTTGCCAAGCTGTTTCTCTACTTCACTTCTGAACTCTTTGAATTTCTCAAAAGCTTCAGATTTGTGTTTTATTAAGAACACATACCCGAATCGTGAGTGATCATCGATAAAGGTAATGAAGTAGCTATAGCCTCCTTGTGCAAGAGTTGACATTGGCCCACATACATCAGTATGTATTAGACCAAACAATTCTCCCACTGGTTTACCTTTTTCAGAAAAGGGTAATTTGGTCATCTTGCCTTTTAAGCATGATTCGCATGTATCAAATGAACCAGGTTCTAATGATTCCAGAATTCCACATCGGTTTAATTTGGTCATGCGTTTCTTGCTTATATGGCCAAGACGACAATGCTACGTATAGGAGTCTATTTGATTATCTATTCGAGCACGTTTGTTGCTAACTTCGATATTGAAAACGTCACCGGATAAATCTAACGTGTAGATACCATTGCATAATGTTCCAGTCCCATAAAGAACACCATTTAAAGTTATGTAACAGTAATTGTTACTAAAAGTTAAATGGTAACCCTTTTCATTCAAGCATGAAATAGATACAATGTTCTTTATTAACGAAGGAACAAAATAACAATTATCCAATTCTAAGACAAGTCCAGTAGGGAGCTTTAGCAAATATGTTCCAATGGCAATAGCAGCAATCTTTGCTCCATTTCCAACTCGCAAATTCGCTTCTCCCTTGACGAGTCTTCTTCTATTCCTTAGCCCTTGTATGTCATTACATATATGTGAGCTACACCCAGTATCAAGTACCCAGGTGTACGAGGAAATAGAGTGACATTAAATAACGAAGATGCCTGAAGAGGATGGGGCATTGGATGCCTTCTTCTTCAAGGACTCAAGATAAACCTTGCAGTTTCTTCGCCAGTGGCCCTCCTTGCCGCAGTGATGGCAAGTGCCTTTTCAATCCTTTTGGCCTTAGTTAACTTATTGGTGTCCAACATGGAATGCAAATTCAAAGAAGTCATGATCAGGTGATTATCCTAGAAATACAAATTGAGGTTATGTGATGAGAATGATAAAGAATGCATCAATATACATTAATTAAATCCTATTTATTTTTCGAATTGAATAACCCTTTTTATCAATTCGGGAGATCGTAGGAACATCTCCAAATAGGTTGATATCCAACCATAGATAAGAACAACCATGGCTGGAGTCCATCAAGTTATTCTTAGCTATGAAGGTAGGTAATTATACCGATTACATATTACACATATGTAACTATCACATTATGCTATCAACTAATTGAATGTTTGCATATATCATTGGGTTGTTAACTCATTAACAAGTATGCAACAATATACATAGCACCCAACTGCACCTCTCTTTACATCGACCTTGGCTGTGACACAACAAATCGATGCTCCAATCTTAAGGCTGACCCATTAATCAAGAAATTATTTTAATATGGTTGGAGCTCATTCTGTAACACCCGAAAATTATCGAAACTAATTTTAGAAATATCTTAGAATTTATTCCGAATTTATGGATATTTTTATAGAATTTTTTCGTAAACGAAAGTGGCAAAAAGGGGTAAAAGGAGAAAAACATGTAGGTGGGATTTGATCCCTGAACCTACGCTGTGAGAGGAGGAGGGGCACACCGAGTGGGCTGGCTTGCTTTTGTTGAAATAGATTAGCGGAAACAATAGATAAGGTATAATTAGTTAAATTTTTCCATAAGTATAAAAGGGAAACTTAGGGCTTTTTTATTCATTCCTCCTCCTCACCATCCGCCGACCCCCTCCCCTCTCTTGTGCGCACGCCAACCACACCAAGACCCCCTCTCCTTTTCTAAGGGGGCGCCGGCCAAGGAAGAAGCAAGGAGGGCGGAGCGTTTCGTTCGTCTCGACGAGAGGAACGCGTAGGCGCGAACGGTTCATCGAGATCTCAAGTTTCTCCCGAGCCCTAGACGTCAATCTTGGTTGTAAGTCCAAGATATCGAGGTAAGTACTGCTCACCTGCAGTAAGAGGCGGTTTTCCGCAAGAATTTTCCCTTAAAAGTTTTAAAGGAGATATTTACTTTTAGTTAAGATGTTGCACGTGATCTTAGTTCATTATATGCTTATATGTATTTGATAGAGTACCCTATGTGAGTTTAGGGTCTAAGAAATCTATAAGAAAAGAAAAGAAAGATAAAGAAAAAAGAAAAGAGGAGGCCAAGGCCTTACGAAATCCCCAAAAGTCAAGACTTAGGGATTTGGGCACACAAGGTGTTCGATAAAATGCCAAGGCATTTAAAGATAAGAAAGAAAAGAAAGAAAAGCTATTTTATTTTCTAAGGCCAGTACCCGGCGTCCAAGGGCGTCGTTAAAGAAATCCAGGTGTCCAATTCCAAGGTCTTGGCCCTGGTAGACCAAGGTCTGCTCTATTAGGATTGGCGGCTCGCTACCCCAACCTTTTAGGGAACGCGCATAAGATGGTACTTACGTCTTAAGTGGATCCAAGTGAGTTATTATTTTCAAGTATATGCTTTAGCAAAGTTTTTCTAAAGTTTAAGGAAGTTTTCTAAAAGTTAAAGAAAGATTTAAAATTAAAGAATTGCTAAAGTTCCAAGTTAAGCCAAGAAAAAGTGAGTTAAGACTTATTAATGCTTGAGTATGCATGTTTTGAGTTATACATGTTTAGTGTTTCTTTTAAGCCTAAAAGTATCTCATGTGATTTCACATTGTTTAAAAAGCATGCTTGCACATTTCGAGATTTTGTGAGCTAGATAGTACTTGCTAAGCTTTATGCTTATTAGTTGCATTTCCTCTTGCTGCAGGTAAAAGGTAAAGGCAAGAAATTCTGAAGGAAGGCGATGAGGCGGTGCTGAGTGATGTGTGTGTGGTGGCTGACCTTGGAGAGGTCCTTGGGACGAGATAGTTTAGCTTATTTGAAATGCAATGTTTAAGATTTCCAAATTTCAAGTTATTGTGTTATGGAGTTTATTAAACATTTATGCTTCGGATAGTTTTACATGCTTAATTTTGTAGAATGAAGATTTCATGTCATTTCAATTAGTATGCATACTTTTGTGAATGCACTAGATGAGCAAGGGCATGAGTAGTTTAGCATGTGGATACATTGCATTTTAGACTTATTCTTGAGCTTATTATTCCCTTTGGGACTAGGTCCTAATTGTGCTTAAAATGCTTGTAAATTCGGTAGAAAAGTAAGATTTACATTCTATGAAGTTCTAGAAATGTTATAGAATTTTATAAGTGGAGTTTGGATAGGGATGTTGCTAGTCTCCTTTTGAATTAAGTTTTGCTGCTTTAAATATGCTTAGAAAAGTTGTATTCATATTCCATAATGCTTTAGTAATGTTATAGAACCCTGTGGGATGAGTTTAAATGGTTAGGATTGCTAGTAATGTACCATTGTATCATGCATGACTATTAAAGTTAGATATTCAGAAGTTCCGCATTTTTAGTCGTGCATTAGAGTCAAGAAGTAGACAAAGTAATGGTCCGTCAAAGGTAGAGAAGGCGGGTCGCTACACATTCAACCGTTTAGTCAGGCATGGATGTGTCCAACAACCAAAACTAAGGATTGACCTCTGACTCCAACTATAATAATCATAAACTAATTCCATGGTTTGAACATGTTGAGGTTCAAGCAGGGCATGGATGTGTCCATCAACCCAAACGAGAAACAAAACTCCGGTTCTAACTATATTAATGGAAGGTGTTGTCCTTAATATTTTGTAGGGGGTTTTGGGTCTCATCTTTTTCTTTTAAGCACATTCATAACATATAATTATGTCATGTACTAAGGATTTCCTTAATAAAGTATGTATGTGACTTAATTTATCAAGTCTCATTAATTGAATTAGGAACCGGATTTCCTAATTCTAATTTCATACTTTATTCATGAAATTGTTTTGGGAAATAATTTCCTAAATTATCATAATCAATTTCGGAATTAATATGTTTAAGACTTTGATTTCTCTAAATCAAATCTTATTAAATTACGAGACAGATTCCCTTAATTCAACCACATATTATTTTCATGAAAATCTTATTTAAGGAAATATACTCTATAGGAAACAATTTTCCTAATTAATTTTGGAGACAATAATATGTAAGAGCATCACCTCATAAATCAAATAAGGAAATTATTATTTGAGAATCACCTCAAAAATTTCCAAGATTTGATCACATATTTTATTTATGAAAAATTAATATCAATAACTTAATTTGGACGGCTCCCCGAGGCTCAATCCAAAATAAGAATTTATTGATAATATAATTTGGACGGCTCCCCGAGGCTCAATCCAAATTAAATATTTGACAGTTTAAATTCAATTTAGGAAATTTAATTATAACAACTAACTTTAAATTGGATGGCTCCCCGAGGCTCAATCCAAAATAAAGAATTTTGTAAATAATTTAATTTCCAATTATGAATTTAAATGCCAATTAATATTCCCATAATTTGTCTAGACTTTCTTGAAAGAAAGTGTCCAAAATTGCGAGCATTCCATAAATGGAAAGTTTCCAAAAATAAAAGGTTTTCAGAATAATTGTAAGTTTTTGGTACAAAGAAAACTTACGTTTTTCCAAAATTGGAAAATTTCCAAAATGGGAATTTCCAAAATTGGAAAGTTTCCAAAAATGGAAAGTTTTCACAATTATCATAAAATTTCAGAAACAGGGATATTTCAAAAGTTTGCGAAATTTCATGATGATTTCCAAACTTTGAAATTCCTAAATCGAAATTTACCATAATTGGAAAGATTCCATAATTGGAAAATTTTCCAAAATTGAGATCATGACAAAGTTTTCTGCAAAACAATTATATGATTATGTCGAATACTAACTGGCACTGATACCATTGTTGGGACCAGGTGCATGTTGACATGGATGCGGGTTCGTAATTTTAAAATTAATTACATGCAGCGGAAGGTTTAGCATAAATAATTTGTCAAATTATTTAACCACACATCTAAGCATGTAACTTTATCTTGTGTAGACATGATCATATATTTAAAATTTTGCAGAAACCTAAACTAATTTACTTAATACCTCGCGTAACTCGAAGGAAGGGATGAGATCCAACCGTAAGCGTCCCTCGGAAGCTCCGCCTCTATTCACGTCCACGCCGAGTATCTTCGGGATAACTTCGCAAAGCCACGAGTTTCGTGTTCTCGAGAACTACTAGATTCTGTGAGAACGCGACAAGAAAAACCAAGAGAGAAGTAATCACATCGGAAAAACTCACTACCAAGGTTGGCCGGAATCACAATTCCGACGAGAAGGAGGAAGATGACTTGCGCCCAATCCCAAGGAGATAATGGCCGGAGAGGAAGATCGTCCCAACGGAAGAACTTTGTCGCCTCGGTGCTTCTCCTTGTGCTCACGGCAAGAAGAAGGGAGAAGAGCCTTGTGGCCGGCCAAGAGAAAGAAGGGAGGAGAGGGAGAGAGCCCAGGCAAGAATACTTGGATTGATTTCCAAGCCTTGCCTTGGGTCCTTTATATAGTGGCCTCTCAACCGCCAGGACTCTTTTTTCTTATGAAATAAACTTCTATGACTTATTCCATCATGCCAAGTTTTATCATTTTTTAATTCATGATAAAAATCCGACCAAGTCTCCTTTTTTCTTATGGAATAAATTTTCTTATCATGGTAAATCAATCCATGATTGATTTTATAAAATAAAATAAACCAATCCATGGTTCATTTTAATTTCCATGAAAAATAAACCAAACCTTGGTTTATTATATAAAAATTTATATCATCCATAATTTTATAAAACAAACCACACAATTGGTTTATTTTATAAATTGAACCAAAAACATGGTTCTCTCCCTTTGTTGTGGTCGGCCAAGCAAAGAGGGTGGAGACCCTCTTTGGCTGGCCCATCCAAGCCACGCCCCAATGAATTAAACTCATTTAATTCATCTATTAAGTCTTCAAAAGACTTAGTCATTTTACGCTTCTGATGCGTCTCTGAAAAATTCAGATTCGACTTATCGTTTGGCTCAACCAAACTAATATCTCTTGATTGGAAAATGCAATTTTCAACTCGTTTTAAATCCCTCGGATTGCTTGTAGTGCGTGTGACTAAATAGGCTTTCAATTTATGTTGGCCGTCTATAATTAATCAATTATAGAACGATCATGAGTGGCACTAGTAGTACATCATGATCCCCAATTAATCGAAAGATCAACGGTTGACCTCAGAAACAATTCTGAAACCCTTTAGCAGCTATAATGAATCGTGCCCCATTCCGTTCACCATCTTATACCCACTTGGTTCAGGACATGGTCTATGTGTGTTAGTCCCCACTAGGCTGACTACGTCACACCTAGCCCAAATAACGTTTTCTCGTCCTACGGATTCTAATTACTCTCATGTATTTAAGAGATTCATACTCTGAACATGTCATGCCTGGCCAGAGGATTCGAGTAACAATCCGACAATAGGCCTTGGGTATACATCTCCTCGCAAGGAGTGGTGAATCCTTTGTAGGCTGTTCAAACATCTTCGGGCACTTCGGCTTATACCCAATCATCCTGGGTCCACACCTCCTTGGAGATGCTTGCTTAAGATGTCAAAGTATAAGTCTCCATGACCAAGATGACTTGAATACCACAAGTCAAAGGAACATCACACTTAAGCTGCAGTAAGAACTTCATTGACATATCTATATGTAGACTACCATATGAAGTTTTACAGCCAGTCACTCCAATGAACTAGTTCCCTTAACTAGCATTCATGTTTATCTCCGGACATCCCAATGTCACCAGCCAGTGAGAATCAGCTGATTAGAGAATAACCCATGCTAGTCTCAACAGAATTGATAGTATCCGTATTTATCAATTCATCGACTAGGGATAATTTCAATACTTCACAATTGCACATGTAGAGATAATCACTAGTTGTGAATTCATCACAAATTCTCACATGTGTGAATTGTATTGCGGACATTCAGTAAATGAGTTAAGATTTCAATCAAATACATAAACATGTATACTCAAATAGTGAATATTCATTTATTAAAATAAATGATTACAATCATAAGGCGATTGCCTTAGGACATTTTTCTCATATCACTAATAGAAGGATCACTACCCCTTACCATTCATCGACCAAATATTAGAGAGGCTTGCTGGTAGATCACACTATTGCTTCTTGGACGGTTTTATAGGTACTTTCAGATTCATATTGCTGTAGAGGATCAGGATAAGACGACTTTCACCTGCCCATTTGTGACTTTTGCATACAGGAGGATGCCATTCGGATTATGCAATGCCCCAGGTACCTTCCAGCGATGCATGGTAAGCATTTTTTCAGATCTTTTAGAGCATTGCATGGAGGTATTTATGGATGACTTTACTGTATACAGATCCTCTTTTGATGCATGTTTAGATAGCTTGTCTAGAGTTTTGCATCGTTGCATAGAGACTGACCTTATACTTAATTATGAAAAATGTCATTTCATGGTTGAGCATGACATAGTTTTGGGTCATATAGTCTCTAGGAAAGGCATCGAAGTAGATCCTGCAAAAATTGATTGTATTACATCTCTGCCTTATCCCGCATGCATGCGGGGCATTTGCTCTTTTCTTGGCCATGCAGGATTCTACAGGCGATTCATTAGAGATTTCAACAGGATAGCCTTTCCTCTCTCGACCTTGTTGCAGAAGGACGTGGAGTTCCATTTTGATCAGCAGTGTAGGGACGCCTTTGATCGCTTGAAGGCGGCTCTCACATCGACCCCTATCATCCGACCCCCAGACTGGAGTTTACCATTCGAGCTGATGTGTGATGCATCAGATCATGCTGTGGAGCAGTGCTTGGCTAGAGGGTGGATGGAGCGCCGCATGTCATTTGCTATGCATCTCGGACACTTGATTCTGCTCAAGCCAATTATACAACAACTGAAAAGGAACTTTTAGCTATTGTTTTTTGCTTTGGATAAGTTTCGTTCATATCTATTGTGCTCACATGTGATTGTTTTTTCTGATCATGCAACTATTAGGTATCTCTTAAAGAAGTCGAATTCGAAACCAAGATTGATTCGATGGATGCTTCTGCTTCAAGAATTCGATGTCGAGATACGCGATAGGAGCGGGAAGGAGAACCTAGTAGCTGACCACCTGAGCAGGATTGAGGGGGCGACAGATCCTAAACCCATTGCAGATGCATTTCCACATGAGCATCTTCTACAACTGCAAGGTAGTGTGCCATGGTATGCCGATCTCGTCTACTATTTGGTTGCACATGTTTTTCCTACACATTTTTCTAAAGCTTAACGTGATAAATTAGCAAGTGATTCTAAGTATTACATGTGGGATGACCGTTACCTTTGGAAATTTTGCAGCGACCAGGTAGTTAGGAGATGTATCCCTGATTTTGAGTTCTAGTCAGTACTTTCATTTTATCATACACTTGCATGTGGGGGGCATTTTGGTCCTCAACGTACAGCTAGGAAGGTTTTGGATGCAGGGTTATATTGGCCTACCTTGTTTAGAGACTCTTATCACTTCCATAGACTTGTGAGCGCTGCCAGCGAGTAGGAAATATAGGACGTAGGAATGAGATGCCTCAACAACTCATGATATTTTGTGAGATTTTCGATGTTTGGGGTATTGATTTCATAGGTCCTTTTCCTGTTTCATATGGATTTATTTATATCTTGTTGGCTGTTGATTATGTTTCTAAATGGGTGGAGGCAATCTCCACTAGAACTAACGATTCATCTGTGGTTGTGGATTTTGTCAGGACTCACCTATTTTGCAGGTTTGGGGTACCCAGGGCGATCGTCAGTGATCAAGGGTCTCACTTTTCCAATAGGCACATGAAGGCGCTCTTGAGCAAGTATGGAGTGATCCATAAAGTGTCCACCCCGTATCATCCTCAAACAAATGGACAAGCTGAAATATCAAATAGGGAGATTAAGCTTATCTTAGAGAAAACTGTAAGGCTAGACCGGAAGGACTGGAGCAAGAGACTTGATGAAGCATTATGGGCCTACCGGACTGCCTACAAGGCACCCATTGGGATGTCTCCCTACAGGATTGTTTATGGTAAGGCTTGTCATCTACCAGTGGAGGTGGAACACAAGGCTTATTGGGTGGTTAAAGCTTGCAACATGGACCTGGAAAAATCTGGGCAAGAAAGGAAGTTGCACCTACAAGAGCTCGAGGAACTAAGATTGGAAGCCTATGAGAGTTCACGCATTTACAAAGAAAAGACCAAGGCTTTCCACGATAAGAACATTTTGAGGAAAGAGTTTCATGTGGGAGAGAAGGTGCTTTTGTTTAGATCTAGACTCAAATGGTATCCAGGTAAGTTGAGGTCTAGGTGGGAAGGTCCTTTTGTTGTTACTAATGTGTTTCCCTTTGGTGTTATTGAGATACAGGACATGGCGGGCACGACCTTCAAGGTGAATGGACATCAATTGAAGCATTACCATGAGGGCATGGAGGGAACAAGAATGGAGAGTGTGGACTTGTACCATGCAATCTATCCAACTTAGAGGGGAGTCGATTCTTTGCTTTTCCTTTTTGTACATACATTTTGATTTTCTCGCAATTTGCTTTGTTAGTTGCAAGTAGCACTTCTCTTAAGTTTTCCTATGCATTGGAGGAATCATAAAGTGGAAAAAAATTATTTAGATCATTGAGTCATGGATATCATGACTTAGTTAGTTTTCAACTTGCATCTAGTCGTTGGTTGGTGAAGGATTCTAATATTGGATTGAGCATGATTAATATTGTTCCTAGAGAGGACCACTTGTTGCCTACCATAGATTATTTTATGTGTGATGAACATTCATGCTTTGGAACTTTAGAACTTGCTCATTTCCTTTTTAGAATCATAGGAACATATGATACATGGAATGGTGGAGCTATTTATCATGATCTTTGTTAGTCTTCCTTTCATTTGCACGATTATCCACCTCTTTTGTTATTTCTGCCCTATTTCTTTTCCTCTAAGTTGGTGAAGAACTTATGAATTAGTTGTTTGAGATAGACAAAATCTTAGGTGTGGGGGAAAAGAAATTGACCTTGGATGCAATTAGTTCGATTTTGACATGATGGCAGTGAACAACTCAAAGAATGAAGCTGTGGAGTTTGAATTCCAACTCTAATTGATTATGGAGATTGCACAAAGTAAGGGAAATGAGAAAAAAAGAGAGAGTGGAACAGCATAGTTGAAACTAAATGGATCTCTTGGATGTGATTTGGACTTAGAATGAGAAATTTGAAAGCTTCAAAGCTAAAGGCAAGGTAGTCTCCAAGAACTATGCAGTATCTTCATTTGCATTC
The DNA here is from genome assembly GCA_024364735.1 of Boesenbergia rotunda. Classification (NCBI taxonomy): domain Eukaryota; kingdom Viridiplantae; phylum Streptophyta; class Magnoliopsida; order Zingiberales; family Zingiberaceae; genus Boesenbergia; species Boesenbergia rotunda. The sequence continues at coordinate 540,343 of JAGFNQ010002613.1, read as the reverse complement.
GAAAAACAAAAGAAAAAAACATAACAAAACTGAAAAAAAAGAAGAAAAGAGAAAAAAAGAGAAGAAAAAAATAATAATATGAAATAAAATGGAATGAGTGCAGTTCAAGTTCTTGGAGTCAACCTTTGAGTGAAACTAAAGTTGCTGGAACGAAACACTTGATTGTTGAAATTTCTGAATTGAACATTGCTGAAATTTCTGAATCTGAACATTATAGAAGCCAGACACTGAGTTGCTGAATTGCTGAAACTTGAAGTAAGGCCAAGTCTCCTGAATCTGAACATTGCAGAAATTTTACAAGTCTGGAAACATTTGGAAGAGCTGCTGAAGTGCTGAGAATTGCTGAAACTGAACATTACAGCAGTTGCAAGCAAAATTCCGTGCAAATTCCATGCCAAATCAGAGAATTAATCATTCTTCCTTTAGATAATCGATACCCCAACCTTCCTTGAGGCTATTGAATTAGTAATGGATGAAGAAGTTGAAAATTAAGGCATCCAAAGTTGAGAAAGTAGAAAAGAATAGATTGCTGAAAAAAAAATTTTAGCAACTTGGGGAGCTGCTGTAACTTTGGAAAAGTGCTGCATTGCTGGGCTAAAAAGGGACCAGTTTCAGTGGATTATGGTGCCTTAAATGAACTATATTTTACCCCAAATAGGAACAACCGAACTGCCCACCATATCCACAGAACTTGCAGGAATTAGAAGTTGAAAACCCTGCAACCTTGAAAACTCTGCATCTCTGAACATTACAGCAGTTGCAAGCAAATTTTCAAGATTATGAAGTTGCTGATTCTTCCACTTGCTGAGGTTGAAAAGGACTTAAGTTGTAGTGGTTGACAAGGACTTAACTACTGGCATCTAATCAGAAGTGAAAAGAGGGAAGGAAGAAGCAGAAAAAAAGAGAAAAAGAAAAGAAAAGAGAAACATGAAATGGAAGAAAGTGATGGTTAGATTTTTGAATTTGAATTGGTGAACAAGGAGCCAATTGAATTTAAGAGTGAGTTAGTGATTGGAAGAAGCAAAACTTTGGCAGAAGACAGTTTCAGATTCTGCACATTTCATTCTGTTGGTGCCATGATCGGTCTTCAAACCGATCAGGGAGGAGTCTGATCGGTCATTATGACTGGTCAGAGGCAGCTCAGATCGATCAGAGGCACTCCAGACCGTTCAGAAGGCAGCTAGATCGGTCCCTTAACCGATCAACTGAGTGGAACAGAACAGAACACTGAATTTAGTAATGTTTCTCATCAATCCGATCAGAGGCATTTGCTTTAATGGGGGTGATAAGATGAGTTCACATGCAAGCTAACTAATTCATTAAGTTCCATCATCAAATGTTTCCTTTTGCTTTGCCCCACTGAATTCTTCACTTAGTAGCATAAATTTTCTTCTTGTTTACTTTCCTTACAGTTTCATCTCCTCCATTAATAAGCTCTATTTATTGTATGTGTCAAATGAATTCTTTTGGTGAAAATTAGGGGGTGAGCAAGCTTATGATAGTGAAGAAGCATAATGATTCTTGAGTGGAACTCCACCACTTATTGAGTTTTGAGAAGTTAGGGATAGTCCTATGAGAGTTTCATGCTTGATCTATTGACTTGGATGAATTTACCACTACCAATTGGCTAGTGTGAGATTGGAATTGAAGTGGACTTGGTTCCAAAATGCTTGATGATCTTGAATAATTACCACTATGTGATTTCCTCCATGCTAAGTGAACTTGCCTAAGTTAATAAACTTGGTTTTCTTTTTTCTTGAGTCGTGCAAAGAGTAGGTGTGGGGGAGTGATAATTAACAACTTGATGGATAATTTTTTGTGCCATTAGTGGAAAATTTGGGGCTCTAGGTGTGTATTTGTTTATTAAATGATGCATAATTGTTAATAGGGTGCATTTTCATTGGTTAATTAATTTTCCTACATTTTTACACTCATGTTTCATTCTACTGGATGTTTGGACAACTTGTGCATCAAAGTATCAAAAGGGCACATCAACGGCTAAGATGGATCCATAAAGGTGATCTAATCACAACCCTCCACTTGGATCTAGGCACTTAAGTTGATGGAAAATTCTGCAAGAAATCCTGGCCACTCATCAAGGGGAATGAAGGGTGGAGAGAAGAGCTAGGGAAGAGAAAGGGAGGCTACTGTTGGATTGGGGGGAGACACGCAAGTAGGGCAACCGAGAGAGGAAGGAGGGGCTGATGGTTCAGTCAGCCATGGAAGAAGGAGACCTAGGGATGCCTAGATAAATTTCTCTCTGATTAGCAGCTTGGGCAAGCTCGGTTCCTCAACTCCACAGCCCATTCCATCTTCCAAGCCGGCTGGGAAGTGACCAGCTTCATCGGAGCAGAGTTTTCCTCCACCGGACAGCACTTTTCAGCCTCATTTTGCTTGTTTCTTTCCTTTTACTTGCTGTAGAACATAACTGCACTTTCCCCTCACTTGATTTCGAATTTTTGATTTATTCCCAACTTAAGAATCAAATTTCCAGCTTAGTTTTCTAGTTTTACAGTATGCCTTTTGCAGAATTTTTCCATGTTCTCAACCTTTTATTACTTGAATGCAAGGTGTTTGTTTAATTGCTCCTATCAAACATGTGCTTGAGTATGAAATTGCTTGCCTTCTAGTTAGGTATTTTAGATGAATCCTTGCTGTAATTTCCTGGTTATGAGTGTTTTTTTTGCTATCCCCTACATTTAGTTAGCTTAATACTTCAAATCCGAGTAGTTAAGGCTATTAGGTGGAAGTTGATAACTAAGTTTAATTGTTTTGTTATCCTCAAAACCCAAAAAAACATGTTTGGTTTAGCTAGCTTTCATTTTCTCTGCAGTTTACTATTTTCTATAGATCAAAGAAGTGCATGCATCATATTGGGTCCTTGAGAGACGATTCGGTTCAACTATTACTACATAATTGCTTGAAACAAGAAAATTAATTGAAACCGTAGCGCGACTTAAACTGGTTATCACCAAGTTGCTGAAGGCCAGACACACAAGAGAAGTTCAATTCCCGACCAGGCTGATAAACGTTGTACTTGTCCCTAAGCCCGAGGGTAAATGACAGGTCTGTATTGATTTTCAAGATTTAAATAAAGTCTGCCCTAAAGACTATTACCCCTTATCTCGTTTTGATCAGCTAGTGGATTCTACCTCTGGTTGTGATTTAATTTCATTGTTGGATGCTTATCAGGGGTACCACCTGTAGGACCGGTGCCGTCGATAGAGGGGGGGTGAATATCGACCGTGAAAAACCTTTCGAAATTCTTCGTAAAACTTTCGTTCGTTCTGGACTTAGAATATTAGTAGCGCAGCGGAAAATAAATAGAACGAAAAACAAAGCAAAGGACACAGTGGATTTTTACTTGGTTCTCGACCCCCCAGGGTCAGTACATTCAAGGCCTATGCACGGGAACGCCCGTCCACTATTGGTCTCCTTTCCGGATTTTTCAGAGGTGGAGAAACCCATCTTACAGTGCAAGATTACAATCAAAAAGATATTGAAAGTTAAAGTACGGAACAAGTAAAAGCAAACCGAACACGAATATGAAACTCAGCCGATCTGGACCTCCGAAGTGCCGCGCACTTCCTCCTGGAGCCTCCCGGTTGTAGAGCCTCGTCTTTAGCGCATTGTCGATGGTCAGAATGATCAGAACAGTACTTGACAGTTGTTGTTGAAGCAGAGGGGTCGAAGCCCCTTATATAGCACTCCTGGGGGCGCCCTGAACGTTGGGGGCACCCCGGAAGACTCGGTCAAACTTTATCCCTGGGCCTACCTCACCGCAGCTGATAACAGCTTTGACCAGGGTACCCCGGACCATCCGGGCGCCTAGCTTGAACCCAATCAATGCTAATCCACTGCTTCAGCCTCGCAGCAACGAAACAGGGTTGACCCGGGCGCCCCGCTTGACACCTGTTCTGCCTGCTTCACCTAACTGCTGATTTCCTCTTTAGCTCAGGGCGCCCTGGCTGTTGGGGGCGCCCTGGATGATGGGGGTGACCCCCTGATGGGGGCGCCCTGTTTAATGGCTGCAATCCTGTTTTCTGCTTGCTTTGTCTCCGAATCTTGGTACCTGCAAGATACAAACACAAAGCATATATACATTTAATATTTGCCTTAGGGACTTGGTTCAGACTTCAGATTTGCACGAAACCCTAGGTTGAACCGGCACAAGTTCCCATCCCCGAGAACTCGCCCTTCACCTACTCCTTTCAAGAGACGGTTGCCACCCAGTCCTTCGGGTGGACTTTTGCTTAGCCTCCGATTACTTCGGATCTCGAGACGCCCGAACCCCGACCCGTCTCTACTCCTGTCCTTAGTCATCGCTCAGCTAAGTTGCTCAGTCCCTTGGACCAAGACTTCATTACCTAGCAATCCTTCGCCAGGTGCCTAGTAGTCCTTCGCCAGGTCATCATTCCCTAGCTTTCCTTCGCCAGGTGCCTAGCAGCCCTTCGCTAGGTCTTCTATGCCTAGTAGCCCTTAGGTAGATGCCTAGCATCCCTTTGCTAGGTCTTCTATGCCTAGCAGCCCTTCGCTAGGTGCCTAGCAGTCCTTCGCTAGGTCTAGCAGCCTTCCTAGGTCTTAGGGTTATGATACCTAGCAGCCCTTCGCTAGGTGCCTAGCAGTCCTTCGCTAGGTCTTAGGGTTATGATACCTAGCAGCCCTTCGCTAGGTGCCTAGCAGCCCTTCGCTAGGTCTTAGGGTTATGATACCTAGCAGCCCTTCGCTAGGTGCCTAGCAGCCCTTCGCTAAGAGTCCTTAGGGTTACGATACCTAGGTTAACTAGGACATTTCTTCAACTTAGGTTACTTCTCCTTTGCTCCCCTTTGTCTGTTCATTGTATCACTGACTTAAGTGTATTGTCAAACATTAAAACACTTAAAGGAGAACATCATTGATGCAACTTGCACCAACAATCTCCCCTTTTTGATGTTTGACAATAACTTAAGTTAGATTGGTTTAAAGGGGCTAACTTACTATCCTTGGGGAAAACAAAATAAAGATATAAGTTTTGCAACTCCATTTTTGATTTTTGGGAGAAAATGGGAGAAAATTTTTCTAACTTCTAACTTAAGCACATAAGTTTTGAAACTCCATTTTTGATTTTTGGGAGAAAATGGGAGAAAATTTTTCTAACTTCTAACTTAAGCACACCTCTCCCCTTTTGTCATACATCAAAAAACAAAAGAAAGATCTTGCACGAACGATGAAAACTTTTGGTTCTTTTTGAAATTACTTAGTGCAAAAAAAATTTTTTGAAAGCATTTTGTTTGAAAGGTGCATATTTTGAAAAGGATGCTATGCGTTTTGAAAAGTACCAGTACTTTGAAGATTATTATGATACTTTTAAAAGAAATGCAAGTACTTTCGAAAGAATATAAGTACCTTTGGAAGATTCATAATTTTGAAACAATGCTATTTTGGAAAATATAACTATTATGCATATTTTGCAAGTACTAACTATTTTGAAAAAGATGAGATTTTGAAAAATATAAGTAATTTTTGAAACATAATATTTTACATGACTAGGTTTCTTTTCCAGTCTGACACAATCCTGGGAAACCTTGTTGACTATAAGGACATTTCCTAAGTGTCCTGGAAATTCTCCAACCCAAGTAAACATTATTTCAAAAATAATTTCATAAGTCACACAAATTCTAACAAATAGAATAATAGTATTTTGAAAGACTTAGATTTTGAAGATATGAAAATATGTTATTAAATAATTCTTTTAATTTGACCTCCCCCTAAACTTGACTCGGTCCTGGGAAGCTTGTTGACCACAAGTACTCTTCCTCTGAGTCTTAAGGTTTGATTCAGATTAAAAAGAAATATTTAACAAAAAATGAATAATTATCAAAAAAACTTTTTTGAGCATCTTCTTTTGAATCAGACTCCCCCTAAATTTGACACATCCTAGGAGTCCTTGAAAATCATGAAGTGGGCATTTCCTCTGTGTCTTTAGGGTTTATCAAAGTCAAAGAAATAGGTAAATTTTTGAGCATATAATTTTTACAACATAAACCCTTTTTGAAAACACAAGTAATAATGATTTAAAGCACAGTTTTCAAAAAGTATTTTTCAAATGATAGTAATGCTTAAAGTGCAATTTTGAAAACCATTTCAAAAACAATGAAAAGCAATCCCCCTGTACCCGATACCGTTTGACTCTATCTAAGTGCCTTAAGGAACTTTAGTGTTATCCTAAGAGGCTTGTGTCTAATTGAGTGAGTCAAATAATTTTTTGAAAAGATATATTTTTGAAGAATATATAATATGTATAATCAATCAGACAAGCATGAATTCCATAAAAACATTATCATGTTGAAGCACTATTTTGAAAATATATTTTTAGAAAAATATTCTAATGATTTTGAAAAACAATTTTGAAAAACATTTTTCAATTTATTAGTCCTTAACATCTCACCCATTTTAGATGTATCAATGCAACAAGCATGATTGCCTTATAGGTGTATTGTGAGATGCTTGAATCATTTTTCTTAATTTATTTTTGATTCTAAGATTTAATTGAAGTTTGTGTTAGATTTGAATTTGACAAGAAGTAACTTGAATTTGAATTTCAAAAATTGGCTTCCAGGTCTTGGCGAGGCACTAGGCCTTCTTTGGCCGTAGCCTTATTGGATCATCAACCTTTTCCTTGACAAAGCTTTTTAATGAAATTTCATTTTCAAAATTACTTTTTGAAAAATTCTGGTCTAACTAGTTTGGGTCTTGGATCGGTAGCTTCGGCTAGTTTCACCAGTCTAAAGAGACCAAGTATACTTGATCTTATTAGAATTGGCTTCCCTAACGTACTATCATCTCACCGCCACCCAATACCAGGTTGATCAAGTTTCAATTATTCTTTTTCCTATAACCGTTCTAAATTATGCATAAGAATAAATATGAATGCCATGAGATATATTTAAAAGAAATAACAAATGCATGACATGACAATTATGCATAAGTCAAACAAGTCCAAGACATTTTAATTATGTTTCTAAAAATATATCAAATTCCCGATTTGATACATGTCGTGTGAACCCGCGAATATGTCAACCCACTTTGACATATTTAATTTTATTAAGTTGATTGTTGCAGTTTGGGTAAGATTTAGTTTAGTTCAAGTTTAATTTATTTAAGAGTTAGTTGTATTCAAGTTAATTAAGAATTAATTGAAGTTTAAATTAATTTGAAATTGATTGATTTGAATTAATTTAACTTAATTTGAATTAATTTTAATTAAGATGATTTAATTTAATAGGAATTAATTGAATTTAATTCGATTTAATTAATATTTAATTGAATTTAATTAATTTAATTGAATTTAATTGATTTAATTAATATTTATTGATTAAATTTATATTTAATTAATTTAATTGATTTTAATTTGTATTTAATTTAATTTGAATTTAATTTGATTTGAATTTAATTTGATTTGAATTTAATTTGATTTAAATTTGGATTTAATTAGATTTAATTTGAATTAAATTTGGATTTAATTACTTTGAATTTGAATTTAATTTAATTTGAGGTTAATTTAATTTGAATTTAATTTTAATTTAAATTTATTTTAATTTAAATTTACTTTGAATTTAATTAAATTAAGATTTAATTTGAATTTAATTAATATTTAATTTGAAGTAAATTAAGATTTAATTAAGATTTTAATTAGGATTAAATTAAGATTTAATTCGAATTTAATTAAATTAAGATTTAGTTTGAATTTAATTAAGATTTAATTCGAATATAATTAGGAGTTAATTTAAATTTTTAAGGTTATAATGATTAATTAATAATTGTGGGTTTAAATTTATCATTTTCATTATTTCGAAAATTTCTTCTTCATCTTTATCTTTCTTTTCAAGTTTTTCTAATAATTTTGATTTATTTGAATTTTTATAATTTTTATTGATTATGACCTTTATCTTAGATAGTTCCATATCCTCCTTAAGATTAGATCTTTCTATATCCTCATAGTAGGTGGAGTAAAATGGGCCACTAGTTAAATTTTTGTAATAACATTCAAGATTATCCATAATTAAGTTATCATCTAGGAGAATTTTATCTTTATTATCCTCAAGGTTTTCAAATTTGAATTCGGAATTATCCTTAGGATTTTCAAATTTGAATTCCGAATTATCCTTAAGATTTTCAAATTTGAATTCAAATTTATCCTTAGGTTTAATTTTATCTGATTTAAAATTATCAGACTTAAAATTATCAGAATTAATTTTATCAGAATAATTATCAGAATTAATTTTATCAGAATAATTATCAGAATGAATTTTATTAGAATAATTTTCAGAATTAATTTTATCAAAATAATTATCAGAATTAATTTTATCAATTACTGAATTGATATTCTGAATTAAACAATTAATTTTTGATATTTTAGTCATATCTGCATTTTCTAATTTGACATGCAAGATATTAATTCTATTGTGCAGGTAATCTAATTTATCAGGAAAATTAACTAAGTTATCATAAGATAGTGCAGGAATTTGTAAAGCTTTTGGAACATAAATTTTTCGTACCTTTGCCGGACATTTGTTTTTGTAGTGTCCGAATTTTTCGCACTTGAAGCATTGCACGTGATCCTTGTTTTTCCGGACTCCTGGCGCTGGTATCCCCTTTGCCGCTGGTGATGTAGACCGAATCTTACGAGTAGGGCACTAATTTTTGTAGTGCCCTCTCTCCCTGCATGTGAAGCATATAACATGGAATTTAAAATTTGACATTAAAATTAAATTATACCTGATTCACCCCTGGGCTCCCCCTCAAATCCTGGCGTCGTTGCTCCGTCGGCGGTTAGTCCGGTGAAGAGCGGCTCGGCTCTGATACCAATTGTAGGACCGGTGCCGTCGATAGAGGAGGGGTGAATATCGACCATGAAAAACCTTTTGGAATTCTTCGTAAAACTTTCGTTCGTTCTGGACTTAGAATATTAGTAGCGCAGCGGAAAATAAATAGAACGAAAAACAAAGCAAAGGACACAGCGGATTTTTACTTGGTTCTCGACCCCCCAGGGTCAGTACATCCAAGGCCTATGCACGGGAATGCCCGTCCACTATTGGTCTCCTTTCAGGATTTTTCGGAGGTGGAGAAACCCGTCTTACAGTGCAAGATTACAATCAAAAAGATATTGAAAGTTAAAGTACGGATCAAGTAAAAGCAAACCGAACACGAATATGAAACTCGGCCGATATGGACCTCCGAAGTGCCGCGCACTTCCTCCTGGAGCCTCCCGGTCGTAGAGCCTCGTCTTTAGCGCGTTGTTGACAGTCAGAATGATCAGAACAGTACTTGGCAGTTGTTGTAGAAGTAGAGGGGTCGAAGCCCCTTATATAGCACTCCTGGGGGTGCCCTGAACGTTGGGGGCGCCCCGGAAGACTCGGTCAAACTTTATCCCTGCGCCTACCTCACCGCAGCTGATAACAGCTTTGACCAGGGCGCCCCGGACCTTTCAGGCGCCCAGCTTGAACCCAGTCAATGCTAATCCACTGCTTCAGCCTCGTAGCAACGAAACAGGGTTGACCCGGGCGCCACGGATGTTCCGGGCGCCCCGCTTGACACCTATTCTGCCTGCTTCACCTAACTGCTGATTTCCTCTTTAGCTCAGGGCGCCCTGGCTGTTGGGGGCACCCTGGATGATGGGGGCGCCCCCCCCCTGATGGGGGCGCCCTGCTTAATGGCTGCAATCCTGTTTTCTGCTTGCTTTGTCTCCGAATCTTGGTACCTGCAAGATACAAACACAAAGCATATATACATTTAATATTTGCCTTAGGGACTTGGTTCGGACTTCAGATTTGCATGAAACCCTAGGTTGAACTGGCACAAGTTCCCATCCTCGAGAACTCACCCTTCACCTACTCCTTTCAGGAGACGGTTGCCACCCAGTCCTTCGGGTGGACTTTTGCTTAGCCTCCGATTACTCCGGATCTCGAGACGCCCGAACCCCGACCCGTCTCTACTCCTGTCCTTAGTCATCGCTCAGCTAAGTTGCTCAGTCCGTTGGACCAAGACTTCATTACCTAGCAATCCTTCGCCAGGTGCCTAGTAGTCCTTCGCCAGGTCATCATTCCCTAGCTTTCCTTCGCCAGGTGCCTAGCAGCCCTTCGCTAGGTCTTCTATGCCTAGCAGCCCTTAGCTAGATGCCTAGCATCCCTTCGCTAGGTCTTCTATGCCTAGCAGCCCTTCGCTAGGTGCCTAGCAGTCCTTCGCTAGGTCTTAGGGTTATGATACCTAGCAGCCCTTCGCTAGGTGCCTAGCAGCCCTTCGCTAGGTCTTAGGGTTATGATACCTAGCAACCCTTCGCTAGGTGCCTAGCAGTCCTTCGCTAGGTCTTAGGGTTATGATACCTAGCAGCCCTTCGCTAGGTGCCTAGCAGCCCTTCGCTAGGTCTTAGGGTTATGATACCTAGCAGCCCTTCGCTAGGTGCCTAGCAGTCCTTCGCTAGGTCTTAGGGTTATGATACCTAGTATCCCTTCGCTAGGTCCCTAGCAGCCCTTCGCTAGGTCTTAGGGTTATGATACCTAGGTTAACTAGGACATTTCTTCAACTTATGTTACTTCTCCTTTGCTCCCCTTTGTCTGTTCATTGTATCACTGACTTAAGTGTATTGTCAAACATTAAAACACTTAAAGAAGAACATCATTGATGCAACTTGCACCAACACCACCAGATTCCCCTCACTTTAGAAGACCAAGAGAAGTCAGTTTCGTGACGGCTAATGGTACCTACTGTTACAATGTCATGCCGTTTGGGTTGCGCAATGCAGGGGCAACCTATCAGCGAATGATGGACAAGGTCTTTCGCCATGGATCAGGAGGAACATTGAAGTATACATCGATGATATCCTGGTTAAGACCGAGAAGGGGAAAGACATGATAACTGATCTAGAAGAAACATTCGCCACCCTGAGGGCCAACAAGCTAAATCTAACCTCACCAAGTGTTTGTTTGGGGTGAAGAGTGGTTGGTTCCTCGGGTATATGGTGACGGAAGGAGGGATTGAGACTAATTCTGAGAAGGTGCAAGCCATTCTCAACATGTCGTCCATCGGAACTTCAAGGAAGTACAATGACTGAATGACAGAATTACAGCCCTGTCTCGGTTCATCTCCAAATCTGCTGACCGAACCCTGCCATTCTCTAAAATTCTGAGGAAGGTCATTAAGTTCGATTGGGATGACCAGTGCGAGAAAGCCTTCATGGATTTAAAAGCATACCTCGCTGAGCTCCCCATCCTCTATAAGCCATTAGAGGGAGAAACACTGTTTATCTACCTCTCCGTGGCTGAACAAGCCGTGGGTTCTACGCTCACTCGGAAGAAGGTACTACTCAGTATCCAATCTACTTCTTCGGGCATCTCCTAAAGGATGCAAAAACTCGGTATACTACCTTGGAGAAGCTGGCCTACGCTCGAGTGTTGATGGCCCGACGACTGAGGCCGTATTTCTTGGCGCATCCCATTGTGGTGCTCACCAATAGACCACTTGGGTGCGTCCTCACCAATCCAGAGGCTTCGGATGACTGATCAAGTGAACGACAGAGTTGAATGAATATGGGATTGAGTACCAACCCTGTACTACCATCAAGGCTCAAGCTCTAGCTGACTTCATGCTCGAGGCTGCCCCCGGACCTAAAGTTGATGAAGTGTGGAAAATCTACGTTGATGGTTCCTCCAATAACAAGAACAGCAGGGTCAGAGTTTTGATAATTTCCCCCAGGGGAGATGTATTGTAACTATCCATTTGACTTCACCTCCGGGCCACCAATAATGAAGCTGAATATGAGGCGATCCTAGCGGGCCTACAAGCGGCCAAACAAGTGGGAGCTACTTGAGTCATCTTGCACTCAGTCTCTCAGCTCGTGGCTCAGTAGATAAAAGGCAAGATTGAAATTAAGAATGAGGGTCTACAAAGGTATGTATCTATTGTTGAGGCAATCGACCCAAGTATAATCTGGAGAATCATGGGTTTTGATGTGTGTGTCAATATGGTTAAGTTAGGGTTTATTGTTGGACTAATATGTGTATGTGAGTGTGCAGGTTTGCAGGTACACATATACTTGGTTGATGTCTTCAGGTAAGGGTGGCATGGAGGCAAGCTGGAGGCTTGTGTGTGCATCCGAGGGACCATGGGTAGCAGAGACGATGAGCCGAGGGATGCAGACTTCGAGGCATGCGTGAAGGGTGGCATGGAGGCAAGCCAAGGGCTTGCGTGTGTATCCGAGGGATGGGAGTCGAAGATGAAGAGGGCGTGAAGGCAACAGATCGAGACTATTGATGGAAGAGTTGACCAAGTCGTAAGGGTCCGAGTGTGAGTGTTTGTACTCAGGAACTAAGCCGGGAGGGTTTGAGTGCGGAGAGAAATGTACTCGGGAAGGAAACCCTAGGCTTAGATGGGGACCAGTCGACTGCCCCAGGAGCAATCGACTGGGATTGACAGAATTTGAATGGTTAGTGTGAGGATTCGAATTCAGGGAGGAACAGTCGACTACTCCAGGAGCAGTCGATTGGCCAACGGTCATATTCAGCTCGAGGTCTATTTAAAGGAGCTCGATTCAAGCTGTTTACCCTTGGCGAAACTTGCTTGGATAGAGTGAGTTAGTAGCCTTCTTTGCTCAGGTAGTGTCCAAGAGTTGTGGAGAGGTTTCTCCACCCACAAGGAGCTACGCGATCTAGCCGAAGGTGCTTCAGGGAATGATCCACCGACGGATTAGGGATCGCCCACCTTACGGGCAGCCGTAGAGTAAGAGTTTTATCTCCAACCACATACATCGGTGAGTCTCTTCTTTGTTTTAGTTTAGTTTTATTTTGAATATTCCGCTTGCGCACTAACAATTATAGGAAGAAATCGAAAGTTACTATTCACCCCCTCTAGCAAGCCGACAATGATCTAGCAAGTAGTATCAGAGCCAAGGTTCACTCTCGTTGGAATAACTGCCAAAAGAGCACAAGCTAGAGGAGAAGAATGATGGAAGACAAGTTGGGGATGATATCAACACACCACCTACTTATGATCATGAAGACTTTGATTATTGGAGGACAAGGATGGAGACGTGGCTTGGAATGGATTGGGAGTGTATGACGGTAATAGAAGAGCCCTTTGAAATTCCAAGAGACAAGCACGGATGGAAGCTCCGACCGAGATATTGGACTAAGGAGCAACAAGCACATTCTAGGGCAAATGAGAAGGTAATTAGTATATTAATTGATATCTTACCTAAAAATGTGTTGAGTGATGTAGGTAAATACGAAAATGCATATGAGCTATGGAACAAAATAGGAAAAGTCCATGAAAATCAAACACAAGCTCAATTAGTGGAAGAGCCCAAGGAGAAAAGTCAAATGGTCCAAGAAGATAAAGAAGAAGAAGAATTGCTCACCTCATCAAGAGAAGAAGAAGAGGTGTCAAATTCAAGAATTGAGGGGGACTAGAGACCCTCATCTATACCGGAACAAGAAGAAGCTCCAACCTCCACCAAAGCTAAATCAAAAGAGCACATCATATGTTTTGGATGCAACAAGAAGGGGTACTACAAGGACAAGTGTCCACTAGGTAAAATGGAGGTAATCCCTAAACCCAACTCAATTCATTTTAAATCTAATGTGGGTTGTAGGGAAAAGAAAGAAAAGAAGCACATTAGGTGCTATACTTGCGGGGAGCTAGGACATTATCACTCTCAATGTCTAAGAAAAGGAGAACACAAGAAGATGGAACATTTAAGGAGATGGGAAAAAGAGGAAAGTAAAAGGATCTCACATCAAGGGGGAGCTACAAGGGTAAGGGAGGTAATCCCTAACTTTACTTATGCTTCAAATGTGTTTATGAATGCTAGAAATAATGATGATTACTTTTCTATGAGTACTTTTGGCTTTATGTATCATGATAGATATAGAAATACTATTGCGTGCCAAAATACCAAAGAATCCATGTGTCATGATAAGCTTAGGACTTTTAGACCTAAGGACCAAGGCATTAACCCTAAGAAAGAAGGCACATGCCTAGAAACATGGGTAGATCTAGGAATGATCAACATGGTCATGGTGATGCTAAGGCTATTAATTTAGAAAAGAAAAATCAAGTTTTGAGGGAAAAACTTGAAAAATTGGAAAAGAACATAGATAAACTCATTAGGGGATCCATGGGATTAAGCATGATACCAAATGGTCAACACCTCAGAAGTGGTAGGCCGGGACTAGGATACCAAATTAGGAGGTCAAATGTTAGTAAAAAGGCTAGTGAAAAATCATATGGCAAGGTGTCATATGACTATAGCAAAGGAAAGGTAAAAAATGACAAGAAAAAGTCATTTAAAAGGGAAAAGGAGAAATCCACCAAGGACAAGGTGTGAAAGTCAAGAGAGTGAGAGTTGAAAGTCAAGAAGCACCGGGGGTACATCGGTGTGATCTTGCATTCGTAAATGAGTCACCTAGGTGTTAGTGATATGAGAGAAGTGTCCTAAGGCAATCGCCTTATGATTATAATCATTTATTCTAATAAATGAATATTCACTATTTGAGTATACATGTTTGTGTATTTGATTGAGATCTTAAACTCATTTACTGAATGTCCGCAATACAATTCACAGCATGAGAGAATTTGTGATCAATTCACAACTAGTGATTATCTCTACATGTGCAATTGTGAAGTATTGAAATTGTCCCTAGTCGATGAATTGATAAATACGGACACTATCAATACTGTTGAGACTAGTATGGGTTATTCTCTAATCAGTTGATTCTCACTGGCAGGTGACATTGAGATGTCCGGAGATAAACATGAATGCTAGTTAAGGGAACTAGTTCATTGGAGTGACTGGCTGTAAAACTTCATATGGTAGTCTACATATAGATATGTCAGTGAAGTTCTTAATAGCTGAATTAAATAAGTTTAATTCATTGGGGTAGGCTTGGATGGGCCGGCCAAGGAGGACTCCATCCTCTTTGCTTGGCCGGCCACAACAAAGGGAGAGAACTAAGTTTTTGGTTCAATTTATAAAATAAACCAAGTGTGGTTTGTTTTATAAAATTATGGATGATATAAATTTTTAAACCAAGGTTTGGTTTATTTTTCATGAAAATTAAAATGAACCATAGATTGGTTTATTTTATAAAATCAATCATGGATTGATTTACCATGATAAGGAAATTTATTTCATAAGAGAGAAGAGACTTGATTGATTTTTATCATGAATTAAAATATAATTTTAACCATGATATAAAATCAAACTTGGCATGATGGAATAAGTTATTCCATATTTGAGAGGCTTGATGGTTGAGAGGACACTATATAAAGGACCCAAGGTAAAGCTTGGGTGATAATCATAGAGATGAAGGCATAAGCTCTCTCCCTCTCTTTCTCTCCTTCTCTTCTCCCCTTCTTGCCATGCACCAACCAGCCCCAAGAAGGAGCACTAGCCGGCCGCCCCTGCCCTTTCCCTGCCGACCACCACCTGCTACCGGAGAAGGAAGCTCCGGCCATCTCTTGGCCGGAAGAAGGTGTTGCCGGAATTAGAGTTTGCCGCAAGGATCCTTTTTGCCGCAAGCCTCTTCTTTTGCTTCGCCGGAATTTTGATTTCGGCCATCCTTTTGTGGTGTAACGCCCCAAATTTTTCTTAAACATATGATCATAAATAAAATGATAAAATGATGAATAATGATTAATGATATGCATGATGCACTCTCTTGATAGGCTTCGGGAGGTGCCAAGGTTCAGGATTGAACCCAGGACCTCAACGATGAAGCAAAGCCCACGTAACCAATCCACCTAGGAAGGAATGCTGTTAAGAGGAGATTGGAAATGGTAGATAAAGAGAAAAGAAGTAAAGGGATGCAATGAAGGGACGCACGAAACTGCTTGTCGTCGCTTCACCTCTTCACTCCCTATAAAAGAGACACTTACGTACTCTTTTTCTTTTTTTTCTCCCACCGAGTGATTTTCTCCTCCCTCTCCTTTCTCCCTCCTTGCCGAGAGCCCCAGGAGAACTTTCTCCTTGCCGTGAGTCACCAGAGAGGCAGTAGGACTTCCCTTTTGAAGAGCCACGGACTCTACGATTCTGAGCAAGGAAAACCAGAGGTAAGACTCCCTCACCTGCAACGTAATGGTTCCGAATGCATTTTTATGATTCCTTATGTTGTTTATGATGATCCGTGAAAAGAATGAAACAGATTTCTCCATGATACATGAATGAAAGAACGGAAGAAAAGTTATGTCGTGTAGGGATGTTGTATGGAAAGAAGGGAAGAAGAAGTATTCTGAACGATTCGGTGTTATACCACTGTATCGAGTGCCCTGATCGGTCACCAGACCGATCAGGACACACCCTGATCGGTCAAGGTGACCGATCAGGATGCACCCTGATCGGTCCCCAGACCGATCACGCTACACTCTGATCGGTCTGGTGACCGATCAGGTGTGTGTGCAGATTCCGAATTCGATGTTAACCCAAGTAAAGTTACAAATGATGCACCTAAACAAATGTTTAGTGAGTTTTATGCCATGAGACTCCCCTATGATGTGATAAAACTAGCATAGCGCATATATTTTTAAGCTATTTCCCTATATGCAATTGAACAGTATGGAAGGGTGACTTTGAAAGGGGATAAGAGGTTCCTAAGGCTACGAATGCTGAAATAATATGAATAGGGAAATGATATGGATAAGGAAGGAATGCTAAGTTTTATATGCTTCATGCCATGCTATGAATATGAATGAATCCCATGTTTCATGTTATGCTATGTATGATTGAAATGCTCCATGTTATGCTATGAATGATTGAATGACCATAAAGAAAGGATATGAATAAGGAAGAAAGGATATGCTTCATGTATACTATGTACATCCTTTAGGAAAGAAAGAAAGAAAGAAAGAATGAAAAAGAAAGAATGCATGTATGTATTTTACCTTAAAAAGTATGGCTTGTACCGGATCTTGGAAAAGATCCACGGTTCTGGACTACCGAAGCTGTCCACGGTTCTGGGCTACCGTAGCTGCCTAACGGTTCTGGACTACCGAAGCTGTCCCTAGGCTGAAAGATAGTAAGCCTAGAATGGCCCCTGCAGGGGTATATGTGCGCAAAATGAATGAATGGGTACAAGCCAGGGATCCTAAGAATGAATGAATGCCTATTTTAAAGTATTACTTACTATACGTATTTCAAAAAGCATCCTTCATGATAATGCATATGATCGTTAATACTCATGCTAAGAAAGTTATAGGTTATGATTAAGAATGCTTAAAGTTATGTTAAATGCCATGTATGCTTCATGATTATGTTAAATGCCATGCATGCCCTATGATTGCTACCTTACGATATGTATTGATGGGCTGAATGCAAATGTATGGTTTTAAGTGAGTAGGAAAGAGTCTTACTAAGCCTATGTGCTTATAAGTCATGTTCTTATGTTGCAGATCAATATGGAAATGTCTAAGGAAAGAGGAAGCTGCAGGAAGGTCCGGATGTGTGTGGTGGTGACTTGGCCGATGGAACTACTTTTCCTAAAGTCTAAGAAGAAAATATGTTTATGACTTAATGTTACCTTGACTGCATATGATTATAATAACGTTTTAAATTCCGCTGCATGATTACGATCCTTATGTTAAGTAAATGATTAAGAGTTAAGTATGAGTGTAATGAGTAACGCACCGCCCAGATGATGAACCCTAGGAAAAGGGGCGGGCGTTACAGTTTGGTATCAGAGCAAGTTCCATCTCACTACACACACATCCAGCCTACCTCCTGCCGCTTCCAAGTAAGAAATTCTATGTATACCTTATTCCATGTTTACTTTATTTCATGTTTGCTTGTTTCATGATTTTGTTAATAGCTCAATTATGCAAATACGACCCATGATATGATAACCTAAGTATGCAAATAGGATTCATAACATGTATAAAGGAAGCATGATTTTACCTTGAAAATTAGGAAGATACCTTATGGTAGCCACGATTTAAGATACATGTATATGAGTAGGAAATGAACGAGGAATTCGAGGAAGATCCCGAGATGATCGGGGAATTCGAGGAGTACGACGAAGATCCCGAAGAAATCGGGAATGTCGAGGAGGACCCCGAGATAGACGAGGAGGATCTAGATATACTGGAAGAAGAAGAAGAACCAGTAGAATCTGTAGAAGACCCTGAACCAGTAGAACCATGGATGAACGAGAGGGAGACGAATCTTGCCATGATATTCTTTATTATGGGAATAATGTTAGCCCCTCTAGTTCGTTAAGTAATATTATATGATTTACGAACTAATAAAGAAATAAAATGCTTGCACTATTTTGATGAAGGATTAATTTACCAATGGAAATGTAGGGTAGTACCTTACCTCACCTAGTAATGAAACTGATACGAATGCATGTGTATATATACATGAAAACAATGACAATAGTAAATGATCTTACACTAACTTATTTAATTATTCCAGAGAGATAACATGGCTAGGAGAAGTACCCGGACAAACGAAACCGCACCCCAGCCGGATCTGACGCACGTAGTCGCAGAGCTCCAGCGACAGATCGCTGAACAACAGCAAACCATCAACACCCTGATGGCTCTGCAGGGAAACACTGTCCCTCCACCACCTAACCAAACGGTGATACCTACAGCAACCCCAATTACGCCAGTACCTCCGACAGGCCCTGCCACTGGAATGCGACCGGAGGCCTACTTAATCCAGTGGCAGAGGCTGAAGCCGGAATCCTTCTCGGGTACTTGCGAACCATGGGATGCACAGGCCTGGTTTAGAACTATGGAAAGTACTATGGAACTACTGGATTGGCCGGAGCACGAAAAGATAAAATGTGCATCATTCTGCCTTTCTGGCGATGCCAGAATGTGGTGGGAGAGAATCAAGGCTAAGAGACCAGTAAACCTAATGAAGTGGACGGACTTCGAGACGGAATTCTTTGAGGAATTCTTCCATATGCGGGTCACCAACAAACATTATGACGAGTTCACGGAATTCCGACAAGGCGACCTATCCGTTAGTGAAGCCGTCAAAAGATTCAATCGTCTGGCCCGCCTATGCCCTGAATTGGTCAAGACAGAGAAAGAAAGGGTTCGCCTTATGCTGAAGATGTTACGACCAGAGATAGCTCTGAACGTGGCCGGCGGAGTTAACAGACCACAGACCGCCGAGGAATTGTTCAGCAGTGCGTTGATCACTGAACACTACCGGAACAACATTATTCAGCAAAGGAAGATGCCAACTGAAAGCAAGAGCCAGGCTTCCTCAGGAGGTCAGAAGACTCAGTATACGGGTACAAGAAAATGGAACAATTCTAAAGGCGACCCGACGAATAAGAAGCCCAAGTACCCCCCATGCGCCAAGTGTGGAAACATGCACCCAGGGGAATGTCGTATGGGTACCAACAAGTGTTACATATGCGGACAAGAGGGACACAGGGTCAAAACCTGTCCTGCCAATGCCCTGGCCGCTGCTCAACAGCAGATACAGTATCGGAATGCTCCTGCACAACTGCACCATATGCAATCCGCACTAGGGGATCCTCAATTCAGTCAAGGCCTATTGGAGACCCCGCCTGTTACTACGAATGCCAGGGTATTCTCACTTACGAAGGAGGATGCGGCGAATGCTTCCACCGTTGTCACAGGTCAGATAATTATTTACAGTCAGCATGCTACTGCTTTATTTGATACTGGAGCAACGCATTCCTATGTTTCGACGATATGTGCTAAGAAGATAGACATACCTTTACGAGTCCTAGATTACAAATTTTTAACAACTCTACCTTCGGGAGAAACAATGGCATCCAACTACCAGTTGCGGGACGTACCAATCAGGGTCGCAGAAAAGGAACTTTATTGCGACCTGATAGTACTCGACATGCAAGACTTTGATGTTATACTGGGTATGGATTTCCTCAGCAAGTACGGCGCTTCCATCGAGTGCCGTAAACGCAAAGTGGTATTCCATCCCGAAGCTGGACCCAGGTTCGAATTTATTGGAGAGCCAAGGAAAAGAATTGGAAAATTCTTATCGGCTCTCAAGGCGCGGAAGATGTTGGACAAGGGATACGCCGGTTGGCTAGCCCATGTGGTTAGTACAGACCAGACAACGGACCAGAAGCTGAATGATGTTAGGGTAGTGTGCCATTATCCAGAAGTATTCCCCGAGGAGTTACCAGGATTAGCCCCTGACAGAGAGGTTGAGTTTGGAATCGAGTTGGTTCCGGGTACAAATCCGATCTCCAAGGCACCCTACCGAATGGCACCAACTGAATTAAAAGAACTACAAGGACAACTACAGGAGCTACTCGACAAGGGACTTATCCGCCCTAGTCACTCTCCATGGGGAGCTCCGGTATTATTCGTCAAGAAGAAGGACGGCACTATGCGCCTGTGTATAGACTACAGAGCGCTAAACAACGTAACAATCAAGAACAAGTACCCCCTTCCAAGGATTGACGACCTATTCGACCAACTGAAGGGAGCTACCGTCTTTTCGAAGATTGATCTCAGATCTGGCTACCATCAAGTGAAAGTAAGACCAGACAACTGAAGGAACATGAAAAGAATTATCCCACTCACGACTTAGAATTAGCAGCTGTGGTCTTTGCTCTAAAAATTTGGAGACACTATCTATATGGAGCACAGTGCAAGATTTATACAGATCACCAGAGTCTGCAATATTTCTTCACTCAGAAGGACCTTAATATGCGACAACGCCGATGGCTGGAACTCGTGAAAGACTATGATTGCGAGATCCTCTATCACCCAGGCAAAGCAAACAAGGTGGCTGATGCACTCAGCAGGAAGTCTAGTGCCACCTTAATGTCTTTGTCCGTATTATCCCGACCGCTGGAGAAGGAAATTATGAGCTACGGGATCGAGATCATTTCCGGACGACTTTCGGCCCTGGCAATTATACCAGCACTATTCGACGACATACTGGAAAAACAAAATGGAGATCCCAATCTCCAAAGGATTAAACAGAAAATCTTTGAAGGCAAGGGCGAAGGTTTTCGTATCGCTAATAATGGAATATTATATCTTAGGGATCGACTTTGTATCCCTCGCGATCCGGAGCTGAAGGGGAAAATTTTGGAAGAGGCTCACGGAACCCCCTACTCTATGCATCCGGGATCCACCAAAATGTACCAAGATCTAAAGATGAAGTTTTGGTGGTCTGGTATGAAGAGGAATGTAGCCCAGCATGTCAGTACCTGTCTGACCTGCCAGCAAGTCAAAGTAGAGCACCAAAGGCCTGGAGGAGTTCTACAACCAATCCAAATTCCAGAATGGAAATGGGAAGACATTTCTATGGACTTCATCTCAGGTCTTCCCAGGACTACAAATGGATACGACGCTATATGGGTTATCGTCGACCGATTGACGAAGTCAGCTCATTTCCTAGCAATCAGAATGACATATTCAATTGAGCAACTTGCCCAATTGTATGTTAAGGAGATCATCAGGTTGCATGGCATTCCCAAGACCATCATTTCAGATCGGGATGGTCGCTTTACCTCACAATTTTGGAAATGTGTTCATAAAGCTCTCGGCACGAAGCTACATTTCAGTACCGCCTTTCATCCCCAGACTGATGGGCAAACGGAGAGAGTGAACCAAGTACTGGAAGACATGCTACGAGCTTGTGCCCTGGATTTCAAAGGAAGCTGGTGCCGATATTTATGTTTAGCAGAGTTCGCTTACAATAATAGCTACCAAGCTACTATCGGAATGGCACCATATGAAGCATTATATGGAAGGAGATGCAGGTCTCCAATCTGTTGGTACGAGGGTGGCGAAAAGAAGGAGATGGGACTCCAGACAGAGTTCATCGACGACACCACCCGAACAATACAGAACATCCGCCAGAAAATAGAGACTGCCCAGAGCCGGCAGAAAAGCTATGCGGATCAGAGACGTAGACCTTTAGAGTTCGACGTCGGAAATTGGGTATTCCTCCGAGTAGCTCCTATGAAAGGAGTAATGCGATTTGGGAAGAAAGGAAAACTTAGTCCGCGATATGTGGGACCGTACAAGATTCTAAACAGAGTGGGCAAGGTGGCTTATGAGCTCGAGCTACCTCAGGAGATGTCTGCTATCCACAACGTATTCCACGTGTCGACGCTCAGAAAGTGCATTTCCAGCACAGACAAAGTGATTGAGCCGCAGGTCGTGCCGATCCAGGAGAACCTATGTTATGAAAGCAAGCCCATTCGAATCCTGGATCGCGATGTCAAAAGACTAAGGAATAAGGAAGTGCCCTTAGTCAAAGTCTTGTGGCAAAGTCAACAATCTGAAGAAGTTACCTGGGAACGTGAGGACGATATGAGACGAAAATACCCTGAGTTATTGTAAGTTCGAGGACGAACTTCTCATAAGGGAGGGTGGATTGTAACGCCCCAAATTTTTCTTAAACATATGATCATAAATAAAATGATAAAATGATGAATAATGATTAATGATATGCATGATGCACTCTCTTGATAGGCTTCGGGAGGTGCCAAGGTTCAGGATTGAACCCAGGACCTCAAGGATGAAGCAAAGCCCACGTAACCAATCCACCTAGGAAGGAATGCTGTTAAGAGGAGATTGGAAATGGTAGATAAAGAGAAAAGAAGTAAAGGGATGCAATGAAGGGACGCACGAAACTGCTTGTCGTCGCTTCACCTCTTCACTCCCTATAAAAGAGACACTTACGTACTCTTTTTCTTTTTTTCTCCCACCGAGTGATTTTCTCCTCCCTCTCCTTTCTCCCTCCTTGCCGAGAGCCCCAGGAGAACTTTCTCCTTGCCGTGAGTCACCAGAGAGGCAGTAGGACTTCCCTCTTGAAGAGCCACGGACTCTACGATTCTGAGCAAGGAAAACCAGAGGTAAGACTCCCTCACCTGCAACGTAATGGTTCCGAATGCATTTTTATGATTCCTTATGTTGTTTATGATGATCCGTGAAAAGAATGAAACAGATTTCTCCATGATACATGAATGAAAGAACGGAAGAAAAGTTATGTCGTGTAGGGATGTTGTATGGGAAAGAAGGGAAGAAGAAGTATTCTGAACGATTCGGTGTTATATCACTGTATCGAGTGCCCTGATCGGTCACCAGACCGATCAGGACACACCCTGATCGGTCAAGGTGACCGATCAGGACACACCCTGATCGGTCAAGGTGACCGATCAGGACACACCCTGATCGGTCAAGGTGACTGATCAGGATGCACCCTGATCGGTCCCCAGACCGATCACGCTACACTCTGATCGGTCTGGTGACCGATCAGGTGTGTGTGCAGATTCCGAATTCGATGTTAACCCAAGTAAAGTTACAAATGATGCACCTAAACAAATGTTTAGTGAGTTTTATGCCATGAGACTCCCCTATGATGTGATAAAACTAGCATAGCGCATATATTTTTAAGCTATTTCCCTATATGCAATTGAACAGTATGGAAGGGTGACTTTGAAAGGGGATAAGAGGTTCCTAAGGCTACGAATGCTGAAATAATATGAATAGGGAAATGATATGGATAAGGAAGGAATGCTAAGTTTTATATGCTTCATGCCATGCTATGAATATGAATGAATCCCATGTTTCATGTTATGCTATGTATGATTGAAATGCTCCATGTTATGCTATGAATGATTGAATGACCATAAAGAAAGGATATGAATAAGGAAGAAAGGATATGCTTCATGTATACTATGTACATCCTTTAGGAAAGAAAGAAAGAAAGAAAGAATGAAAAAGAAAGAATGCATGTATGTATTTTACCTTAAAAAGTATGGCTTGTACCGGATCTTGGAAAAGATCCACGGTTCTGGACTACCGAAGCTGTCCACGGTTCTGGGCTACCGTAGCTGCCTAACGGTTCTGGACTACCGAAGCTGTCCCTAGGCTGAAAGATAGTAAGCCTAGAATGGCCCCTGCAGGGGTATATGTGCGCAAAATGAATGAATGGGTACAAGCCAGGGATCCTAAGAATGAATGAATGCCTATTTTAAAGTATTACTTACTATACGTATTTCAAAAAGCATCCTTCATGATAATGCATATGATCGTTAATACTCATGCTAAGAAAGTTATAGGTTATGATTAAGAATGCTTAAAGTTATGTTAAATGCCATGTATGCTTCATGATTATGTTAAATGCCATGCATGCCCTATGATTGCTACCTTACGATATGTATTGATGGGCTGAATGCAAATGTATGGTTTTAAGTGAGTAGGAAAGAGTCTTACTAAGCCTATGTGCTTATAAGTTATGTTCTTATGTTGCAGATCAATATGGAAATGTCTAAGGAAAGAGGAAGCTGCAGGAAGGTCCGGATGTGTGTGGTGGTGACTTGGCCGATGGAACTACTTTTCCTAAAGTCTAAGAAGAAAATATGTTTATGACTTAATGTTACCTTGACTGCATATGATTATAATAACGTTTTAAATTCCGCTGCATGATTACGATCCTTATGTTAAATAAATGATTAAGAGTTAAGTATGAGTGTAATGAGTAACGCACCGCCCAGATGATGAACCCTAGGAAAAGGGGCGGGCGTTACAAGGATTTTCCAACACCTAGCCCTCCGGGCTAGGATTTTCCAAACCATGCCTGATCCCCGATCAGGACTTAATCATAATCAATAATCATCCACCTAAACTAAAATCGATGTCAACACCAAAACAACAATCAGGGCCAGACTGCATCAACAGATAAGAGATAACACCAATCGAATGCAGATCTTTATTCTCATCAGTATTCGAACACTGGACAATATATATTCCAATTCATCTAGAAAAAATTTAAATCAGTTACTTCACTCTTTTCAATCTATAATGTAGTTAATTAAACCTTATATCGGTAAGCATGTCGAAGAATACAGATAACAGAAATAATGTTGTAATATCAAACTGAAGAATACAGATAGAAGAAATATGTTAAACCTCAATTCCTCCTAATCCATATTGTTCGAACTTGCAAGAATGCAGGCGATCATTTACTTCAATTTCTTTATTAACCACTATATTTTAATAAAAATAAAATTTGATAGTACTAGCTACAGATGACAAATCTTCTTCATATGTGTCATCATCGATTATCATATTTCGATTATCTATAATTGATCTAAAAACCAACACATCCACATATTTACAAAATTTAATAACCTATTTTTTCAGAATTCAATTTATAATATAAATGTTAATTTATCGACACATATCCTTGCTGCAAAATTGGACAATTGCACTTGTCATATGACACACCTCAAAAGCTGCATCCATGACATAGCTTGGACTTTGAGGTTGACTTCTCCTTTCTTGATTTCAATCTTTTTTTACATCCCTTTGTTCTTATTATAGACAGATCAACAATATCAAGAGACTCATCCATAAAATTTTTTCTTTGACTTTCATTGCCACGTATTCTACTAATGTTCATATCTTGAATTTTGGTATAGATATTATAAATTTATCTCCTCATCTGTCAAAGATGTATAATCTATTAGCACTGAAGCTTTATATGATAACCTCGAGTGTCTTGTCATCAAAAACCTTTCTGGATCATCAGTTATATTTTGTTTCCCCAAACCATATATTCCTCCAATCTTTGCATATTGTGTCCATCGTTTGAGTATATAATTCTCCAGCAAATGAAACACTTAGTTGATACGAAAATAAGCTAACATATGTCTACATAGAATGCCCTCAAACTCAAATTTTATACAACTATAGGACTCTTGGTTTAGATGAAGAATAACTTTGAAAATTTATCACATAGTAAACCACTGAGTTAACTAATGCACATGCTTTTTCCACACAATATCCATGACTATCACTCAATTCACTTTGAAACTTCAACCATAATTTTCTTTTTTTTATGTACAACTTAAGCATTTGAATTTACATTAGTCAGTTTGTCTTAATCTTGGGACTCTCATTCATATCAATATGATCCGTAATTAACTCATTGTCTCTTAGGTGTCTTAGTGTCCTATTGAAACGGATTATAAAATACATCAATGAGTTCTTATTTGAGACATGTCTCTTGAAAAATGAATGTGAACTTTCAGATCTCTGACTATTTGACATTTGAGTACAAAATAAATACCTAAAATAAATTGGGGCCCACTTATGTCGCATGTCATACATCAAGGACAACCAATCATTTTTCTCCAAGTTAGCAGACTTAATAACCTCTTCTCATAACTTCTCAAATTCATCAGATGATGCCCCCGGGGCTATGGTGCAACGGTAGGGCAACTAGTCGTTAACCCAGGCATCCGCGGTTCGATCCCCAGCTACGGCGCATTTTGCAGGAATTTTTCCTTCAAATGGGGCGCAAACCCTGGGACGCTGGGCTTCTAGACTGCCCACCGCGAGCGCTTCCCGATTTACCCTGGTGACCGGTGGGAAACTTTCGTGGGGCCGGGCGGGTTACCCCAGGTTCAATTTGTCTGCTGCCTGGTTCATCATTTTTTCAAATTCATCAGATGATCTAGCATTTATAATGACATTCTTTATGCACTGATAGTAATTTCGGAAAATCAAAGTGTCTAATTTATTTGGGAATTTATTCAATATGTGCCACAAACAATAACGATGCACAGTTTGAGGGAAAACTTATGCAATGACTTTCGTTATAGTAGGATCTTGATCGGCGATGATAACAATTGGTGCACCTTTAGGCATGACTTCTAGGAACTTGTTAAGCAACCAAACAAAAGACTTAGTATTTTCATCACTTAGAAACTCACAACCAAAAATAATTCACTGTCAACTCCTACAAATGGTGCAAATATCAAACCATATTTGTTGGTGTTTTATGTCGTATCAAATACAACTACATCACTAAATACACTATATGTCCTCCTTGATACATTATCATGTATCCGTCCAAAAATACTTACTAAATCTATTATCTGTATCAGTATTGTAATCAAAGAAAAAAACTTGAATTTTTCTCCTTCTCAGTGGCAAATAACTCAATAAGTGTTTCGACCTCAATACCTTTATGTTCATTCCTAAGCTCTTGTTCGATGTTTCTAATATCTCTTTCTATGTAACTTACATGTTTAAGCCCTCCATACTCTATATCTAATAATCGTACTTGTTGACAAGTTGACACATTAGCCCTGAATATTGTTAAGTCAATATTTTCTTTGCTACAAAAAAACTACGATGTAACCATAACAAATTCACCTTTGAAGGAGTAGTTAGAGGGTGATTATGACTTTTAACGAAGTTAATGAGAACCTAATTAGATCCAGCTTATTCCTTCACTAATGAAATATTCGACTAACATCTAGTTCTAACTTTGCCACGTGCTCTTATCTGTTTTCTTTTACCACCTTGTGCTTGTATATTTCGTTGATCATCAGTATGCTCTTCTTTAAAACATACAATTTTTTTCCTAGTAACTTCATGAGTTTTTTTTTACTATTACTTATTCATGTACTAAATCTTGCTTCTCAGACATACTGATTATAGAATACAAATGTCTCCTCCAATGATGCAAATTTCATCCCAATTTATGGCTTTTGATCATCACCAACTTAGGGAATGTATTGCTGATCTTCATAGAGATTTTCTTCTATTAATGTTAAGTCTCTGATTGATATACACTATAGCTGGATGGAAGCACAAACAATATATCAGTTTAAAAAGTAATTATGACTATATCGAGAAAAACTTTTCTTGCTTCTGAGGATGAGTTTCACTAGAATTGAATGCTCTCATCGAAATTGTGGTATGCTCGTAAATATCTTTATTCAGTCAAGGAAGGATACAAATTTACTTAAACCATCAACATGAGTTTTAGGGGAACCACTAACCAACGTTGGTGCTGATGTTGCCCTAACATTGGTATTGGTTATTCGCACGAACGAGCACCAATATTGGGTCTAGTTCCTGTAAATAACTAGCACTAATGTTGGGATTCGCCCAAACCACTAACCAACGTTGGGCGTTGGGGCTGGTTATTTGCACGAACTAGCTCCAATGTTAGTGCTAATTTTTCGCACGAATCAGCACCAACGTTGGGTCTGGTTCGTGTGAATAACCAGCACTTGGAGTTGGTTCGCCCAAACCACTAACCATCGTTGATGCAAAAGTTTTTGCAAAAAACAACGTCAAAAACCAGTGCCAAGGTTGGGGCTAGTTTTGGTTGAACCAACCCCAAGGTTGATGTTGTTTTTTACAAAAACTATCGCCAAAGATCAGCGCCAACGTTGAGGCTAGTTTTGGTTGAACCAGCCACAAGGTTGATGTTGTTTTTGCAAAAACCAGTGCAAACATTATGGCTGATTTTGTTTGAAGCAGCCCCAACATTAATACTGGTTTTTGCAAAACCCAGTGTGTTCTGTGGTGCGAAAACAACACCAACTCACTGTCGACGCTCTGAGAGGAGGGGAGGATGATTTGAGACACACGGAATATACATTTGCAACATGTTCTTGTGTCATTCTTCAATATAAGCACCAACGATGGAGAGAATCACTTTAATGGTGTTGAAAACCCTAACTCAATGTCGACGTTATGAGAAATTGTAGGACATGATCATAAATCCTAAAGTTGAAACCAGAAAAGAGAGAAATTGTAGGACATGATCATAAATCCTAAAGTTGAAACCAGAAAAGAGATGAGTAGAAAAGAGATGAGTGCTACTTCAAACTTGGAAAAAGAGAGAGAGACAGATGACCAAATATAAAAAGAGAAATATCAATTTACATAACACGTGAAAAATAAAAGAAAAATATTTTTAACTAATTTTTAAACCAAGTCAACATGCCATATTTGTCGTCGCCCATATCATGATGTGCAAGATATATATATATATATATATAGTAAATTCTAGAATGAAATTACTCATACAGCCTGTAAATCGATGAATTAGTAGAGGTAAGAAAGTGTAACATGTTTTTTTTCTTCTTTATAAAGCAGCAGCAAAACCAATGGTGAAGAACAAGAGTGTATTCTCGACTCGCAAGAGAAGCGAGTCTAGAAATTATTCATTGACTTCAATTTGTCTAGCTGACTCTCCAGCTCAATGAATTTATGGCCAAAATAAAAAATTGAGATAAAAAACGCATTATCCAACAGCAAAAACCTAAACAAACAGATCTTTGCGTTGAGCTCAGGCCATTTAAACGTAATAACCAGTGAAAGTAAATCCTCTTCCCCCTATCTCACCAACACAGAACCATGCATACAACTCGAGCCCAAATAGAGCTGCAATTCCTGCGTCCTCGATTTTGAGATCATTTCGGTTCCGCCAAATGTGTTTCACTGCATCGAATTCCTTCCAGAATGAGTCACAACGACCAGGGATGCTGTAAGAAAATATGTCAATAACAGAATAATAGTTTGTAAAATTGCATTGCGTACTTGCAACACAGCAGTAGACATTTTTAAAACAGAAACAAACTGCTGTTAATTTGCAAGGTCTTGCACAATGCAAACAAACTGTTGTAATCTATCACAATATATAATCTTAGCTAAATCAACACTTCTTTTCCACAAGTCAAATTAAAGTTTAAAATCAATTTCTTTTTTCAAAGACATTCGTCATGTACATATTGCAAATAAAGAAAATTTCCCTCGGGCCTTCGGTTCCTGGGAATATATATTATACCAACATGCCCTACATACTTTCATCAATGTCGCGTCTTTCAACATAATAAACCTTTGGAAACTCATTAAATTTAACTACATGCTAATCACAACATATTTAAAAACACAAAAACCTAATAATCATGATGAGAAATGGACGAAACATATGAATCCTATGGATCCCAAATAAATCCTAGAAGAAAGGCACAAATGTTCGGTTATACCTCACTCTCACTGATGTTCAGACACCAAAAGGTTGAATATATGCCCATCACACTCTGCATTATGTGCTATGTTAACAACGTCTCTTGTGGAATACCACACTGCCCCATAGCTCAAAGGGAGAAACGCTCGGCCTAGAGCATGTTTGTTCTTATTAGAAAGGCAACCCGCTTCTAATGAATTATCAGACGATGTGCAGTTCAAAAGTTTAGGCAACTCTAATAAACATCTGATCCAGATAAAATTATCAATTAGAAAATGTGTAAAATCAAGATACTTATGTTCTAGTTCAATTTTACCAATTAATTTGGCAAATGCTTTAATTATTTTGACAGAATAAATCTAGCAGAAACGAAATTTTATGAGAAACATTTGACCACACTAAGGAACAAAGAAATTGTAAGTTTATCTCATTAATAAATCAAATTTATCTGCAATAGCAACTGTATATGTTTCAATAGTTGCATCACAAAATCAAGCAAAGATGCTGATAAAGACTTTGATTGAGAATTAAACCAAACAAAACTGTTTCATGATCTCTAAGGGTAGGGTTTAGAAAAAGTTGGTTCACGCATATATTGGCTGAGAAACAGAAACTATATAACTGAAAGATAAAGAACAATCTGTTGATGCCATCACAGAGAAACCAAAATTAATATCCTCTGAACTTCATAAATTAACCATATGTTATACCTCGCAAGACGTGTGTAAAACAGCTGCTTTGAAAGCTCTTGGCACTTCTCTATGGTCGGTGGCTGCACAATGTGCTGCTTGTTCTTCTCCAGAAGATCCTTGTAGTAAGCGCATCCGTGCTTAGACACGAACTTAGAGACTTCCACAGCCCTGGATTGAAGCTGCTGTAGTCTCGACGCCATCTACAAACTACAAGAGCCCATGCCAAAATTTAGACACGCCAATTTTATCACCCGCCCATTTTAAGAACCACCGAAAAATAAGTAGAAAACATTCAGAGTCACAAAAATCAAGGTCTGTGTTTACTGATTCATATCAAAAGGAAAGGCAGTAAAATCATACAGAGATCTTTTTTTTTTCAAAACCTTGTATCAGGATGAAAAAGGGAAAAGCATTGACTGAACGCAAAACCCTAGATCCAACGAGACGATTAGAACAAAACAAAATTCGTAAGCTATGAAAAAAAACTATAGGTCAAGTTCCCATAGAGGAAAGAACATGGATGTGTACCTTTCCTGATGTCTCCGGCAGGGAAGAGAACGGAGAGTGAAGACAGCTGCTCCGGCGTCAGGGAAAAAGACGATTCACCAAGGAATCGGCAATTTATTGATCGAGGCCGATCGGGGTAAGTTTGGGCTAGGGCGTACGTGGCACTTTTGGTCAGTCGAACTTCTACTCGCAGACATTTCGCACCCACTTTCAGTACCCGCAAGGGCCACTAATGTAATTTACTATAAACTTCTATAATTTTATAAGAGAGAAAATGAGTCTCGGGTCACCGAGTAGAATGTCTTCTGGATATCTCTTATCCAGAAATACTGAATTGATGTACAACTAATCTCAAATTTGATAAATTTTTTTAATAGATAATTTATCTAAAAATACTGAATTGATGTACTTACAGTTGATTAATCATTTGATGTCCATTAAAAAAAAATATAAATCTTATAAAATAATACACCTCTTATCCTATCTGAATCTTAATAATTATTGTTTCGGGAATATTGTATAATGATTCTGATAATTAATTATTTTTTAAATATCCAACATTTGAATTTTAATTATGATATATTTTATAAAAAAAAATTTTAAATGAAACGTATAATTGTGAGATATTTGACTTTTATATCATCTGCTATGAACAACTTTTCATTTATTCTCACGGTCAATAACAAATTTTCGTGAAACTAAACTACACATTCTAAATTCAACGTTATCTGTCATGGACCTTAACAATTTTTCGTTTATTTTTTAAAAATACATTGTCTGATTCAAATTTTTCTAACATTTTACGGATGGATTGGATTTTAAATTTGTTGAAGATGATGGATTGGATTTTAAATTTTTTTCTAAAACTCTTTATTCTAAATATTCTTTTCGATAGAAATAGAAGAAAACAATAGACGAGAGGACTTGACAAAGCATGCTTGAGAAAGGTGATTGCAGAGAAAACTAATCAACTGATCAACTGAAGGTCTTGTGCTATAGACAATTCAGCAACATCAGTATCCGAATAACTCAAGATCTACAAATAAAAAATAGTCAATATCTTTATGTAAGCGTGCACACTTAAAATGTGTAAATAACCAAAACATGGTAGAAAGCTTAAATCAGTATAAAACCAAGAAAATCAGTATAATGCTAAATAAAAGTATAAAACCAAGAAAATGTGTCTTCGATCAAGTAAGAAAAAAAATGATAAACCAGGCAGCAGACAAATTGAACCTGGGATGATCGGTCCGGCCCCATAAAAGTTTCCCACCGGTCACCAGGGTAAATCAGGAAGCGCTCGCGGTGGCCAATCTAGACGCCCAGCGTCCCAGGGTTCGCGCCCCATTTGGAGGAAAAATTCCTGCAAAATGCGTCGTAGCTGGGGATCGAACCGCGGATGTCTGGGTTAACGGCTAGTGACCTTACCGCTGCACCATAGCCCCGGGGGCTCGAAACAAGCATGAATTGATCGTCCTAAGCTCCTCATAGCTTCATTCACTAGGGATCCCGACCTAGCTCACGGATAGCTCGGCTGACCAGCCTGGCGCCGAGTCTAGATAGGGTCTAGACCGAGACCCCCGGAGTCCAGGTGAACCGAGGGGCTCATGCAAGCAGTCAGGACAATAGAATCCGGCTCAACCCAACCTACTCGAGGACATCAAGAAGCCGACCCTGACTCGAATACACACGGCGTTGATGGAGGCTCAAGGACGAGCCAAGGAAGGCCCGACACGAGGAGTTCCTGAACCGGGGAACCCTCGAACCCCGAACCGCCCGACCTTGGGTCAGGTCGGGCGGGTTGATACCGAGCGTCCACTGACTCGGCCACAAGGGCCGACCCCCTCCCCCCCCCCCCCCCCCAACCCAGGGTTAGGTCGGGTGGGTTAGTTCTAAACCTCCCCTAGCTCGGCCACTCAACCATGCGACCCGAGAGCAGGCGAATTGAATACATCTCCGCGCACCCAACTCGGGGCGTACCCCTACGTCACTCGGAGACATACACCCGACCCGCCCGGTATCACTCGGGTCAGCCAGTCGACAGCCTACCTCAGGATTGGTCCTTCCTTACACCACATCCGTTTCAGGACCTCATATGTATGACCATAATACGAGGGTCAGCGCAACCCTTACTCATTCATGGCACACGTCGCGGATATCTCACTGACTCTGTACTATTGTACTACCTGAGTGTTGGACCTTGGATGGCTAGAGAGGGAGGGTGAATATAGCCAGACACCTAAACTTTAGCACTTATCGAAATTCTGCAACTCAAATGTTAGTAGCACAGCGGAAGCACAATAAAACAGAGTATGCAGGAAACTAACCCTAAACTAAGCACAAATGCAAAACGCTAACAAGAGGATTTACAAGGTTCGGGGATAACTTGCCCCTACTCCTTAGCGTGCCCTTAAGGTGGGTGATCCCTTGATCGTCGGCCGATCAAGCCCCGAAAAATCCGGATAGTAAGCAACCTCCTTCTCGGTGGAGAAATCTCTCCACAGCGTTTCAACAGAGATAGAGTTTTAAGCACAATGAAACACAAGAAAGATCGTACTTAGCACTTAGAACAGACAAGAACACAAGCAAGCTTCTCCCGAGCTCCACCCAGCACAGATCTCACGCAAGAACACTCTTCTTCGTGTCTTCTCGCTGATGGACTCAAGCTCCTTGTTTCTTCTTTCAAGTGCCCAAGTAACCGATGGTTGCCTCAAAGATCACAGTTGCTTGCTAAAGATGATGGAACAACAGATCGCACAAGCACAAGTTGTCGCAGAGTAGTTTCGTTGAGTTGCTTTGTTGAGTTTTTTCCGTTGAGTTTTTTCATTGAGTTGCTGAGACTCTTCCGCCACCAAGCGCTTAAGTCCCAGCTTGCTGATCACCAGGTCACCACCTCACTGCAGCCTCCAGCTGCTCTCCTGCAACAGCCAGCTACCATTGAGCTCTCCTGGACTCCCTGAGCTTCCCTCAGACCAGCCCTAGTCAGCAGCTCCAGCCAGCGCCAGCGTCCGTTGCAACCTGAGATGGCAAATGGACAAACCTGCTCCCAGGAAAGACCTTCATTGACTCTCGTTGAGTGTTTGAATCCATCCCTGTCACCTGCAATCTTAATCAGAGCATTAGCACAGCAAATCATACAGAGAATCATGTATCAGAGATTAAGCGCAGAGATAGCAGTTGTGTTCAGACGCGATCAGAGCGTCTGACAGCACATTTTGAATTAAAGTGATCGGTCACCGGACCGATCCAGGGCTCGTGGATCGGTCACAAGACCGATCCACCGCTTTGCTGGGACTCCCAGCTCTCGCAGGCAGCAGGCCCTGATCGGTCACCAGATCGATCAGGCTGTGACCTGATCGGTCATCAGACCAATCAGGCTCCTCTCTGACCGATCAGGCTCCAGCCTGATCGGTTATAAGATGGAGTCCGCGACACTTGATCGTTCTCCAGAACGGTCTGAACAGTGTTCCAGATCGATCACCAGACCGATCAGGAGCAGATCAGTAAGGTTCCCAAAACCTACTGGATGCTCCCTGATTGGTCACCGGACCGATCAGGAGCAGAGCAGCAGGGGAACTCAACTCATTGTGGGCTCCATGATCGGTCACCAGACCTATCAGGAGCAGAGCAGTGAGTGAATTGCACGCTCCCTGATAGGTCACCAGACCGATCAGTCATCGCTGGATCGGTCACCAGACCGATCCACGAAGGAGCACCGTGCCAACTTCCCTGATCGGTCACCAGACCGATCCAGGGGCTCCAACCTAGAACTCCAAGCTAGGGTTTCATCCAACCTAGCCCTCCAAGCTAGGACCTGACCCTCCAAGCCAGGATTTCATCCAACCTAGCCGTCCAAGCTAGGACCTGACCCTCCAAGCCAGGATTTCATCAACCTAGCCCTCCAGGCTAGGACCTGACCCTCCAAGCCAGGACTTTTTCACACCTAACCCTCCAGGTTAGGACTTTTCACACCTAGCCCTCCAAGCTAGGATTTTCCACACATAACCCTCCAGGTTAGGACTTTTCCACACCTAACCCTCCAAGCTAGGATTTTCCACACCTAACCCTCCAGGTTAGGACTTTTCCACACCTAGCCCTCCAAGCTAGGATTTTCCCACCTAACCCTCCAGGTTAGGATTTCAATCACTCCGTGCCTAATCCCCGATCAGGACTTAATCATAATCATAATCATAATCATCAACCTAAACTAAAATCGGTGTCAACACCAAAACAACAATCAGGGTCAGACTGCATCAACACTGAGCACCCCGCGTCATGCCGCCCTTTGATGGGTCAGGTAGAGCGGCGCCGATTGGTGCCTTCCTGTGAGCTGACAAGCACCCATATCCCTGTTTCATGCGGGTACCGAAAGATGATTGACATAGACAGGGGTTGTCAGATCCCCCGGCTATATAAGCCCCTCCCTTCCTCATTCCGCAGGTACGCGCAATTGTACTCTCGTCCACTATTTCCTTTTCCTTGCTATACTCCTGCAGATACTGACTTGACCGTCGGAGGGCCTGACTGGGGACTTTTCCCGGTGGATTTGCTAACGGTCCTTCTCCCGCATATCGGAGCCAGCATCAGCAGCTTGTGGCGCTCGGGAGACCATCTCGCTCTTGGGAGTCCATGTCACTTCGCGATAGGATCAAATTTGGCGCTAGAAGGAGGGACAATTCAGCCTGATCGGAGGTGCACAATGGAAGATCCCAATCGAGTCATGATGACCGTCACGCCCAAGGAGTACGAGCTCTTGATGGCCGCCAGGGCTCAGAGAACCCCTCAGAGGCTGTCGCAGGCCGGTAGCTCGGCAACCTTTCCCCGACCTCCTGAGGGGCTGTCGAGCTACCGGCCTACGACAGCCTCTGAGGGGTTCTCTGAGCTCTGAGGGGTTTGATACGATGATGAGATGGTCGTTGGGAGATGGGTCTCCATTCGGATTAATTTTTAATCCGTAGACATGGAGAGGTCTCTCAAGGACGACCAAGTATTCGCTTAGGAAACCCACCAAGTCATACCCAAAAATTGGCATCAGAGCTAAGGTTTCCGGTTTTGTGTGTTTAAGATTCGGTTAATTACTTGTACATTATCATATATATTAATTTTGCTAGATGATATGTGGATGTGCGTAGGCTAACTCTTTATTGCAGGCACTAGATTCCAACTTATCATGACTTAAATATGGTTGTGTGATTGATTGTGCAAATTTTTGTAATTAATTAAATCCTCGGGGTTGACGAGGCTAGATAGTATTTAATTTTTGTAATTAAATACGACACGTGTTTAGCCGAGCTTTTTGTTTACTTTCGATCTAGATATTATGTACACTCCTTTGTGGAGTATAGGATCGATGGATGTAAATAATTAGCTAGTCATCTCGGCTCGGAGATCCCTTCAATGGAGGCTTGCGCATGGTATAGGGAGGAGCGGACGAGGTGACAACACGACTGGAGGCACATTGGAGACCAAGGCCATGAAAGTTGGGAAATCTAGGATTTTTCTTATTTGTACTTTGGTTATGTGCTTGTTGTGTGTGTGCATGCAAAATTCCTCAAATTAAATAACTAAGTGGGAGAGGGACCCTAAGGGTCCCGTGGCCTCCATTACAATATGACAAGTGATGCAAACAAGCCCGCACGTCAGCTCTGAGTGCATTACTCCATAACAGATAGACTTGTTCTGCGGATTACTGGGTTAGAAAAGATTATAGAAAATTATTGAAGAGTGTGTGTACTTTCCCAACGGAAGACACATAATCGGAAATAATTTTCTTAGTGTCGTGTAATGGTAAACACTTAGATGCAAATATTAGTATCCTCCCTAACGGAGTCACTGCTATTATTTGTAGGGTCGAAGAAAACCAACTATTAGTCTTATTTGTCAAAAAGATAGGCAGATAAGATAGTAAGATTAATGGGTAAAGCCTCCTCTAACGAATGAAGAATTCATATACGTCCACACTAACGTGGCATACGAATTCTCGGTGTTTGAGGTGTTGGTTGATTTCAAAAAATTTATTATTTAAGGAATCAATTTATTTTAGAAATCTAAAGTTGCGGTTGTTGTGATTCTCAGGAATTTTTCAAAAGGACCTTTAACCCACTAGCAACCATACTTAAGGAAAATAAGCTTACTAACCCTAACTATACAGACTGGAAAAGGAACCTAGACATTGTCCTTACTGCTGAAGAGTACAAATATATGCTCTTTGACGATTGTCCTGAAAAGCCTAGCGAGAACTCTGGTGAAGAGCAGAGGGAGCGTTACAAGAAGTGGATCAAGGCAGATGAGATGGCGTTGTGCTACATTCTGGCATCTATATCGAATGTATTGCAACATCAGTATCAGGTCATGCCCACTGCTAGTGACATGATGTTAAACCTCAAGGAGCTCTTCAGGCACCAGGGTCGGGCCGCTAGGCAGGTTGCGATGAAGTGCTTGATGATGAGTACTATGGTCGAAGGGACACCTGTAAGGGATCATGTCCTTAAGATGATGGCTCACCTAGGTCGACATTATACTCCAGTCTCTGCCTAGGAGTTTTGAACTGTTCCGGCTCAACTACAATATGAACAAACGTGAATATACGTTGGGGGAACTGTTAGGAGAACTCCAGGCGGCAGAGGGACTCTTTCGTCAGAATTCACAGGCCTTGGTCACTCAAAAGGTTTCTACTTCTGTGCCAAAAGGCAGGAAGAAGAAGAAACAAAGTGGGTACAAGAAGGCAGCTGGATCGCAGGGACCACGGACTGGCGTGAAGAAGCCGAGAGGCAAGTGCTTCACATGTAAGCAAACTGGACACTAGAAGGCGAAATGTCCCCGTCGTCAAGACAAAGGTATTTCTTCATGCTTAGTCATTGAAACATGTTTAGCGGTGCTATCTACCGGTACCTGGGTGTAGATACGGGAGCCACTGATTATGTCTACAATACTCTTCAGGGGTTTTAGAAAACCCAACGGCTAGCTGATGGGGAAATCGTCGTCTACATGGGCAATGCTACGGAGGTGGCATCAGTTGCAGTGGGAGACTTTTATTTGTCTTTTGAGAGGAATAAAGTTTTGGTTTTGAGAGATTGCTTATATGTACCCTCTTTTAGAAAGAACTTAGTGTCAGTTTCTAAATTAATAAAGGATGGATATTCTATTGCTTTTAATAAAAGAGTTGTTATAAAGAGAAATAGAGAGATTATCTATTCGGGTACTATGGTTGGCAATCTATACACTCTAGAACCAAAAACTCTCACAATGCAAATAGAGGTCAATAACTCATCATTTAACCTAAATAAGAGAAAGGAACCTTCTAAAATGAACCAGACATATCTTTGGCACCTTAGGCTTGGTCATATTAACCTTAGTAGGATTCAGAGGTTGATAGCCGATGGGCCCTTGGATTCATTAGTGGTGGAAGACTTCCTAACCTGTGAGTCTTGCTTGGAAGGTAAGATGACCAAGAGGCCTTTCAAAGCTAAGGGGTATAGAGCCAAAGATGTGTTAAAATTAGTTCATTCTGATTTGTGTGGTCCTATGTCCATCCAGTGATCCAGGCTAGAGGTGGCTTTGAATATTTCGTCACTTTTATTGACAATTATTCAAGGTATGGATACATTTACCTGATGCGTCGTAAGTCTAAATGCTTTGATAAGTTCAAAGAATTCAAG
Organism: Boesenbergia rotunda; assembly: GCA_024364735.1. NCBI lineage: Eukaryota > Viridiplantae > Streptophyta > Magnoliopsida > Zingiberales > Zingiberaceae > Boesenbergia > Boesenbergia rotunda. Next base: position 501,704 of record JAGFNQ010002613.1, on the reverse strand, counting down.
GCTGATGTGGAGAAATATCAAGGTAAAAGTATCAAGACACTACGATCAGATCGTGGCGGCGAATACCTCTTGGGAGAGTTTAGGTCTTATTTGTCAGAGGCTGGGATTCAGTCCCAATTGCCTGCACCCAGTACACCCTAGCAGAACGGTGTTGTAGAAAGAAGGAATATGACTCTTATGGATATGGTTAGGTCAATGATGAGCTACTCTGAGTTTCCAGATTCGTTCTGGGGATATGCTCTGGATATGACAACGTATATTCTGAATATGGTACCATCTAAGTCAGTCCCATATACTCCTATAGAATTGTGGACTGGGCGAAAGCCTAGTCTAGGACATATTCGGATTTGGGGTAGTCCAGCACATATGCTGAAAGGGGATACTGATAAGTTGGAATCTCGTATAGAAGTACGTCTGTTCATAGGCTATCCTAAAGGAATGAAGGGTGGTCTTTCTATAGTCCTGAGGATCAAAAGGTAATCGTTAGCACTAATGTCAGATTTTTGGAAGAATACTATGTGATGAACCACAAGCCCAAGAGTAGACTAGTGCTTGAAGAATTAAGCGGGAGTGTTCCGACCTTAGGACCAACTGTACAAGAGGATACACTACAAGTCACTGCACCGCGTGTTACAGAAGATACACAAGCGGTACCGCGTCACAGTGGGAGGGATGTTAGACAACCTAAAAGGTTCATATTTTTGGGAGAGTCTTTGGACTTGGTCCTTGGTGAACATGAACCGGATCCTTAGACCTATGACGAGGCCCTTCAAGATAAGGATGCAGATTCTTGGCAAAAGGCAATGATTTCTGAGATAGAATCTATGGATTCTAATCATGTCTGGGAGCTAGTAGAACCACTCAATGGTGTAAAAACCATTGGATGCAAGTGGATCTCCAAGAGAAAGAGAGGATCAATCGGGAAGGTTGAGACCTTCAAAGATAGGCTTGTTGCGAAAGGGTATACTCAGAAAGAGGGTATCGATTATGAGGAGACTTTTTCGCCGATAGTCATGCTTAAGTCTATCCGGATTCTCTTATCTATTATCGCTCATATGGACTATGAGGTATGACAGATGGACGTCAAGACAGCTTTCCTTAACGAAAATCTTGAGGAGACCATCTACATGAAGCAACCAGAAGGATTCATTGCGAAGGGCAAAGAGCATCTGGTCTGCAAGCTTAATCGATTCATTTATAGATTGAAGCAAGCTTCACGATCTTGGAACATCCGCTTTGATGAAGTAATCCAGTCATATGGATTTATTCAAAACCCGGATGAATCATGTGCATATATGAGATGTGACAGAAACGTAGTGGTGTTTCTTGTACTCTACGTAGATGACATTTTGTTAATTGGCAACAATGTCAAAGTGTTGTCAAATATAAGGGTATGGTTATCCAAACAGTTCGATATGAAGGACTTAGGAGAAGCGGGACACATCCTTGAGACCAAGGTCATAAGGGATCGCTAGAAAAGGATATTGTGCTTATCCCAAACTTCATATATAGACACAGTCCTGACTCGTTTTAGCATGGAAAACTCCAAGAAGAGTTTTCTACCTTTCAGGCATGGAGTTCCTCTATCCAAGGTGATGTGTCTGAAAACATTAAAGGAGATAGAGGAAATGAAGGCAGTTCCTTATGCATCAACTGTAGGAAGCCTCATGTATGCTATGTTGTGTACGAGACCAGATATCTGCTTTGCCGTGGGCATGGTCAGCAGATATCAGAGTAACTCTGGATAGGGACATTGGACTGCGGTAAAGCATATATTGAAATACATGAGATGGACTAGGGATTATATGCTGGTTTACCGGATAGGCCAATTAATCTCTGTGGGTTATACAGATTCGGATTTCCAATCAGATAGGGACAAGAGTAAGTCTACCTTAGGGTTTATGTTTACTTTAGGAGGTGGAGCTATAGTTTGGAGGAGTGTCAAGCAGAAATGCGTGGCGGACTCCACTATGGAAGCTGAGTATGTGGCAGCCTCAGAGGCAGCCAAGGAAGTTGTATGGCTCAGGAACTTCATGATGGACTTGGATGTGATTCCTGGTTTGCCCAGATCTATCACAATCTATTGTGATAACAGTGGTGCAATTGCAAACTCGAAGGAACAACGAGCCCATAAGGCGAGTAAACACATAGAGCGCAAGTACCACCTGATACGAGAAATCATAAAGCGAGGAGAAGTAGTTGTCGCCAAGATTGCATCGGAGGATAACCTGGCGGATCCTTTCACTAAGGCCCTTCCGGCGAGAGCTTTTGATCGACATGTGGAAGATATGAGGGTCAGATGTATGACAGTGAGAGAACAGCAGAGTCTTTAAGTATAAGTGAGAGATTGTTATATGTGTATACTAAAAGACTTGTCTTTTTATATATATGATCATCTACATTTGAAAGAGAATCACAACAACACAGATGCGTATTTATATTAGTATATGCATAAAAGTCCGATACTTCGCATTGTAGATAACATGGTGTGAAGTGACACACAGAAGATCATGTTATCAATCCCTTGCCTAGTATAAGTAGAGGCTCACAATCGAGATAGAGTTGGACAAACCATCAGGATGGTTGTAGTGTAATTATGTGTGGTTTGTCTTGACTATAGAATTATACTAGTATGCTTTGTGTACATTGAGCAGGACCAAAACTAGAGGTCATCCAATTTGTACTGACTTAATGATTGGATTGGATCTCGGATTATTATGGAGTACAATCCCTAAATTCCGATATAATAACGGGCACACATTGTTTATTTCTTTGATTTACCAATAGGCGAGATTTATTCTGCTAAATCGATAGGCCCGGTAAGTTGGGAAATAATATTAATTATATGGTGTGTCATTGATTATTGACAAAATTTGTTTCCTGGTGAGTCGGGATGATGATGCCCCCTTGATGAGCTCATAAGGTTCATCATGTTAAACCCTGCGGGTGGATTTGACCCAACATGATGATAAGGTTGAGTGGTACTAGTCAAGGAGTTAGAAGTTGATTAATTAAAATTGTAAGTAATTTAAATTAATCGACGGACATTTGATATCTTAAACACAAGGGGATGGATGTACTCATAATAGGTGGAGCCCATATGAAAATATGGGAGTTAGTGAGGAAGTTCAATGGAGATCCTTTAGTGGAATGAATCTTCATTAATGGATTGGTTTTAAATCCATTAGTGGGCCAAGACCCAACTCCTTCTCTTGGTCCCTACCTTAGTCCTATATATACCACATGGGATCAAGAAACCAAGGGTTTAATCTAATTGATTAACAATCAAGGCTTCTCTCCTCTCCTCTCTCCCTTCTCTCTCCTAGGGCATTCGACCGGCGCAAGGAAGAGGAGAAGTTCTCCTCTTCTTTTCTTCCTCCCTTCTTCACCACCACTTGGCCAAGCTTCACATAGACAAGGATAGACAAGGAGGAGTCATCCTCTTCCTTTTGTGGTGCTCGGCGGCGAGGGAGGAGTGGCCGGCGGGCGGTGGGAGGCGGCACAAGGGAGTGCGGCGGCAACGCCGCAAGCTTGAGGGAGGAGAAGATTTTCTGATTGTTTGGGTTAGGAAGAAGGATCTTTCTCTCCTTCTTCTTCTTCACCTTCCTCTCGAGGGTTGCTGAAGGCCGGTGGAGCTTGGGTGGTTTCCGGTGGCCGACGACGCAAGGGTAGAGGCAGAGGTGGCCGGCGATAACCCTAGGAGCTAGGGTTTTTTATTGGCGTGAAGAAGGTGATTAATTGGAGCCCTTGGTGATCCCGGTTCTCGGTAGCTCGTTGCCCACACGACATCCGGGAGGGAAGGGACATAAGGTAGAAGACGACGAGGTAAAGGAAGGTATAATTTTCTTCCTTGGCTCCTTTGTTTTAGTCTTATCATTTTATGTATATTAATTAATTATTTTGGTTTTGAATCATGGTTAATAATTAATTAATTGGACCCCGATAATATACACAAAAATCGGCGATCCACTCATCGTCTTTTTCGCGGTCGAACGATTAAGCAAATTACAAGGCTCGATCTTTGAGATTGGCCAAGTTGTAATTTGAACCGACCGATACGATGATGAGATGGTCGTTGGGAGACGAGTCTCCATTCGGATTAATTTTTAATCCGTAGACATGGAGAGGTCTCTCAAGGACGACTAAGTATTCGCTTAGGAAATCCGCCAAGTCATACCCAACACACTCAAGGTAGAGGCCAAAGGTATGACAAAAGAAATGTAAGATGTTATACTTGCAACAAATTTGGACATTATGCAACGGGATGCCGCTCTAACAATGTACAAGGAAATGCTAATTACGCATCAAAAGAATGCAATGACAATGATGTGGTTTTGCTAGCAAGGAAGGATGGAGATTCCACAAACAAGAATTTGTGGTATTTAGACTCCGGGGCAAGCAATCATATGTGCGAGCGTAAAGATATGTTTGTCGAGTTGGACGAAACGGTGAATGGACAAGTCTCATTTGGATACGCTTCCAAAATCCAAGTAAGAGACGTCGATAAGATTCTCATCAAACTTAAATATGGAGCTCACACATACATCACCAATGTTTATTATATGCCTGACATGAAAACAAATATTATTAGCCTTGGACAATTGCTTGAGAATGGTTTTGATATGCAACTAAAGGATGGTAGTCTTCGTTTGAGAAAGTAAAATAAACTTATTGCTCATATTTTTATGTCTAAAAATAGGATGTTTTCTCTTGATATAAATCATATTACTGCAAAGTGCTTAAGTGCATGCATAAAGAACAGTACATGACTATGGCATATAAGGTACGGGCGTGTGAACTTCAGAGCTCTAAAGCTTCTTTCAACCAAAGGAATGATGAATGGTTTTCCTCATATTAATGCTCAAGAGGATATTTGCGAAGGGTGTGTTCTTGGCAAACACTCAAGAGCAAGCTTTCCAAATGAATCGCACAACCGAACAAAGAAGCCTCTTGAACTCATTCATACAGACATATGTGGGTCAATCACTCCGACCTCCTTTGGAGGCTGTCGATATTTCCTAACCATTATTGACAATTTCAGCAAAAAAAAACCTGGGTCTATCTTTTGATGAATAAAGATGATGCTTTTGAGAAGTTCAAGGAATTCAAAGGATTGGTAGAAAATCAATCCGGCTATACTATCAAGGCGATGCGGTCAGATCGTGGTGGTGAATTCACATCAAAAGAATTTGAAAAATTTTACAAAAATCATGGCATCTGAAGGCCTTTAACCACACCTTCCTCCCCTCAACAAAATGGAGTTGCTGAAAGGAAGAACCGAACTATTCTTGGCATGGTTCGAAGTATGCTGAGAACGAAAGAAATGCCTAAAGAACTTGGAGCTGAAGCGGTAAACTGTGTTGTGTATTTGCTAAATAAATGTCCTGCAAGGAATCTAGAAGGAGTTACACCTCAAGAAGCATGGACCGGATACAAGCCTTGTGTTTCTCATTTGAAGATTTTTGGATGTATTGCCTATGCAGACATTCAAGATCAAAGAAGAACGAAGCTTGATGACAAAAGCTTATCTTGTTTTTTCATTGGCTATGATGCAAAATTGAAGGCTTACAGACTCTATAATCCAGTGAACAAAATGGTTATCATAAGTAGAGATGTTGAATTTCAAGAAGATGGTGCTTGGAATTGGAGCACTAATATGGTGATGATTCAAGAAGAAGAGCGAGTGAAGAAGAAAGAACCAAATCCACCACCATCGCCTACCTCTTCATCATCCTTGGATGAAGAAGATCCTCCTCCACAAAAGACAAGGAGTCTTCGAGAATTATATGAGGTGACAACTCCACTTAATCTCATTTGTCTTTATGCTAATGAAGAGATTGTATCTTTTGAAAAAGCTATTAAAGATAGCAAATGGAAGAAAGCCATGGATGAAGAGATGAAGGCAATTGAAAAGAATGAAACTTGACATCTTACTATTTTGCCCAATGGCCACAAACCCATTGGTGTAAAGTGGGTTTATAAAGTGAAGAAAAATGCTCAAGGAGAAATAGAAAAGTACAAAGCGTGACTTGTGGCAAAAGGCTACAAACAAAGGCCGGCATTGACTACGAAGAAGTGTTTGCTCCCGTTGCCCGAATGGAAACTATAAGGCTGATATTATCTTTAGCCTCTCAATTGAAGTGGAAAATATTTCAGCTTGATGTCAAATCAGCGTTTCTTAATGGCTACCTAGAAGAAAAAGTTTATGTTGAACAACCGGCTGGATACATCAAGGGAGGGCAAGAAAGAAAGGTGTTGAAGTTGACCGAATGATCAAAGAGAAGAAGACATCGACGAGGATGCAAAAAAAAAGGTGGAACCGCCACCTTAGCGGCCCCTGGTCCCGGCCCCACAAGTGTCCAGAGAGGGTAAATCACGGTTTTAATTACTGGTGGGGTAAGACGCCTGGGGCCGAGAGGATTTAAGCCAGCAGACCAGGTTTTTATCTCGTGTGCAACTGACGACTCTCGAACCTGAGACCTCCGATGCAAACAGCCAGACGTCTTACCAACCGAGCCAGTCCGTGGGGGCGAAGACATTGGCGAGGAGCTCTTTATAGTCGTAGTTGATCACTATTCTACTTGTAATTTTATGTATACTGATATTGAAATCCAGTGTTTCTCCCGTATGTGTGTGTATTCTGCTTGTAATTGTCTCCATTTTGATGAATATTTTAATGAGAACAATTAAATTGCCTGCATGGACCATGTGTTTGGCGATTCCGCACTTGTGGTATGTATACTACAATTGTTTTTGTTGGCGGGCACATGCCTTTTCTTTCGAGGATGAGATTGTTGTTCATAATCTTGGATCACAACATGAGATTTTACAAAGTCATCCAGCCAATTGCTGGGACTGGTTTATGATATTCTTGATGCTTACTGAACTAGGAAAGTAAAGTAAAACAATTATGCTATTTCCGAAAGTCATCGTCGTAATCTTTAGAAAGATGTCCATTTTTCCATTATAACTACTGGAATATGTTGAATGACCAAGTTATTAAGATAATTCACTTTTAGTTCAACTTTTCCTTATTTTTTTAAAACACAAAGATGACCTTTTGATTTTTACCGGCCTACACACACAGTTGTTTTCCTATTTTTATCTGTTCTCAGATCCGTTCACATGAAAATTTTCTATCTATCACCACAATAAATCAAAAAAACATACACATAAAAATACATTTTAATAACTATCGATCTTGCGTCGCTGTTCAAAAAAATATTTTTTAATCACAAGTCTTTAACTATAAATACTAATATATTGGAAAACGATTATTCAAAGATGAGATGAAAAAAAAATCGATTAAACAAAATTAATCCGGTTCAATTATTTCAAGATTTTATTTTTTTTAAAAAAATAATTAGTTCGAATTCAATTTAATCGTTTAGGTCACTTCAACCTTAAACAAATTGCTGAGCTCTAGACATCGATACCATATATATACTTTCACTTGACAAGCATATTAGATGTAAAACAATAAGATAAAACCTTCCGTAAGGTATAACTAATATAAATGTACAGACTACTCAAGGTAAACCTAGACTACACTAATGTATACCTAGTGTAAATGGCTATGTTGCATATGATAATTGTTTTTCAAATAGAATTAGTCAAGATTAAAGATGATAAATAAATGAAAGTAGCAAGCGTACCAAGGAACGCAGTTCGAGAGAGTTCCATTATACATAGTTGAAAAGTGAAACGAACAACTCGACCCAAAGTTTTTTTCTCAGGAAGCAACACAAGTCTTAAATTATGAGCTAAAACTCACAGATTGGCATTGCCACTGTTTTAAAAATTTTCCCTACTTGGCGCTGAGCATGGGAAACTGGCTGGGATCTTCAATAGATGGAGCAGCATCGACGAGGCTTGAACCTCTGCCGCCAAAACCACCTCTGAAGGGTGCCCGGTCACCTCTTCCTCGGCCACGTCCACGACTAGCAGGGCTGTAGTATTGCTTACCTTCGCCGGTCATGAAGAACTCATTGATGTTCAGGGGCTAACAAAGAAGAAACGTCAATAATTGATTAGGGGGAACAAATTACAGCAGTAATATCTTATGAAAAGAGTGTTCATACTTTTTTGCTCCGTTCATCACCATCAACATTTTCTTTCTTTTTCCCAGCATCTTTGTCAAAACCCTGAAAGATAAAAACACATGAGATGCGTAGAGAACACAAAGAGATGAGCAACAGTAGGTTTTTCTAGACAACAAGAATCTGCAGCAGGCATACCAATTTAACAAAAATAGGGTCCATTTCTTTCTTTGTTGTTAGTAGCTGCATAGACTGTAACTCCTCGTCGATTTCAACCTTCCTCTCCTCAGCTTTCAATGCAAATAAGGCTTTTCTTTTCTCCTCTTTTATTTTCTCATATTCTTCCAAAGTCATCTCCTATTCAATACAATTCAACAAGTGTGACGATTTAACAACTTATTAGAATAGTGGAAACCTTAATGCAAAATATAATATCACTAAGTACACGACCTATTGAAAATGGCAAACATGGCACCAAGATGAAAGACATAAAGAAGAAAAGGGCAAAAATATAAAACACACACCTTTTGGTTATTTGTATATCAACATATCGTATAGAAAAACTTGAGAATATATTAATGATAGAGAAACTATTATATATGAAGAGATAGACATTTAACAATTATAAACGCCTATAAAATTTTATAAATGCCAACCATAAACAAATTCGTGCATGTAAATCTTAGTTATAGCATAAGGGTCACCCTCACAAATAATCTTCATGCCACCATAAAAAAATCTATCGAAGACTTAAGCCAATTAAAAAACAATCTTTGGTTAACATTAGACTACTACAATGCTTTTAGGATAATGGTTACCTCTAGAAATTTAGAAGCCAAACCCCCTATAAGCTTTCATGTCACGATCTTGAATCTTAGGGCAAAAGGAATCTATAAAAGTTTTTTTACCAATTAAGAAATAATCTTAGTTAACTATACTATGAGTCTATGACAATTACAAAAAATAATTATAATCAACATGAAGTTCAATAGAACAATCAAACACTAGACTATTAAATTCAACCAATATAGAACAAAAAATATATCGTGGCAATGCAGGAGGCATAATGCAGCACAATGGTTTGATTTACTTGGTCCACGTGTATGGCAGCTTCCTGAATTGAAGTATGAAGGAAGACAGATACCAATCCCTTTATGCTGCCATATACAAATTGCTCTAGGCTGGGTGAAATAGAGCACTTGCATTCACAATGGTTTGACTTACTCCACGCCATGCAAGGCCCTTTGGATCAGCCTTATATATGAAAACCAGCTCCAACAATTAATTGAAATAGTATAGCATACTTTGTACAGCAGATTTTTGAATTTAGACATGACAGAAGCATACCAATACTTTATTCTGCTACAAAAAATAAGAATAGGCTGGGTGGAAAAAAGTGTTTGCATATGTATCAGTTTTCAGTTACAATGCAAGACTCTTTGGATCAGTCTAACAAATGCCATTTAGAGTTAACTACATGTCATTTATATATGCAGGAAGTGCTAGTCCTAATCCACCAGTTTGAAAGGTTAACATGCTGGGAAGTGTCTCTCTTATAGAGATACGGGTCTACAACAGCATCATACAACTGATAAAAAGACTGAAATTTACTTGCTTGAGGTAGGGACCCGTCTCTATTTAAAACCAGCATCAATGTATCAGAGGACTGCTCAAATCTATGTGACAAAAAAAAAACAATTCGTGTATATCGAGCAGGACAACTAAATACAAGAGACTAATATGAAAAGTACTGGCAGGTTAATTATTGTCAAAACCATATAAATTTGCAAGCATGTGCAGGGGAGGCGGAGCATGCCTAAGCTAGTAAAGTTTCAATAGTCGAATCATATCACATACTCTTTGCTTGCCTCAAAAAAGTGGAATATCAAGCGACAAAAAGAGTCGCGAAAAAAACTTGACAAATATATTGAAACTAGAATAGTTTCAATGTTGGTGCTTGTTTATGATAAGAAATAGTAGGCAAAAGAACAAGATTTTTGAAAGTTGTCCTTGCTTGAAACATGCAGAAGGCATGATGCAGTTAGTGTACATCTTTTGGATGTATTATGGGCATAGAAAAAATATAAATAAATAAATTTTGACAAGGAAACTTCAATGAAAGTGCATGCACAAACCATGAATGACTACCTAAAGAAACAAAGGCCCAATATCAATTTAACAAAAATGTTATGCTATTGATAGCACAAGCTTTACTTTAAAATTTAGTAAAGAAAATTACCATGTACAGAAAAGGCCTGCGTATTTTTCAGGATATTTTAGCCTAGCTAATTATATACTCTCACAATAAGAACAATTAAGTTGTCAATGATAGGTATAAAAACACTTAATATTCAAAAGCACTGGCTTGCTATGGACAATATGTACAATAAACCACATTAATATTGGTATACAAAAACACCTTTCCATATTTTTTCCTAATACAAAATTCTGATGGCGTTTTTGAAGACTTTCACCAGTAAAAACCACATCATAACCTGGAACGTGTACAATAACTTGACAAGCTTTCCAAGAGAAATAGCAAGTCACACATACAAAGACACATTCGAGAAAACAAAAAATAGGGCTGTTATAAGAGAACTACTCACACCTAGATATCAAATATTAAAGCACGAGACTTGTCAAGTATCATTTGCAATGTTCTAGAAGGGTTAAAATAAAACTAACTCAATAGTAGATCACCAAAAACACAAGGACGCATATTTCAATAGACAAACTTGATGTTTGCTGGAGTATTGACATATATAATTTTTATCTCAGTCAGAAATATAAATATATACAAGGTGTAGCAGAGTCAAGAATTCTAAAAAGAATGGGAGTTCTTTTTACAAAATTGCTGATGTGACTCTAGCAGATGAAGACTTTCGAAGGTATTCATAATGGCTAAATAAGATATTAAAATGCTACAGTGGTGATGTATGAGTTATCTAGAAAATAAGAACAGATAATAGAGAGCAGTAAAAGATGCTTGAATTGGGCCAACAATATTGAAGTTCATATAAGTGGCATTCAAGAGATTTACCATAAAACGTTGAAATCATGGTTGTTTCAATCAAAAACAATGGTTTCACTATCAACTATCAAGGAATACACAATTAGATTAGTAATTAAAAAGGACAAGAAAAATAGTTTTTTTTTCAGCATGCACATGCATAATGCATCCAATTGATAGAAGCATCCTAAAGATGCAATATAAGTAGAAATACAAGTAGATTCAGAATCTTTTCACCAAGTTACTTTATATTGAAGTGGAACATGAGATATTTTCATAGATGCCTCCGGAAACCTGTGTCTTTGGCGTTTGATAATCAGCCAAAACTACATAAAACGTTTACAAAGAAAGAACTACCAAAAATCACACACTATAAAAGAAAACCATTTGGTGTCGTTTTTGTTAGTTCATAAAAATATATTGCAATATAGCTGTAGCCAGTCCTAAGGTGATTTTCTTTGTAACTGTCATCCAAAAGAATCAAGATTCAAAGGCATAAAGAGAAGCTTACCTTGTCCTCTTCCTTTTCTTCAGTCTCATTAATTGCATCCTCCTTATCCTTGCGCTCCTCTGTTAATGGTGCGTTTTCCTGTTCTTGATGCCCATCAGTTGGCTTCTCATCGGACTTGAGGGCATCCTCCTTTTCACTGTTCGGTAAAAAATTTCACAATAAAAGGAAGTTCAATAATACAGCTGCCAAAAAGTTTCTGCACCAACCAGAAACAGTGCAAAAAAGACCAATATCATAACTGTGAAAGTGCCTCATCAGCTACAGTTCCCCAGTTACCACGACCTGCACCTTGACGCTTCACCTCATAACTCCGACCAGTACCACTGCGACGCTCGTACAATCTGCGAGGAGGCCGATCGGCATCACCTCCAGATTCGTCATTACCATAGCCACCGCGGCCCCCGTATCCACCACGTCGGCCACCGCCAAAGGGAAGACGTGCAGTACGTTCCTTTTCAGTCTTGTCGGCATCACCGTCTTCGCCTCCACCTCCAACGATACCGTAGCTCCTGGAAAAACCATTCACGTTCTCATTCCCAAATTCACGACTTGGGCCTCGTCCACCTCTTCCACGTCCAAGTCCAGCACGGCCAGCGCCACCACGTGGAGGCGCAGCATTGCTCCTGCCTTCCCTCGACTCCCTCACTGTGTCGCAAACATTCTCAATCAAAAAGTGACCTTTCAGACAAATGGGGGGGAAAAAGGAAGGAAGGTTCCATCGAACATTGGTTATAATGCCAACATTATAGGATGCCATGGACATACAAACACAACCCAGGATCCAAACGAGGATATCCAAAAGGCAAATCTTTTCAAGACCAATAAATGATACAAACTAACCGGCCTGTGCAGGGGGGACCGGTTTCGCGGGAAGCTTCGCTGCTGTCGGAGCAGTGGTATTTGGCGCAACGGGTTTTTTGGGCGCCACCTTCTGCTGAGGGGCGACGACGAACTGCGAAGGATCATCGTTTTCGTTGTCTCCCAGTAGATCGAAGGGGTTGACAGTCGCCATCTCGGCAGGGTCTCGGTCAGATCGCCGGCCTCAGAACAGCACCAGGTTAATCCTCGACACTAGCACGGCCGCCGCCGCGATACAATCTCCATCAAAAATAATAGAAGGATGATCCGGGGGCCGACGATCGAAAAGATAAGCGAGCAACAACCCTAGCCGCTCTCCTCCTCCAACAACGATGTACGGGCATTCACTCCACTGCGAAAGAAAACCTAATCCCTTGAGCCGCCTCCCCTCATCGTTAAATAGATCAATAATTAATCGTGGATTTTGTGGCAATCGCAGGGACCGTGTGATAGTGACATCGTACGGTTCAGATCCGTCAGTGTTTGCTTGATCGGATAATTGAATTAGATAACACAAAACATGAGGTATCGTCTAGTCTTGTGAAACTTTTCTTTCAACGTATAAATCGAGAAACGCTTGAACAGAGACTCAAAATTTTCACATTCTATAAATATATCGTAATTAAAAATTAATTCAGGAATTAAATGATCATGTCACTCGATAAAATCAGGTGGGCTTATAGTGGGCTGTTAAGAGGGCCCATTACACAAAATGAATAAAAAGTGAAAAAAAATCTTAAATTTTTTTTTAATTTTTACCCAACAAGTCTAAAAAATAATGATTAACTAAATTGAGTAAAGTCAAACTTAGAATAGTCGATTCGGCCTATAAAAAATTTTTACCGACCATCATAATAAATCAGAAAGAGCTCACGATGGACGATCTAGAAATCTCAAAATTCATCATAGTTGAGGATTGGATCATGAATAATTAAGAGATAATTAATTGTCCTTCTATCGTACTATAATCCCGAGACATACAACTAGTTTAATAATGTTATACTACTGGGGGTAATTTTGACCCAAAAAAGTACTATAATAATATTATGAAATTTTTAATTAAAATAATTTTGATAAGTATTATAGTACTTTTCTATTATTAGAGTAATTAGCATTTCAACCGTGCGATACACAGATTATATATCTATAAAATATAATAAAAAATTAGTTAATAATTTTTAACAAATTAATTTAAGTCTCATTATGATTAACAATATTTAAAATAAAAGTATGTATGAAAAATTCACTTTCTATTTGAGTATTACTTTTATGGTACTTTCTATTTAAAATTGTTAATTTCATAGTCGCTTCGTTTTTTTATTAGCTCCGGCAATGACATTACAGGTATGTTTTTTTTAAGCCCCGGAGCTTTAGTATATTGGAAAGACGACTAATTATTATTTTCAAGCATTCGTAGTATGATCCAACTATACCGTATTTTGTAAAAAATTTCTCTAAATGAGACATGAATTCTGGGACGTTGGGCTCCAAGACCGTCCGCCACGAACACTTCCTGATTTATCCTAATGGTCGTTGAGAAACTTTAGTAGAACTGACTAGTCATCCGAGGTTCGACTTTACTCAATCTCATTAATCATTTTTATCCATATATTTTTGTTTTCTTCTAGTGTGTGTATATATATATATATATATATATATACGATTTTGTTCTCTTGCGGATCGCTTCGTGCGAACTTCCCGTGCGGACCAGACACCCAGATCGATCAGGGAAGGCCCTGATCGGTCTGGCGCCTCGGTCGCGCACGCGGTCTGCACGAAGTAGTCCGCAGGAGAGAAGAACTATATATATATATATATATATTTTTTATATATATATATATATATATATATATATAAAAGAAATCGATAACACATTCCTTATGTATTGGAATATTAAAATTAAATAAAAAATATATAAAAAAAGTCTAGATGATTATTTATATTTAAATCATTATGTTTTAAATGTTTTTACAATTTCAAAAAGATAATATTAATAATTAAAAAAAATTAATTTGATATAATAAATAAAATTATGTATTGGAATATTCATGGAATGGTTGGTAAAAAAAATGAATATTTCAAATTAATTTTTTATTTCACATTATTTAAGTTAATTGATTTGATTATAAATGAAATCATAAAAATTTTAAAATTCTGATATAATATAGGTAATAATCGAGAGAAATTCTACTTTTTAAAATGAAGATCTTACCGTTAAAAATGAAGATCCCCTTTAAAATGAAGAAATAATAATTTATCTATAAGTAAAATTTGAGACATTTTTATTTATTAGATTTTCTATTTATAGAGATGTTATTTAGGTATAGTTATTATTTTTAGAAAACTTTGTTGTTTTTATAGAGTTATTAATATATTGTATTAGAATTTTAAAAATAATTTTATAATTTTAAGATGATAATATCAAAAGTTTATCATATTTTAAATAGTTCTTTATTTAAAACATAATTTAATTTTATATAATAAATAAATATATGTATATAGTATCTAAAGAAATTTAAAGTTAATTGACCTTTTCAAATGATTTATCCTTTTAAAATAAAAAAATAATAATTTTTCTATCAGTAGAATTCGAGTCATTTTTATTAATTAAGTTTTCTATTTATGAAATACTATTTAGACGGGAAGTTTATTAGTTACTATTTTTAGAAAAAATTTCTATTAGTATATATATATATAATAAATACATTTGGTCCGTATGAATATGTACAGTAAATTTAAAAAAATATATAGTAATATGAAGGAAAAATGAATGAATGATCTATTAGTGATCGTCGATCGATACACCGATGCCTGATTATCCTGAATCAACTATACCGGGACGTGAACTCGTCAGGATCGCGGAACGGTGAACTATCGAAATCGACGGTCAATGATGCGAATGCAATTGGGGATCCCGACGGTCACCGTGAGGGTATAGTTGGTCAGGGCGGCGCCGAAGGCGAGTAGGGATGGCGATCGACGTGTACACATAATTACAGTATTCACTGTCCATTCATGTAATTCACTGTTATCATATAAATATATATATAACATAAAAAATATATATATATATATATAATAATTTTGATAGGTATTAAATAGTATTAATTAGTAATTTTAACCACATTAGAATAAATTTGACTAATATTGAAATAATTTTTCTTGTTGTTCAATAGTTTTAGCGAAAACTATCGGACTAATTTTAATAAAAAAATATATGTTTTAATTAAAATAAATAGCATGCTGTTTTTAATATTTTAGAGTACCCAATCCTATTAATATTTCTAATATAGAACGCTATTTTGAAAAAAAAAATTATGTTAACATAAATAAAATTGAAATAAATTCCTGTCAAAAAATTAAATATAAAACTTAATTGAAAATGTGATTGATTATTTACAAAATTATATAAAATATATTTTTTATATAATTTAAAAATTTATAAAATTATGTATCTAAGTTTCATATTTATCAAAAATACATACCTATTTTTCAATATATCCTTTCTTTATAAGCTGTAGATTGATTATGCACTATTAGAATTAATTAATTGTAATAGTCGACTCTAAATTTTGTATGTTCCATCCATGAACTTTAGTCAATTGCGTCAGTCGACTATAAAAAATCTATAATTATAAAGAACACATAGTGCCCCAAACTTAATAACCTAATTTAAATACTTAAATTCATATTTAAGGACATGGTTATACTCAACAAGTTGTAAGAAATACAATGAATTTAGTTTAAAGTGTTTCTTAGGTATTTAAAGTTATCAATGAGTTTTGAATAATTTTAAAATCTTGACATAATTCGAATTAAGAGAGTCATAGGGTTTCTTTAGTGGTGTAATAGGCATAGGTCTTTTAATGTGCTTTATGATAAAAAAAAAATCTCAATGCAGTGTCAATGTCATAAATTCACATGTTTATATCTAAACTGTGAAATTCATGAGTACACCTAGGAGGATGAAAGAGGTATAATGAAGTTGGTTTTAAGTGTTTTAAAGTGCTTAAGGCCACCGATGAACTTGGACCAAAATTCATTAATACTTTTATATTGTATAAAATTTAAAAATTTTGATATAGTCTAAATTAGGGAGGTCTCAAGACTCTTGTTATGGAATTGGTGAGAAGTATGAGAGACCTAGCCCTTGAATGAGTTTGTGCTAAAAGTGTGAAAATTTCAAAAAAAAAATAATAATAACCGCTTTCTATATAGGCTATGGAATTGAAGTTTGAGGTTATAGTTATACTCAAAACGATGCAAGAAGTACAATGAGCTTAGTTTGAATATTTTAAAAGTATCTAAGCCAAGGCCATTAATGAATTTGGACCAAAACTCACTAATGACGTATAATGTCTAATTTTTTTAAAAAAATTTGGCAATGTCTGAACTAGGGAAGTCTTGTTGGATAGAGTGACACTTGCCCTCACATCTTCCTTCATTATGAAGGTAGAGACCCTCTTTTCATCTTCCTCTATTAAGAAGGTAGGGGAAAAGACCATCTTATACTCCTATACATTCATCCAAGGAAATCATAGAAAACAAGGAAGAGGACATCAGCGAGGGATTGGGTTTGTGAACGGTGAAGGGCAGATAAATCTTCGTCATTGCTCTTCGATAACAAGTACGAAGAACATGATTTCTGCCATCATCAATCCACTGTAAGTTTTTTTTTTTTACAATTTACAGATTTTACTTGTGTATTTTCATACTTTAGAATTTGCAATGGTATTAGAGCAAAGATTGTAAAAGCATGAAAGCTACCTTTGTGTATGCCTTCTTGATCCACTTTCGTCGTCAAATGTATCGTGGACAGAGTTTGTCTCCATCGCATTCTACTTTTGCATTTCAAAACATCATTGTCGGGTGCTGGGAAATACAATCATCGCGGAGAACTTGAGCCACATAGATAAAAAAAATTGAAAATTCGCTCGTGAGCTGTCGGTCGCGCGTCAAGCATAGTCACTCAGAAATCACGACTATGTGTCGCAGTTTCCCTTGAGCCTATGGTGTTGCGAGAAATCATCGAGAGAATGTCCCTCATATTTTTGGCAGAGGCATAGAAAACACTAAGTCTGTTTCAAACTATTTGTTGGTTTAACCAGACCAGTTTGGTCCAAACTAGAACCGGTCTGATTTGAACCGGTTCATTTACTCAGACCAGTTTTACTCAGTGAGATTGGATTAAATCATATAATTGGGCTAAAATTGATCGAATGAACTTTGGTTTGATTAGTAAGTCTGAGTTTGACCTAAATTGGCTTAGGTTAAATAATAACAACTAGAGATCCCAATTAGATCAGTTTTAATAAGAATAAGAGACTAAGCTAATGCTTAGGATCAGGTTTTCCAATTGATAGGTTCGGTGTGTCACTAATTAGAGCTCCTTAAATAAAGAAATTTTTTTTTTACTTATGTATTTTGTGTGTTTGTTCTATACATATGTGTGAATTGAATTAATTAGTTTTGTTACTGGTTTATTAATTTTGTACTATCATTATTATTTTCAATTCTAAATGTCATGGATGATATACACGATAACTCATCATGATGTGCGATGAAATGAGCTGAGAGAGATGATTCATGAGATAGAGTATAGTCCGGTTCACAGAGTCAGAGGACATATTGCAAAACTTGATCGATTATTATAGAAACTCAAGCTAGAAGAGTTTTTTATCCTTTGCAATTATAGGATCTAGACTTTGATTCGATCATTATCGGGGGTGTCCCATGGTGGTTGCACACTATGTATAAGGGTGCTATAAAGGACGTATCTTATATGCAAAGTTGTGTGTGGAGCTACTTCACTGTGAGGATCTAGAAGAGGATCTTGAAAAATCTAAGGAGGATCTAGAAGAGGATCCGAATGTGGATCAAATTGAAAATGTTGAAGCTAGTCTACTTGTGTCACGCCCTGAGACCAACGGAACCGCTGATCCAATATTAAATCGGACAATATCTTTCCTGTCTGACAGATAATTTACACATACACACAAACATCCACGCAGTATAATTGGCCTCTGGCCTCAAAACAGATATATATCATATGAAAATGATAACATCACAATACGGAATATCGTAAGAACTGACCTGAGTTGCCCCCATGACAGGCGCGCAGCAAAAAACCACATCACAAAGTCCAACAAAGGACTCAAAAATACAATACCGAATGAATAAATAAAATACAAGCCCACAGTATCGAAATGAATACAAAATATAAACTATGTCATAAAAAGAAAGAAAACAAGCGGAAGCACCCATCCAAATGGAGTCGTGAGGACCCGGGACCGGCAATTGGGCTCCTCCGTCGAGCTATCAACCTAAAAGCAAAAGTATTGTGACAGGTGGTGAGTCCAAGTGGACTCTGCAGGTATATAGAAAGATATGCATGGCAGAAAAATAGCTATATAAGCTATACAGAAAATAATATGATACAGTCTTAGCAATAGTATCAGAAATATGCATAATTGAAGTAACAAAGGATTGTACATACCAAAAATCAGTCTATTCTGATCATAAAAGGACTCGTACCATACGAGTAAGTGCAGGATCATCAAACCACACAAATGGTATATCATGTATGTGCATGTCAAACAAGTGCAGCAATCTCAATTAAAATACACAATGCATCATATGCACATAATGCAATGACATGGTCATCCCTGACGCCAGTCAAGCCACCGAGACATGCGATAATGTGTCGGTTGAGTGGGTAGGGTTGTGACACTATACGCACTTTGTCATCACTGCTCCTGAGTGACAGAGTGCATAGGATGTTAGCGGGGACTACCCCTACCCCATGTATATATGAGGGAGTGTCGCTCTCATCTTTTCTTGTCTATGGAAAGAAAAGGGATCATGTTTGCTACTACACTCCGGAACCACTATCGATAAACGACCAAGCGGAGTAGTACAGAGCAAATGCATACACCCAACGGTATCCACTAACCCATGAGTAGTCGTGTGTGCATATCATATACCGGAAGATGATAGGCTCAACCATAAGGGAGTCACTGATCGTTGGCATGCAACAGTTCAGGGATAGTGCATGACTCTAAACACATGCAACCCCTCCCGGTCATCATACATAACTCAACCTAACATGCACATGTCGATCACAGATATAATAACCTAACCATCATATATCTAGGTGCACATGCAAATAATAACAGAAATCAAACCATGTAGATATAAGGTGGCATGCCTCTATATCTACACACATATGCATACATGATTACTATACAGAGTCGGATATCAATAAACGAGACTGTATAGAAAGGAATAGATCATCTTAAAGATCAAGCATAAGTATCAAGCAGGATAACAAACAGTACCAGATTTAAGGTAAAATAAACCAACTACAATAAACATAAATAGTCATGCATATAAATAAAGTGGAACTACAGATACAAGCAAAAATGTGCCCGCCTCAAATGAAGATGCACGTATCAACAAGAACCTCCCGTCCAGAAGTCAAGAACAAATCAATCCAAATCAGTGTCCTGTATCAAAAGACATATTTAGATAGCTATTATCGAAAGCAATAACTAGCTAACAAGTTCCTAAACCATATTAGGGTTTACCTACTCATCCTATTCCATTTAATTACCTCCAAGAGATCACATAATACACGACCTCATGTTTCAAGATCAAATACAAAACTCTCCAGATCCATGAGGCCATTAAATCAAAATTTACTCCCAAAACAGAGCAGCCAAGCATGGCCATAGATGACTAATAGCAACACCAGTTGAGAAATGATCCCATAAAAAAATGAACTTCTATAGAGCAACATCGAATCATGCATCAAACCTACGTTAGAGTAATAGATCTGGTAACAAGATCATAGATTCGATACATAAGCCAAACTCCAATTACAACCCAAGGATAAACCATACCATAAGAAGAACAAATTGAAACCTAATGATAACCCCTTATAGAACTCAAAAATCCAATCAACCACAATATGGTTTCAGGAACTCAAATAGGGCAATCTAAAAAAAAGCAAAAAATGAGTCCTACAAATGTTCTATATTCACATTACCCATCAATCTACTTCAATCTCCAAACCAAAGAAGCCCAGGGCACCATGGACAACCCAATGAGTACATTCTAAAATCGAGCATAACACAAAAATCACCAACCAAAATTAAACTACATGAAGCAAGCTCACGACAACGATCTAAACAGATCAAATCCTATCAACATGATCAGAGACACTAGAACAACCTACCATAAGACAATTTCAAGAACACAAGGTTAGCTTCGAAATAAAAATCCAAATTCATGGAGCTCTTGACACATCATGATCATCCCAAAATAGAAACCAAGATCGACCTTTAAACTAAACAGATCTAAATTCCTCATCAAAGCTCATTACGAATTTCCATCCCAAATCAAAACGGAAACCAAATCTTACTTCAATGACGGTCGGCTGCTATCGTAGCTCCACCTCAACCGCAATCGGGAAGGAAAAAAAACAAGGAGGAATCACTGCAAGCACCGATCCAACAAACGATCCTAGATCCTTAGCTCTAAGCCATCCTCTTCCCTACCGAAGGCTAATCATGATCTTCGACCAAAAGAGGAGGCTCGCAATCCACTACTCGTCCAGAGAATGGCACAAGAAGAGAGAGAGATCCCACGCTCGACGATCAGAGAAAGGGGCTCGCTGAAGTCTCGCAGAAGGAAGACCGATTGGAGGTAAAAGCTTGGCGATAGTAGCGAGGAGCTCTCAATCGGAGGTGTCGGGCGGAAATCCCAGAGAAGGAGAGGAAAAAGGGTTTTAAATGAGATGACATTTTACACTTTAGAGCTCCACAATTGGCTAATCCCAATTAAGCCATCATCTTTGGGGCATTAAGTGCTTAACCCCTCTAAACCTTCTAACAAGGGACCAGAAACCCTGAAATAAGGTCTGGAAAGTTTTTCCAAAACTCTCCGAAATTTTCTGGACTAGGTTTTCATTTTTTTCCATATTTAACATTCTCCCACACTAACAAAAATTTGCTCCCTAAATTTTTATATTTCACAAACGACAAATACTAGCAACCCATATGCAGTACTGCATAGGTATAATGGTTAACCTAATACTCTGTTCATTTAGCTCAACAACTGAATGAACCTGCATACAACCTAGGTGACCAAGTGGGGGTATCGAACTCGAATCTTCCATTCAAGCTCCCAAACCCTATCATCTCGAAACTAGTGAACCCAGTAAATCCAGTGGTCTCCCATAACCACTGATTAATGATCAACACCTCTCTAGCTAGTAGGGACAATCCTAGACTGCATGATCTAATTGTAGGCATCCTCTATACCCCATCCAAGTATATCCGTGACAAGCCTGGAAAAGTACTACTAATAACTATCGCTTTTAAAACTGAAAATGCATGAACGAACATCATACCGCGAAAAGTCGAACCCTCGGTCTGTGGTGCCTCCTCTCTGGTGGCAGCATACACTCGTCCCATCTTTGGCGATGGAGGTGGCACTGTTGGATACTGCTGTGGCTGGGGCGGTGGCACTGTCGGATACTGTTGTATCTGTGGGGGTGGCACTACAGGATACTGCTGTGACTGTGGTTGTGGCTGGTTGTGGCTGAGATTGTGGTTGATACTGTGGTTGATACTGTGGCTAAGACTGTGGATAACATTGATACGGAGGAGCAGTCTGATGCTGAAATCTTGAGGCGGTAAATGATGATATTGTTGGGGTGCTAAGGAACTCATATCTGTGCATACTATAAATAGCTGCTGGAGGGGCGGACCGGTGCTGACGGAAAGAAGGCTGAGTCTTACGTCCTCCCCCTTGAGATCTTGGTTGACTAGAAGGTACACCCTATCCTATAGCTCCCGTACTCTCATTCTGTGCCTTCAGCGCACAGTCTCGACTCAGATGTCCCGGAAGATTTTGTTGAGGCAATCGACCCAAGAATGATCGGGAAGATCATGGTTTTGATGTGTGTGTGCCAATATGTTTAAGGTTAGTGTGTTGTGTTGTATTTGATATTTGTGATTGAGTTTGCAGGACTTGGAGAATCGCACATAGAGAACATATCCGAGGGACGAGAGTCGAGGGAGGAGAGCTCCAAGGGCAAGCTGGGAAGTGGACTTCAAGGGCACACGTGAAGGGTGGCATGGAGGCAAGCCAAGGAAGGCTTGTGTGCGCATCCGAGGGACGATAGCCAGAGGAAGAAGACTTCAAGGGGCAAGCCAAGGGAGCATACCTGAAGGCATATGTGAAGGAGAGTGTTTTGAGTGACTATAAGTGAGAATAGAGGCTGGGCAGTCGACTGGCCAGAGGGCAGTCGACTGCCAAAACTCACAGAGAATTTTCAGCCTCGGACCAGTCGACTGCCCCAGGGGCAGTCGAGTGGTAACCCCCCAAAACTAGCCGTTGGCTAGCATTTATTGCTAGGCCAGTCAACTGCCCCAGGGGCAGTCGACTGGTGTGGGTCTGGACAACTTGTGAAGTTGTCCTGTTCTCTTATAAAAAGGGGACTTTTGGCACGAGTACGGTACGGTTTTTTACTGTATTGAAGTGCTGTTCGTGCCCCGTGTGATCAGATCTTCCTCTCGCTCTTCATCGCAACTTGTAAAGAGGAAGAAGACGTTCTTTGTAAAGGTTTCTCCACCTTTGAAGGAGGGTTTCATAGTGGAGAGTGTGCAACCGCGTGGATCCTTGGATTAGTCACCCGTTCGGGTGGATACCAAGTAAAAACACTCTGAGTTAGCATTGTTCTTGTTTTCATATATTTTTGTTTATATTGCGCTAACATCATTGTAGAGAAAATGACGAAAAAGTGTTATTCACCCCCCTATAGCAACGCAAGCGATCTATCAATCGGTATCAAAACTAGGTTGAGATTTTGATATAAACTTAGTGGTTTTCAAAATTTTTGAACTTTAGTCAAAAGTCAAGCATGTTTGAAATTTTTCAAGAACTGGTATTTTTCCCTGATAGAATATATTATATCAAACATGCCTGTAAATTTTTATAATTTTTAAAATTTTTTAAAATTTTTGGGAGGTTTCTGAAATTCGACAGAAAAGCTGAAAAATCTGACTGAAAGCGTATCAGTCGACTGCCCCAGGGGCAGTCGACTGACACACCTGGTTTCAGCTGCTAAATAATTTTTTAGAAATTGATTTTTCTCTCATTTGATGTCATGGGTTAGTATTGCTGTGGGAAATCATTTTGATGATGCCAAAGGGGGAGAAAGGGTGGTTTAAGTTAGAATTTTAGCTAAAATTTTGACTTAATCTTGAATCATGATGAAAATAGGAAATGGGAAGAAGGCACAGGTTAAGGGGGAAGACCTCTTAGGTTTTGCTATGTCTTATAATTTCAATTGTTGGTGCTTGTTGTTAAGTTAGGTTTGCAACTTAACTTATGTTTTAATTTTCGTTTATGATAAGAATTGAAAAATGGGAGAAGACATGGGTTAAGGGGGAGGTTCCTCTTGGTTTAATATGTCTTATTTGTCAATTGCTAATGTTATTTACTGTTGATTGGTTATTATTTATTTCCTAACTTAAACATATTGTCACACATCAAAAAGAGGGAGATTGTTGAGGCAATCGACCCAAGAATGATCGGGAAGATCATGGTTTTGATGTGTGTGTGCCAATATGTTTAAGGTTAGGGTGTTGTGTTGTATTTGATATGTGTGATTGAGTTTGCAGGACTTGGAGAATCACACATGGAGAACATATCCGAGGGACGAGAGCCGAGGGACGAGAGCTCCAAGGGCAAACCGGGAAGTGGACTTTAAGGGCACACGTGAAGGGTGGCATGGAGGCAAGCCAAGGAAGACTTATGTGCGCATCCGAGGGACGATAGCCAGAGGAAGAAGACTTCAAGGGGCAAGCCAAGGGAGCATACCTGAAGGCATACTTGAAGGAGAGTGTTTTGAGTGACTGTAAGTGAGAATAGAGGCTGGGCAGTCGACTGGCCAGAGGGCAGTCGACTGCCAAAACTCACAGAGAGTTTTCAGCCTCGGACCAGTCGACTGCCCCAGGGGCAGTCGACTGGTGCGGGTCTGGACAGCTTGCGAAGTTGTCCTGTTCCCTTATAAAAGGGGACTTTTTGGCACGAGTACGGTACGATTTTTTACTATACTAAAGTGCTGTTCATGCCCCGTGTGATCAGATCTTCCTCTCGCTCTTCATCGCAACTTGTAAAGAGGAAGAAGACGTTCTTTGTAAAGGTTTCTCCACCTTTGAAGGAGGGTTTCATAGTGGAGAGTGTGCAACCGCGTGGATCCTTGGATTAGTCACCCGTTCGGGTGGATACCAAGTAAAAACACTCTGAGTTAGCATTGTTATTGTTTTCATATATTTTTGTTTGTATTGCGCTAACATCTTTGTAGAGAAAATGACGAAATAGTGTTATTCACCCCCCTCTAGCAACACAAGCGATCTATCAGATTGCAGTAGTAGCAAACAAGATGCTCCAGCGGACAATCCACCCTACTATGCTCTCAGGAACCACACTATGCACAGTGCGATCTATCAGTAGATTGCTCCCGGCTCTGCTGAGAAGACCGAGAGGACCCTCCTGCGGAACATCCAGACTTCTGCGGCCGGGATGATGTCTCAGAAGTGCTCCGAGCTGCCTGATTCTGACTGCTCCGCTTTTGCACTGTGGTCTGCGGTGGCTGAGTCTGAGCTGAGCTCTGACTGATTTCGCTTCTTCTTCTCTCCGTTTACCTGCTGCTGTGTCATCTCTATCAAAAGGGCTTTCTCTAAAGCCTCACGGTAAGATGTAGTACTAAATCTCGCAATTCGAAGTCTGATGTACCCAGCCAATCCTTGGGTAAAGTGAAGCATACGGAATCGGTCCTCGGCAACTAACTCATGGCAGAATTCAGCCAAACGGTTGAATTCTGCATTATACTCCATGACCGTGCGACTCCCCTGCTGAAGAGTCAAGAACTCCTGACGCTATGACATCTGATAGACTGTCGAAATATACTGACTCTCGAATGCCTCTCGGAAGACCACCCAGGTGAGGCGCTGCTCCCCAATGATCGTGCACTGAGAGGCCCACCAGGAAAATGTCTCGTCTCGCAAATGGTAAGCAGCTAGCTCTTCCTTCTCCCACTCGGAGCAAACCATGTAATAGAAGGTACCCTCCAAAGTCTCTATCCAGGAACGGGCAGCCCGAGGGTCAGATCTTCCATGGAACAAAGTGAATTGGCCTTTCACTGATTCTGTAAGTGCTGGTATCCGTGCTCTGTCTCTGTCTCAGTCCGTCGGAACAACAAGAGCCACCGATCGAACTGAGGTAGGTGCTGCCACAACAACTGTAGGCGGTACTGTGGGAAACCTTGGGGCCGGAACCACTGGCTGGGTCGGGTACACTGCCGAAGTA
This sequence comes from Boesenbergia rotunda, assembly GCA_024364735.1. Classification (NCBI taxonomy): domain Eukaryota; kingdom Viridiplantae; phylum Streptophyta; class Magnoliopsida; order Zingiberales; family Zingiberaceae; genus Boesenbergia; species Boesenbergia rotunda. Next base: position 475,906 of record JAGFNQ010002613.1, on the reverse strand, counting down.
GCAGCTGACGGGGCCACTGGGAAACCCGTAAGGGGCGCTGATGAGAGAGTTGATGAACCAACCACTGTGGGCCCAGCTGGGGGTGTGGGTGCGGATGGAGGTACAGACACATATCCAAATGCCAGCATTGCTGAGGGTATGGGTGCTGCTGGATGCACGGTAGATGATGTCGACTGTGGTACAGCTAGATACGGGACTGCAGGCACCACCGGAGGTGTGGCAATGGGTACCACTGATGGTCCAGTTGAATAGGTGGTCGCAGGCACCGATGCTGGTATTGTGGGGATGACAGGTGTGGTGGTCGCGAGTGGTACGGTCAAAACTACTAATAGCAGTGGAGATGAGAGCCTCGGAACACTCGGAGGAGTCTGCCTATGGCTGACCGACCCCGTCTCCGTCGGTCTCTCAGGTGACCCTGTCACCGAAGACCCGATAGTAGTCTTACGTGGCCGCCCATAACCACGTCTTGGTGCGAAGGCACGTCCACGCCAAATCATACCTGTTACAATATTTCCCATTGGTTACTAGAGGTATAAGTCAACTAACCTTACCACATCATATCATTGTCGTCCGGAGATGTCCAGTCGTGCGCCAGGCCCCATAGTTCAAATCACGCTGCGAAAATGACTTCGAATGTCCGAAATATACTCGGGTAGATCTCATCAAACCCGAGCTCCGACATCTACCGAATAGGTATCAGATTTAACTCTGACAAATCCGAAAAGACTCACTAAAATTTCAGCTCTGATACCAAAATAAATTGGTATCAAATAAACACTAAAAAATCCACAAGTCCATAAGGTATCCCGCAACCTGGGCTCTGATACCAAAATAAATTGTCATGCCCTGAGACCAATGGAGCCGTTGATTCAATATAAAATCGGACAACATCTCCTCTGTCCGACGGACAATTTACACGTACACACAAACACTCACACAGTATAATTGGCATCTAGCCTCAAACCATACGAAATATCGTAAGAACTCACCTGAGCTACCCCCACAACAGGGGCGCAGCAAAAAACCACATCACAAAGTCCAACAAAGGACTCAAAAATACAATATCGAATGAATAAATCAAATACAAGCCCACGGTATCAAAATGAATACAAAATATAGATTATGCCATAAAAAGAAACAAAACAAGTGGAAGCACCCATCCAAATGCAGTCGTGGGGACCCGGGACCGGCAACTAGACTCCTCTGGCAAGCTATTAACCTGAAAACAAAAGCATTGTGACAGGTGGTGAGTCCAAGTGGACTCTGCAGGTATATAGAAAGATATGCATGGCAGAAAAATAACTAAATAAGCTATATAAAAAACAACATGATACAGTCTCAGCAATAGTATCAGAAATATGCATAACTGAAGTAACAAAGGACTGTATATACCAAAAATCAGTCTATCTTGAACAAAAAAGGACTCGTACCATACGAGCAAGTGCAGAGTCATTAAACCACATAAATGGTATATCCTATATGTGCATGTCAAACAAGTGCTGCAAATAAATGCAGCAATCACAATCAAAATGCATAATGCATCATATGCACATGATGCAATGATACGGTCACCCCTGACGCCAGTCAAGCCACCGAGACATGCGATAATATGTCAGTCAAGTGGGTAGGGTTGTGACACTGTACGCACTCTTCCATCACTGCTCCTGAGTGACAGAGTAGACAGGATGCTGGCGGGGGACCACCCCCCTATCCCATGTATATATGAGGGAGCGTCGCTCTCATCTCCTCTGGTCTATGGAAAGAGAAGGGATCCTTGCCTGCTACCACGCTTTGGAACCACTACCCATGAGTAGTCGAACGAAGCAGTATAAAGAAAATGCACACACCTAACGATATCCACTAACCCATGAGTAGTCGTGTATGCATATCATGTACTGGTAGATGATAGACTCAACCACAGGGGAGTCATTGATCGCCGACATGCAACAGTGCAGGGATGGTGCATGACTCTAAACACATGCAACCCCTCCCGGTCATCATACATAACCCAGCCTAACATGCACATTTTGATCACAGATATAATAACCTAACCATCATGCATCTAGGTGCACATACATGTAATAACAGAAATCAAACCATGCAGATATAAGGTGGCATACCTCTATGTTTACGCACATATGCATACATGATTACTATACAGAGTTGGATATCAATAAAAGAGACTATATAGAAAGGAATAGATCATCTCAAAGATCAAGCATAAGTATCAAGAAGGATAACAAACGGTAGCAGATTTAAGGTAAATAAACTTACTACAATAAACATAAATAGCTATGCATAAAGATAAAGTGGAACTACAGATACAAGCAAGAAGTACCCGCCTCAAATAAAGATGCTCGTATCAACAAGAACCTCCCATCCAGAAGTCAACAACAAATCAATCCAAATCAATGTCCTATATCAAAGGACACATTTAGATAGCTATTACCGAAAGTAATAACTAGCTAACAAGTTCCTAAACCATATTAGGGTTTACCTACTCATCCCATTCCATTTGATTACCTCTAACTAAAGGATAAGCTCTTAATTACTCTGCGTAATTAAGATTAAGTTAGATGGTAGGTTTAAACTTAAATATAGGCCAAGAGATCACATAATACACGACCACATGTTTCAAGATCAAATACAAAACTCTCCAGATTCATGAGACCATTAAATCAAAATTTACTCCCAAAACAGAGCAACCAAGCATGGCCATAGATGACTAACGACAACACCAGTTGAGAAATGATCCCATAAAAAAATGAACTTCTATAGAGCAACATCGAATCATGCATCAAACCTACGTTAGAGTAATAGATTTGGTAACAAGATCATAGATTCCATACACAAGCCAAACTCCAATTACAACCCAAGAATAAACCATACCATAAGAAGAACAAATCGAAACCTAATGATAACCCCCTGCAGAACTCAAAAATCCAATCAACCACAATATGGTTTCAGGAACTCAAATAGGGCAATCTAAAAAAAATCAAAAAATGAGTCCTACAACGTAACTGTTCTATATTCACATTACCCATCAACCTACTTCAATCTCCAAACCAAAGAAGCCCAGGGCACCATGGACAACCAATGAGTACATTCTAAAACCGAGCATAACACAAAAATCACCAACCAAAATTGAACTACATGAAGCAAGCTCACGACAACGATCTAAACAGATCAAATCCTATCAACATGATCAGAGACACTAGAACAACCTACCATAAGACAATTTCAAGAACACAAGGTTAGCTTCAAAATAAAAATCCAAATTCATGGAGCTCTTAACACATCATGATCATCCCAAAATAGAAACCAAGATCGACCTTTAAACTAAACAGATCTAAATTCCTCATCAAAGCTCATTTCGAATTTCCATCCCAAATCAAAACGGAAACCAAATCTTACTTCAATGACGGTCGGCTGCTATCGTAGCTCCACCTCAACCGCAATCGGGAAGGAAAAAAAACAAGGAGGAATCACTGCAAGCACTGATCCAACAAACGATCCTAGATCCTTAGCTCTAAGCCATCCTCTTCCCTACCGAAGGCTGATCACGATCTTCGACCAAAAGAGGAGGCTCGCAATCCACTACTCGTCCAGAGAATGGAACAAGAAGAGAGAGAGATCTCGCACTCGATGATCAGAGAAAGGGGCTCGCCAAAGTCTCGTGGAAGGAAGACCGATTGGAGGTGAGCTCAGCGATAGTAGCGAGGAGCTCTCAATCGGGGGTGTCGGACGAAAATCGCAGAGAAGGAGAGGAAAAGGGTTTTAAATGAGATGTCATTTTACACTTTAACGCTCCACAATTGGCTAATCCCAATTAAGCCATCATCTTTAGGGTATTAAGTACATAACACCTCTAAACCTTCTAGCAAGGGACAATAAACCCTGAAATAAGGTATGGAAAGATTTTCCAAAACTCTCCAAAATTTCCTACACCAGGTTTCATTTTTCCATATTTAACAATTTGAGATTTCCCTAACCGAGTCTGGATGAATGAGATTGTATTAGCCATAACACTAGGGTTTATCCGCATAAACGTGATCTTGATGCCTATAAGACATAGAAGAAAAAGAACTCCACTGCTAAGGAAATATTGATTAGTTCAATGGTAAATAATGTGGTATTTGAGTATAAGTCATTATCATCATCTCATATTGCTTGGGTTGCCCTAAGAGAAAAATATAGTAGAGTTAGCTTGAGTAAGCTTCGTCAACTGACAATTAAGTTTGTCAGTTATAAAAAACATCTGAATGTATCTATAGCTGAATATTTGAGAGAAATAACGAATATGATTCGGGATTTAAAAGTTACTGGTCATGAATTGACTAATGAACAACAAACTCATGTACTTTCCATTCCCTTTCTGATTCTTGAGAAATGATGAAATAAAACATTGCACACAGTGAAAGTATCAATAGATACATACCCATAAGTTAGGGTCGTCTTGATAATTGTGTTAAAATGAGATCATTTATGTATTAATAATGATCGGAATAAATGAACCTATTGTTTACTAAATCTGCTAAAGGTCATATTGGAATTCATAAGTCGAATTCAGGATTAGATATTAGGTATGTCTAGATCAAAATCTATACGATATTAAATTTTGAAAAAAAACATGCACTCATTACCCCTTGAGATTATAAGTTTATCTCAATTTTATCCTAAGTGATTATTTAACTGTCTATTTGAAGATTTAATTATTGACTGCTACTTTAATATATATCCTATTGGCTATGGATGATTGGAGCATAACTAGAAAAACGACGGCTTAGAATGAATATATTTTAGCTAAAAAAAGGAAGATTAAAAAGAAGATTTACTTCTTTGATATTTATTCATTGGTCAACCAATTATATTTTTTTAGTACATAAAATGTGATTGTAAATAATTATATTAAATGCAAATATAAAACTTGCTCTCGACATAATTATTATTATGAGAGATTAGATATGTTCATATTGATGTAAATGATTTAATCTAGGATAAAAACAAGTTATTGATGTTTCTCATTCGTTTGATAGAGTAGCTAAGTTAAGTGTAATAATTTTCTTAGCAGTAATTGCTCAGTATGTTTGTTGTTGTACGAATCATTTTCCCTTAAGTATAAATTAAATGTTCTTACATGGTCTTTGTGACTACATGACCTTTATAGATTGACTTAAACGAGTAGGAGATGTTGGATAGAGTGGGTGTTACTTGCCCACTCATCTTCCTCCATTAAGAAGGTAAGGGAAGAGACCATCTTCTCCTCTTCCTCTGTTAAGAAGGTAGAGGAAGCGACCATCTTCTACTCCTATAAATTCATCCCAGGAAATCATAGAAAATAGAATAAGAGAACATCAAGAAGACAAAGAGGGATTTGGTTTGTGGACAGTAAAGGGTAGTTCAATCTTCATGATTGCTCTTCCGATAACAAGTACGAATATCATGAATCGTCATCGATCAACTGTAAGTTTTTTTACAATTTACATATTACTTTTCTGTATTTTCTTGCTTTAGAATCTACAAGTCCTAAGTACCCTTTAATAATGTTAGCGAGTGAGTATGATAGACTTTGGTCTTCTAATGAAGTTATGTCAAATTGTTTCAATGTTATGAAGATTTTTAAAATTCATAGCTTAAATATAGGTTATGGAATCCATATTTGAGGGGCACGATTATATTTAGGGGACTCCTAGAAGTGCAATGATTATAATTTAAAGCAATTCTCAGATTTCTAAGACCATCAACAAATTTTGGCTAAAACTCATCAATGGACCTACAATGATCAAATTTTTAAAATTTGACATGATTTTAAACTAGGGAGTCTAGGAAGTCTTTGATGATGCTTGTAAATGAATATGACAGATCTAAGTTCTCTAATGAGCTCATGTGAATTTTTCTCAAGGTTGTGAATCTTTCAAATATTTGCAGCTCTAATGTTAAACTTGAAATTCAGATCTAAGAACATAATTATATTCACAAACTCATATGAGTATAATAGTTAAGATTTAAAGAGATTTTGAGATTTTTAAGGTTTCATTTTGACTAAAATTTGTCAATCGATCTATCGCGTCTAGAATTTTAAATGTTTGACATGATCTGAATAAAAAAAACCTTTTGATAGGGATGAGCAACCCAAGCTTCTATCATCTTGTGGTGCCAAGGATGCCCAAGATGTGTAGACCTGGTCGAGGTGCCGAGGATGTTCGGCTAGGAGCAGCCAAAGATCCTACTATCTTATAGTGCCGAGGATGCCCAAGATGTCTAGACCTGGCCGAGGTACTGAGGATGCCCGGTCGGGAGCAACCCAAGATCCTACCATCTTGTGGTGCCGAGGATGCCCATGATGTGTAGACCTGGCCGAGGTGCCGAGGATGCCGAGCAGCCAAAGATCCTACCATCTTGTGGTGTCGAGGATGCCCCAAATGTGTAGACCTGGCTGAGGTGCCGAGGATGCACAGCTGGGAGCAACCCGAGATCCTACCATGTTGTGGTGCTGAGGATGCCCAAAATGTATAGACCTGGCCGCGAGGTGTCGAGGATGCCCGGCCGGGAGCAGCCGAAGATCCTACCATCTTGTGGTGCTGAGGATGCCCAAGATGTATAGACCTGACCGAGGTACCGAGGATGGCCGACCAGGAGCAGCCGAAGATCCTACCATGTTGAGGTGCCGAGAATGCCTAAGATGTGTAGACCTGGCCGAGGTACCAAGGATTCTCGGTCGAGAGCAGTCGAAGATCCTACCATCTTGTGGTACTGAGGATGCGCAAGATATGTAGACATGACCGAGGTGCCGAAGATGCACGGCCCGGAGCAGCCCAAGCTCCTACCATCTTGAGATACCGAGGATGCCCAAGATGTGTAGACTTGGTTGAGGTGCTGAGGGTGTCTGGCCAGGAGCAGCCCAAGGTCCTACCATCTTGTGGTGCCGAGGATGCCCAAGATATGTAGACCTGGTCGAGGTGCCGAGGATGCATGGTCGGGAGCAGCCCAAGGTCCTACCATCTTGTGGTGCCGAGGATGCCCAAGATGTATAAACCCGGCCGAGGTGCCGAGGATGTTCGACTGGGAGCAGCTAAAGATCCTACCATCTTGTGGTGCCAAGGATGCCCAAGATGTGTAGACCTGACCGAGGTGCTGAGGATGTCAGACCAGGAGTAGCCCAAGTTCCTATCATCTTGTGGTGGCGAGGATTCCTAAGATGTGTAGACCTGGCCGAGGCGCTGAGAATCCATGGCCGGGAGCAGCCCAAGTTCCTACTATCTTGTGGTGTCGAGGATGCCCAATATGTGTAGACCTGGCTGAGGTGCCGAGGATTCCCGGCCAGGAGCAGCTAATGATCCTACCATCTTGTGATACCAAGGATGCCCAAGATGTGTAGACCTGGCTGAGGTGCCGAGGATGTCCGGCCGAGGGCAGCCGTAGATCCTACCATCTTGTGGTGCTAAGGATTCCCAAGATGTGTAAACCTGGTCGAGGTGCTGAGGATACCAAAGATATGTAGACCTGGGTGAGATACCGAGGATGTCCGACCGGGAGTAGCCTAAGATCCTACCATCTTTTGGTGCCGAGGATGCCTAAGATATGTAGACCTGGCCGAGGTGCTGAGGATGCCCGGCCGAGAGCAACCCAAGATCCTACCATCTTGTGGTGTCGAGGATGTCGAAGATGTGTTGACCTTGCCGAGGTGCCGAGGATGCTTATCCGAGAGCAGCCAAAGATCCTACCATCTTGTAGTGTGATGGACCCAATAACTAGTGTCACGAATGAGCCTCAAATTTAGATATTTATAAGTTGAAAAACCCTTAGCTCACAAAATTAAAATGAGTAGTATAGGGGCCTCAAGTCGTATTTTTCCAAGGACTAATTGTGAATGTGTAATTCAAGCTTGAAAATTGTTGTCGTTTGATGTTGTGGGTTTTCATATTAGAATGGGGGTTTGTTTTGCAAATAGGAATGAAAATGCAGTAACAAAATGAACTTAGCTAAGCAAGGTACGCCTTAGGGAGTTGCAAGAATTACACTTAACCTATTTAAAACCTAATCAAGGAAACTAAACTTATCCCTAATTGAGAACTAAACCATTCAATTTGATACTATGGAATTTAAAGTTCACGAGATAAAAACAAAAGCAGGGAAACTCAAAATAAGAAGCTAAATTGCAGAAATTAAAGTTGGAACAAGTCTTACTATCGAAAACAGAATTTAAAGAAGTTATAACCTGCCTAATCGGTCGACAGTCTGATCAGATGCAAACCTGATCGGTCGACAGACCGATTAGATAATGTCTGGATCGGTCAAACAGACCGATCAGTGTCTGAAAGTGAGCTAATACAGAGCAAAGCAATTACAAAAACGAATTCAAAATCGAAATCTAAACAACAGAACAAATTCTTCACCGAGAATTTCCCCTTGCCGTCACACAAGAGTTGAACTAAGAACCCCCTAGCTCAAGAATCAACAAGATCATATTGATCTGATCAGATTAGCTTCAGTTGGTGCGCATCCGGAGATTTCCATCGATCCCTTCCTTCTTAGCTTACTGGAGAGCTAATTCGACTCAGAACTTCTCGGATACCTTCGAAGAACCCCTCCGTAAGCTCCGATAGCTCCAATCGACAAGGAACAGTAATTAGAAAGAATTGATCAATGGTAGCTCAGCTCGTGGCGAAACCCTCACTTGAGCCTTGCAGAATCGGATATGGTGAGCAATCTTCACAGAGGATTCGTCTCTTCGACTCGAAATCTTGAAATGAAGAGTTGATCTGAAGTTGGTCGCGCGATCTGAGAAGGAAAACAGACGAAGAACTCGAAGAACTGGATGAACACTACGCTACACGCGACGACGAAGAGCTGGAAGAGGGAATTCTTCATTTAATTAATCCTATTTGAAATTGGACGGTTGTGATCATTCAGGTCTCATCCGACGGTCAGATCTTCTTAGATCTGAACCAAAATTCCCAGATCTCCATCAATGGCTCTGATCTACTTCTCCTTGGCTTGGATCAATCAGATCTACGGCGGATGGCTCAGATCTTCCCTTCTCTTGAATGGATGGTTGAAACTCCCCTTAAACTTGATCCGACGGTCAGATGGACTCTGATTTGGTTCAAATTTTCAGATCTTGATCTGTGGTCATGATTAGCCCTATCTTGAGCTCAGATTGATCAAAAGTTCACAGATGGCTCAGATCTACTTGTTCCTTGATCGGACGACCCATATGGATCCGATGCTTGATCATCTTGATCCGGATCCAATTCTGACTCAAGTTTAATCCAATATGATCTAGGTCCATGATCATTCAAAGCCTACAAAATTAGATTCAAATTTTAGTGCCAAAATACCTCGAATATAGAAAGAATTGAATTCAAAAGTTGAATTAGACATATGTCATGGAACCTAATGTAAATACAAGATTAAGCATATAAAAGTGGATCAAAACATGGATTTGAGAGTCTAAAATGATTAACAAAATGGTTGTTATCATGGTGCCGAGGATGTCTAAGATATGTAGACCTGACCGAGGTGCCGAGGATGCCCGGCCGGGAGCAGTCGAAGATCCTACCATCTTGTGGTGCCGAGAATGTCCACGATGTGTAGACCTAGCCAAGGTGTCAAGGATGCTCGGCCAGGAGCAGCCGATGATCCTACCATCTTATGGTGTCGAGGATGCCCCAGATGTGTAGACCTGGCCGAAGTGCCGAGGATGTCCGGCCGGGAGCAGCCCGAGATCCTACCATCTTGTGGTGTCAAGGATGCCCAAGATGTGTAAACCTGGCCGAGGGGTCAAGGATGCCTAGCTGGGAGCAACCGATGATCTTACCATCTTGTGGTGTCGAGGATGCCCAAGATGTGTAGACCTGGCTGTGATGCTGAGGATACCCGGCCGGGAGCAGCCCAAGCTCCTACCATCTTGTAGTGCCGAGGATGCCCAAGATGTGTAGACCTGGCCAAGGTGCTGAGGATTTCTGACCGAGAGCAGTCGAAGATCCTACCATCATATGGTGCTGAGGATGCCCAATATGTGTAGACTTGGTCGAGGTGCTGAGGATACCCGGTCGGGAGCAGCCCAAGCTCCTACAATCTTATGGTGCCAAGGATGCCCAAGATGTGTAGAACTGGACGAGGCGCTGAGGATGCCCGGCCGGGAGAAGCCGAAGATCCCACCATCTTGTGGTGCCGAGGATGCCCAAGATGTGTAGACTTGGCCGAGGTGCTGAAGATGCCCGACCAGGAGCAGCCCGAGATCTCACCATCTTATGGTGTCGAGGATGCCCAAGATGTGTAGACCTGATCGAGGTGCCGAGGATGCCCGACCAGGAGCAGCCCGAGATCTTACCATCTTATGGTGTCGAGGATGCCCAAGATGTGTAGACCTGGCCGAGGTGCTATGGATGCCCAATCGGGAGCAATCCAAGATCCTACCATCTTGTGGTGCCGAGGATGCCCAAGATGTGTAGACCTGGCCGAGGTGCCAAGGATGTCAGGCTGGGAGCAGTCGAAGATCCTACCATCTTGTGATGCTGAGGATGCCCAAGTTGTGTAGACCTAGCTGAGGTGCCTAGGATGCCCGGCCGGGAGCAGTCGAAGATCCTATCATCTTGTGGTGTCAAGGATGCCAAAAATGTGTAGACCTGGTCGAGGTGCCGAGGATGCCCGGTCGGGAGCAGCTGAAGATCCTACCATCTTATGGTGCCAAGGATGCCCCAGATGTGTAAACTTGGCCGAGGTACTGAGGATGCCCGACCAAGGGTAGCCCGAGATCATACCATCTTGTGGTGATGAGGATGCCCAAGATGTGTAAGCCTGTTCGAGATAATGATGAAGTCCAGTCGAGAATAGCCTAGGCTCATACCATCTTGAGGTGCCAAAGGTATCCAAGATATATAAGCCTAGCCGAGGTGCTGAAGATGTCGGGTCCTATTCTTGCCAGTACATGCAAATAACAACGCACCAAGTCCCTATCTCTTCCTTAACATTAGACATCACAGGTATAATGAAGTCTATACCGGGGGGGGAGGGCGAGGAGCAATTTGCAATATAATCCCAATGCATGAGATAGGAAACAAGATGCAGAAAATAACAACGCGGGAGATTGACGCAGAAAATAACAAAGACTTCATTCAAACTTTGATATTACTTATTCAAGGTTTGATATCACGTATTTGAGTGCATTCAAAAAAGAAAGCAAAAAAATGCAAATTTCAAAAGGAAAAAAAGTGAACACTACAACTCCTTCTCCTTAGGTGGTAGCTCCTCCTAGGCTCAGCCGACGCTGAGGGAGCTCAAGTCGGTGTTCGGTTTCAGTGTATCAGTCTGTCGAAGTTGTTGAACAACTTTATTGAAGCCCTGCTTCAGCCGCCTCAGCACTTGACTGATCAAAATGTCATCAAATTCCTCAAATTGGAGGAATTTGGCCTTGAACGTCATCTCTGCCTCTTCCTATCGGGACTCCTTATTAGCCTTGAAGGTCTTCAGTTCTTCTGAGGCTCGATCCCGGGCAATTTTTCGCCCGGCTACTTCCGAGGATATTTGATCCCGAGCCACCTATACATCCTCGAGCTGCTTGAAGGTGGTTAGGAGACGCGACTTGGTCCGCTCGAGGTCCTCTTGCAGGTCAGACATGTGCTCGGCAGCAGCTTGTATCACTGTTTTTTGCTTTCTAGCTGGTCTGCCTGTTCCTTAATCTGAACGTTGATGGCCTCAGTCGATGATTCCAAGAGTCGAACGTCGTCCGACAGCTTCGCCTCCCGAGCTCGGAGGTGCCCCTCTTGAGCTAATTTACTCACCTCTGCGGAGAGGGTTGTTGCTCTCTCTGATAGCATGCGTTCCCGGTGGCGGACGCTATGTAGTGACGAATCGGAGGCTAACAGGGTGTCCAGGTAGTGCTCTACCTTGACCCGAAGATCACTGCTAACATCCGCCTGCATCCGACCTTCCTCACGAGCTTGGTAAACTTCAACCTCTAGTTCTATGACTTGTTAGATCAGGCTTCAGTTTCTTGCTCGGGGGACATGCGGTGGCATAGGAGGAGACAGTCGGAAGTGACCTAACACAACCAATAGTAAGAGTCAGCAAAGAAACTAACGATAATAGAAACAGACACGAATTTTACCTTGAGGAGCGATTCATATAAGTTGGCAATTATCCCAGCTGAATCGAGGCGTTCTACGGTCCTCCCTCTCATGGCCTCCCGGCTCCTCAGGGAAGGCACGCCAGAAGTGTCTTCGGAGCGGCAAAGAAGGATAGACTAGATACTTAGCGCCTCGAACGGTACGATGGAGGAGCCCGGAACGCCTTCATTAGTGCTGGAGGAGGTTTCTCCAGAAGGATGGCTCTCTGGCAAAGGCTCCTTCAGCTCCACCGGTTGAGATCCCAAGGAGGCTGCTTTCTCAGCCGCTTGGACCTTTGGCGCAGATGTGCACTCGTAAATTGGGGCTCTGCCGATCCCGCCCGCTTGCCTCCGAGATTGCTGTGGGAGTCAACAGAGGATTCGACCTCGGCCCGGTGCTTCGCCGTAGGAGATTGCACCCTTCGGTGGCGCTTAGAAAGGGGAATTCTATCCTTCTGTTCCTCTAGGACCGCGGGGGACGCCTGGGATGGGCGGGTTCTCCTCTTCCAGGGGCAGTAGGAACCGATCGCTTCGGAAGGGAGATATGTGACTTGCTCTCCTCATCTTCCTCCTCGGGCAGGACAAGCCGTCTTCGCCCGGAGGGGAGGGAGTTCCGCTTTCTCGATCGGCTCTGTCGCCGACGGAAGAACCTGTGCTGCAGGTTCCTTATCACCACCTCTCGTCCCAATGGGAACAGGGGAGGGATCAACTCCCTGAGCATCAGACAGCTTTGAGGTAGTTAGCCCCTGGTCCTACGTCTGCTCAAAGCCTTTGGAATGCTTGACCAATGGGGCAGTAGGAGCTGGAGGAGGGGCGAGGGTTTGCTTGTCTGCCAGCTCCCATTTAAGGAGCTTGCTCATGGCCCAGGACAACATGATGTTCCCGACAACACAAAAATAATGAAACATCAGTTAGAATAGATGAGCGTTTAATGAAATAGTGAACTTACTGAGGCTATGGCTAAGGTTGGTGACTTTAGAGTTAATCCAAGCCCGATACATGAGTTGTTCACATTGAACCAGGTTGGGGTCGTGGAACTCCATCCTGGACAAAATATTCCTGGCTCGTTGATACCCCAGGTCCTGTTGGCAGTCGCCCAAGTCCGGAGGAAATGGTAAGTCTTCTCGCCAGCAAGTCGAGCAGAAGGGATGCTCGAAAAGTCTAATGAAAAAGAAGCGCTCCTTCCATTCCTTATGGGAGGAAGGGAGGCTTCCGATGAACATATGGCCGGGGCAAGCGGTAAAGCTAAAGGCCCCTCTAGAGGCCAGGTTCAGGAGGAAAAAGAAGTGGAAGGAGCAAGGGGTCAAGGATATGTTGAACAGTTTGAAAAAGATAAACACCCCACCCATTTGGGCGAAGGCGTTGGGAGCCATTTGGTGTAAAGGGATATCAAAATACTCAGAGATGACCATGAAAAAGGGAAGAATCGGAAAACGAAGGTCAAACTCTACCTGCCCAAAGAAGAAGGTGAAAACCCCTAAGGGGGGTTCTACTGGGGACTGGTCTATCCTGGGGACCTTGACCTCTAACTCTGCCAAAATGTCATATGCTTCGCAGGCGGCTCTCAGGGTGTTCGTCTTGACCTTTGTCTTCGTACCACTTCGGACGATACATCCCTTCCTCCTCACACCTCTCTTTCCTATCCAAACCTTTCTTTCCCTTTCCCTCCTTGCCCATGATAATGAAGAAGAGAGGAAGACGGAGGCGGACAAGACTTACACGCGAAGATGAAGCTCTAGCAAGAAAAAGTCTCGCAGGAAGAGACCGGAGGCGTAAGCTTGATAGTCGGCGATGCAAGAAGACAGAAGGTCCCTTTCACCTCCCCTTTTTATAGGGAAGGAGCTGCTCTCATGCGAGAAATAGAGGCACGACACGTGGACAGTGATAACTGCAAATCTTGAGTCATCGCAGTTCATTATGGCTCTCGGTTGGTATGACCCGACTAAGCGTATCAGAGGGAAATCATGTAGAAAGTGTTGGAGGATGCACTCCTTTTCGGAGAGTTAACAAATATTAAATTGAAATTACAGAAATTTTAACTTAGCTGTTGAGTGGCCCGAGCTGCCTTTTATCCAGAATGCAGTCTCCCGAGCTGGAATTCCCGAGCTGAAATCTCCTAACCAGGATCTCCCAAGCAGAATCTCCCGACTAGGGTCTCCCAAGTAGTATGTCCCGACCAGGATCTCCCGAGCAGAATCGCCCAACTATGGTCTCTCGAGCAGTATCTCCTGACCAGGGTCTCCCGAGTATATCTTGACCAGGGTCTCCCGAGCAGTATCTCCTGAGCCGAACGTCTCCAACCAGTCTTCCCGAACTAGAATTGGAGAGTTGCTGAGGTCTGCGCAATGCAGTTTCCTTGAAACATATTTGTCCTCCTCCGACGGTGCTTCGAGGTTCCGATGGATGTCTGTCTCTTAGGATACAACAAAGGAACCACGGGCACAACGGAGCACTCGTTGCTCGTGGAGAACTGAGGAAGTATCTGAATGCTACCAGGGAGTCGGGAATGAGGTGGAAGACAATCTATATCTTCTATATCTTTTGCTCTCAGTCACAACCTCTTTATATAGGCTCAGACCCCCGCAGTAATCAATGATCAAATTAATCATCATTTACTACCAATTAACCGTCCAAATCCAAACGTTTGGGGCTACTGATTTTGCATTCATCAATAGTTAATGTATCAGTTACATTTGAGCAAAAATTTGGCAAAATGTTGGTTCATTCGCTTAGACAAATTTTGCCCTGACCGGTCGGGCATTCGATGCGCGCAGGTCGTGCACGCACATGAGTCCACTTGGTTCAGTATAAATTCGGACCCTGGATTTGCACCCCCCTGTGCACCCACGCATAGGGATGGAAACAGGTCAAGCCAAGCTAGGCCAGACTTTAACCTTACAGGCCAGGCCTGTATAATAGCAAACTGGCCTGAGCCTGGCCTGTGGCCTGTTATAGGCTTTGTTCTTGGCCTGAGCCTGACCTGTGGCCTGTTATAAGCTTTGTTCTTGGCCTGAGCCTGGCCTGTTCAATAGTCTGGCCTGGCCTGCGGCTTGTTTACAAAGCATGTAATTTAATTCGATTATCCAAAATACTTCTAA
This sequence comes from Boesenbergia rotunda, assembly GCA_024364735.1. NCBI lineage: Eukaryota > Viridiplantae > Streptophyta > Magnoliopsida > Zingiberales > Zingiberaceae > Boesenbergia > Boesenbergia rotunda. The sequence continues at coordinate 460,699 of JAGFNQ010002613.1, read as the reverse complement.
TATATAAAATATAACAATTTAATTCAAATATTCGATTATCCAAAATAAAAATATACATACATAAAATATGCAATGATATAATGAAATAGATTTGTGGTTTGTTGGCTAGTAGGGTGTAAATAAGAGTTTGCTCAGCCGAAGTCTTAGGTTAAAAACTCGATTTTGACATTTTATATATTATAATTTTAACAGGCCCAGGTCGGTCTGTCAGGCTTCACAGGCTTTATATTGAGTATGAGCCTGGCCTGATAAGAAAAACAGGCTTTCAAAAGGGCCTGATTTTTATTTTTTTTTAAACAGACCAGGCCAAATACAGGCCAGGCCACAGGCCCCTGACAGGCCGCCTGACCTATTTCCATCCCTACCCACGCATGAGAGAGAGTCTGTCCCCTTGCATTTGTTCACAACTAACATGCTTGTGAAACAATATAAACCAACAATTATGCCTTAAGATTCCCAATGTGGGACTAAAATCTCATTCACAATGGAGTTTCTTTATTCTCCACCTCCCTTTCCATTCACTAGAAACTCCCAGTGAGGGACTAAAGTCCCATTCACAATGGAGCATCTTTCCTCCCTTTCCATTCACATTATATCCAACAATCTCCCACATAAATGGAAACAGAGTATGTGATAGCATTCAACAGTTGAGTCCAATATAGGGAAGGTAGGTTTTACCCTTTGAACCTTCCCTTATGAAGATCTGTTTGCTTCCTGGCTGACAGTAGACATGATGCCCTTGAACTGTGCTGTCGTTCGTGTAAGCATTGACACATCTCACCCAGGACTCTCCCTGATACACGTCAGTTCTCATGTGTGTGCTCGTTCTTGGCCATGAACATGCCTGCATCTGTGAGAAGTTGTAAGAATTGTGCCGTCAATTCTCTTCGAAGTGACCCCACTTCTTTCTCACATAGGTGTTCTCTTAAGAGTTTTTCATATAACTCTATTGAATCATTAAAAGTCGTATGCTTAACCTTCATCCTTCACTGTTTTAAAGGGTCATTCCCTCATAGTGAACAACTTTGTCAGTGTAGTTTGGTTGTCCCTTTGAACCTAGTTCTTGGGATCTCTAATCTACATAAGTTGGGTTTCCTTTGCACCAACATTTTCTATCGGCATCAAACTCATCCTTCTTGATGAGCTTGCAACTAACTCTCGATTTAACCCTTTGGTTAGCGGATCCGCTAAGTTATCCTTTGACTTCACATAGTCAACAGTGATAACTCCAGTTGAGAGTAGTTGTCTAATAGTATTGTGTCTTCGACGTATATGTATAGACTTACTATTATACAGATGGCTTTGTGCCCAACCAATTGTCAATTGACTATCACAATGTATGCAGATTGCCAACACGGGTTTCGGCCATCTCGGTACATCTTCCAAGAATTATCGTAGTCATTCAGCCTCTTCACCACATTTGTCAAGAGTTACAAACTCAGACTCTATCGTGGATCTAGTTATTAAGGTTTGCTTAGAAGATTTCCATGAAATGGTTATACTTCCCAAAGTGAATACATATCCACTAGTAGACGTCGAGTCTTTTATGTAAGATATCCAACTCGCATCACTGTATCCTTCGATAACAGCAGGGATATCTCATATAGTGCAGTCCATTTTCACGAGTATATCTCAAGTACCTCAGTACTTTTGTTATCCCTTTCCAGTGCTCAACACTGGGATTACTCGTGTATCTACTCAGTTTGCTTACCGTATAGGCTAAGTCTGGTCTTGTACAATTCATCAAGTACATCAGACTTTCAATCACCGAGCGTACTCTAGCTAAGAGATACTTTCACCTCGGTTTTTCGATAGATGTTGGCTAGTATCTATCAGCGTTCGTGCCAACGCAGTATCACTATTGATGAATTTCTCAAGAATCTTGTCAACGTAATGAGACTAACTAAGAACAAGTGTCACACCCCGAGGAGTTGCCCGTCCGATACTGACCGGACTGCCACTCCCTCAACCCGATGGGCAATTCGGAAACCTAGCCTTTACGACTATCTCAGTCGCTTATACCGCAGCCTATAGGGCTGGAACCAACGTTTGAATAAAAAAACGGAAACAACGACAAAAGCTGCGTACCGGTATGACTTACGTCAAAACAAAATGAAACGAAGGCCTCCATAACACACAAAAGTACAACTATACCGCCGTATAGAATGACACAACCGAACACAAATACTACAGCGGAAATGTAAAGTAAAAAAGAAACAGAAAATAGGTACCAACATGTACCACATCAAAATAAAAGAAAAATCCCAAAATTGTCTCGAAGAATACGCGAACTGGGACAGGCTGCCAAGCACTCCAGACAATCATCTTGAAATAAAAATAAGGAGTTAATGGGGTGAGTCACAGTACTCAGAGGATATCTCATCAGATATGCAAGATAGTCTAAGCTAGCAATAGTGGTAACAGACTATCGAAATAACACATGTACAGGCAGTGACAAGAACAACTGAAAGAAGGAATAGAAAATATCATACCAATATAGTGGGGTTGCCGAAACCAGACATAAAAGTTTCCTGTATGTGCATGTCAATCATATGCAGCATCCAAGTATAGCAAGCATGGGCAAATGTAAAGTATGCGTATGCATATGGTGCAATTAAATGGTCACCTCTGTCGTCGATCAGATATCGTCACCTATGTACAGGAGGAAGCTGAGCAGAGGCCACCCTCCGACGTAGAGCTGTGACTGCCGTCCGTACTCTGCCATCACTGCTCCTGAGCGATCGAGTATGACGAAATGCAGTCGGTGTAACAACCCTACTCCATGACCTATCCGGGGGATATCTCTATCTCCCCAGGTCATCTCTGGAGGATATCTCTATCTGAGTGTTACCTCTACCCCATGTATATAAATGGGGGAGAGACCTCTCTCTCTCTCATCTCCTGGTATATGGACAACTTAAGGAGGGACCCCTGCCTGCTACCACACTCCGATTCACTAACTCATGAGTGCATGAGCGGAGCAGCACAGAGCACACTACACATACTTCGTCAAACACTAACCCCTGAGTGGTCGTATGGGTAGGTCAATATGATTGTCGACCTGACTCACCCACAAGGGGGCCCCTGATCGACAGTGATACACAGTGCACGATAATGCATGCCACTGGTCAAACAGCATCCACTATCTACCACCTATATCAACATGATATGCAAGGATCGTAGATAATGCACCATAGCCTAAGTCCTAAAGGTATAGGTATCACATGCCAGGTATAGCGTAAACAATATCAACAAAACAAATAGAAGAGAGATATAACAATCTATTACCCTATTGTTAAACAAAGCATATCAAACATATAAACTATGACTAATCTAGATGATAAGTCAGAGGTATCCGTCTCAATACGACGAAGTCCATGCGCATAGGAAACCCCTCCGTCCAAAATAATATCCGCGACAAAAGAACCAAGTCAACATCCTACATCAAAGACACAATTATTTAGCTATTTATGCAAATAATAATTAGACTAGATACCAAGATGAATCCGGATTAACCCAACCAAACCCTAAGTGTGGTTCACGATAATACTAAACCACACCATTAGGGTAACCCTAAATTCAATTAGACTTAGCCTTAATTAAGGATTAATCCCACTTAATCTTAACCCTAAAACCTAACCCAAAATCAAAGCGAGGTTGCAAGAGCTCACACCAACTATTATCTCACAGCAATAACCCCCAATTAACACCAAAAACCTCCCATGATCAAGGAGATCACAACACTATCCTGCCCAAACACAGCACCACCTACACCACACTCAGATCACAACCAAACAACAAAAACTCCAATATAGATCAGTCATAGACACCAACAGAAAATCTAGCTCCAAATCGAACAAACCCCCAAGAAACTCATGGCACAGCTTGTCACAGAATCACAGGCTAGAATTCCAAACAGAATCCAAGATTTTCCCATGGCAAGAAACCATAAACCGAAACAGGATCAAGCACCAAAGTCCCTCAACCGATAGATACAAAATCTACATCTCAATTAGCTAGAACAATCACCAAAAATCACCAAGAACAGGTTGAGATAAAATCTCAATTCTAAAACAAGATCTAGATTCAAAACTATGTTCAGATCAATAACAAAATAGATCAAACCTCAGCTTCCCATCTGTTAATCCAAATCCATATCAACATTCACCACAGAATCATGCATATGAATAAGAACCCGAAGTCGCAATTCCAACCCCAAATCGAAATCCAAACCACCAGATCCTAGAGTAGAAATCGAAACCCTAAGCACAATCAACCGAATCCAATCTTACATAAGTTGTGCCAAGGTGCATCCCAACAACTCCGATGATCCCTTCAATCCCCTCAGCTAGAAAACCTCCGATCTGCCAAGAAATCGCCTTGAGACCCCGACTCGACCAGAGAATCAACCTTCAAAGAAAACACGTGAGATTGAGGAGAAACCCCTTACCTAGATCCACGCTTGATGGAGACGAAAGGAAAACAAGGACCTTGATCAGATCCAAGCACAAGGGAGGAAAGCCTCCTGCCGGTGTCGCCTGGACGTCGCCCGGAAATGAAATCACTGGCCTGAGGAGTTCCACTCGCCCAAGAGGAAGAAGAAGCAGAGGGAAGAAGAAAAGGATCGGGATTGAGCTCTGGTTCGCGATCCCGATCGGCTGCGGAAACGAACCCTTAAATGGAAATTCATTTTGTAGTTTACCCCTCCAAGTTCAGTTATTATAACAAGAACCACTGATTTTAGGAAGTTTACTTTTGAGCCCTTAAACTTCCAGTATTTAACAACAAGTCCTTCAGCTGTTTTAAGAATTTTTATTCGTAGAATCACATCAGCTAGGCCCATGTCTTTCATGTCAAATCTTGAGTTCAACATGTCTTTGGTGGATTTGATCATCTTATCATTACTCTCAATGATAAGTATGTCATCTAAATATAAGCATAAGATGACAAAGTCATCTTCTGTGGCTTTCGTGTAAACACATTTATCACATTCATTGAGTTTGAATCCACCTTCTCGCATGGCATTATCAAATTTCTCATGCCACTACTTTGGAGCTTGTTTCAAGCCATATAAAGACTTCACCAATTTGCAAACCTAATTATTCTGTCCTAGCACAGAAAACGCCTCAGGTTTCTCTATGTAAATTTCCTCTTCTAAATCTCTATTTAGAAAGGTCGTCTTTACATCCATCTAATGTATTTCCAAGTTTCATAGAGCAGCAATAGCCAACAACAATCTAATGGAAGTTATTCTCGACACCGGAGAATATGTATCAAAGTAATCAAGTCCTTCTCGTTGTCGGTAACCTTTACCAATTGGGTCTTATACTTGTCAATTGTGTCATCTAATTTTATCTTCTTCTTGAAGATCCACTTGCAACCTAATGGTTTACTCCCTTGAGGAAGGTCTACAACTTCCCAAGTATGATTTTGCAAGATAAATTCTATCTCAGATGCAATTGCCTCTTTCCAGTGAGATCCCTCAGAAGAGTTCACTGTTTCTGAGTAGCTTTAGGGCTCACCTTTCAGTATGAAAGTGATAAAATCTGTTCCATCAGATTTTTCCACCCGAGCTCTCTTACTTCGCCTAGGCGCAGCCTCAACCGGTTCATCCTCTTCTTCTTCCTCTGTTATTTCCTCCACATGTTTTGAGGAGCTAGCATCCTCTCAGATCTTATATGGAAATACATGCTCGAAGAATGAGGCATTTCTCGATTCTATTATCGAGTTTGTGTATAGCTGGTAACTGTGACTCATAAACACAAAACCGATATGCACTGATGTTATATGCATATCCGATAAATATGCAATCAATAGTTTTTGGTCCTATCTTAATCCTTTTCGGATCAAGCACCAAAACTTTGGCAAGACACCCCCACACTCGCAAGTATTTGTTGGATGATCGTCTTCCATTTCACAACTCATAAGGGCTCTTATCTATTTTCTTTCGAGGGACCTTATTTAAAAGGTAGTTAGCTGATAACACAGTTTTCCCCCACATGGAGTCTGGCAGTCCAGAGCTCAATAGAAGAGCATTCATCATCTCCTTAAGAGTTCGATTCTTTCGCTCAGCAACCCCATTCTGCTGAGGGGTATAAGGAGCTGTTGTTTCATGTTTGATCCCATGTTCAACACACAACTCAACGAATGGTGATACATATTCAGCACCTCGGTCACTTCGAACCACCTTAATCTTCTTATTAAGTTGGTTTTCAACCTCATTCTTTTAGAGAATGAACTTCTTTATAGTTTCGTCCTTGCTTTTGAGAAGATACATATAACAATATTTTGTGTTATCATCTACAAAAGTAAGAAAGTACCGATTCCCACCACGTGTCGGTGTACCTTTAAGGTCACATACGTCAGTGTGAATTAGGCTGAGTGATTCATTGCTTCTTTCAACATGTTGAAAGGATAACCTTGTGAACTTCTCTTCAACACAAGTCTCACACTTGTGTTTTGGATCAAGGTGGAATGTCGGTATGCTTTGCATATTTATTAATCTACGAATCACATCGTAATTCACATGTCCTAGTCTACCATGTCATAAACATGAAGACTCAAGTATATAAGAGGAAGAGCTCTCAATTTTATTTATCTTAGGCCTAATAGCCATTACACTGAGCTTAAACAGTCCATCAGATACATAGCCCTTTCCCACAAACATTCCATTTTTTGACAGTACAACTCTGTCTGAATCAAATACAATGCGAAAGTCATGCTCACTTAATGATGAACCGGGCACTAGATTCTTTCGAATCTCCGAAACATACAACATATTGGTTAGAGTGAGATCCTTACCCGAGGTCACCTTCAACACCACTTTTCCTTGGCCCATGATGTCCGAGGTTGCCAAGTTCCCCATGAACAGCTTGTCTCCACTAATTTCTTCAAAATTATAGAGCAGTTCCTTATTACAGCACACATATCTGGTGGCTCTAGTATCGATCCACCATTGTCGCGGGTTTGAACCCACCAGGTTCAATTTGGAGACCACGACACAAAGGTCTTCCATTTCTGGTCCCTCGTTCAGGTTGGCCTCCTGATTCTTCTTCGATTTCTTGCATTTCGAAGATTTGTGACCAATTCGGCCACAGTTGTAGCACTTCCCAGAGAACTTCATGGTTATGCCTCCTCTGGTACCCATCTTGGAAGATTTGGAATTCTTCCGTTTCGAGCTTTGTCCGTGCTCCACCATGTTGGCTTTTACAGTAGCCTGAGAGAACATATTTCTCTCTGAGCCCTTGTTGTCTTCTTTGATGCAAAGTCTAACGATGAGTTCCTCCACTCCTTCCGCTTGTGCTTTAGGTAGTTCTTGAAATCCTTCCAACCGGGAGGTAGCTTCTCAATTATTGCTACTACTTAGAAGGTTTCACTCAGTATCATATACCTTCTGAGTGGATCTTATGTAGGATCACCTAAAGCTCCTGAACTTAGTTGATCACTGTCTTGGAGTCAACCATCTTGTAGTCCAGGAATCGACCCACAATGAATTTCTTAGCCCCTGCATCCTCCGACTTGTATTTCTTGTCCAAGGATTCCCATAGCAACTTAGTCGTTCTCTTCGTGTTGTACACAACATACAGCGAGTCGGCCAGACAGTTGAGGATGTAGTTTCGGCATAGGTACTCAGAATGAGTCCAAGCCTCCACCTCAGCAACCTCAGCATGCTTGGGAGGGTCCTCGGTCAAGAACCGAGCTAAAGCGTGGTCAGGTAGAAGAGCATCTTTTGCTGTCATCTCTTATAGTTCAACCCAGTGAACTTCTCTGGTTTTCCCCCATGATTGATTAGGACATTCCCAATCGGGGCAAAGGGGGCCTGGTGATGAGTCTGTTTCACCTCAACACTTTCCGTGGTCATCTCAACAGAAACGAAATCTGTTTCAAGATTGTTAGAGGATGTACTCCTTTTTGGAGAGTTAACAAATATTAAATTGAAATTACAGAAATTTTAACTTAGCTGTTGAGTGGCCCGAGCTGCCTTTTATCCAGAATGCAGTCTCCCGAGCTGGAATTCTCGAGCTGAAATCTCTCGACCAGGATGTCCCAAGCAGAATCTCCCGACTAGGGTCTCCCGAGTAGTATCTCCCTACCAGGATCTCCCGAGCAGAATCTCCCGACTAGGGTCTCCCGAGCAGTATCCCCCTACCAGGATCTCCCGAGCAGAATCACCCGACTAGGGTCTCCCGAGCAGTATCTCTCGACCAGGGTCTCCCGAGTAGTATATCCCGACTAGGGTCTGCCGAGCAATATCTCCGGAGCCGGACGTCTCGAACCGGTCTTCCCAAACCAGAATTGGAGAGTTGCTGAGGTCTGCACAACGCAGTTTCCTTGAAACAGATTTATCCTCCTCCGACGGTACTTCAAGGTTCTGATGAGCGTCTGTCTCTCAGGATACAATAGCTAGACCACGGACACAACGGAGCACTCGTTGCTCATGACGAACTGAGGAAGTATCCGAATGCTACCAGGGAGTCGGGAACGAGGTGGAAGATAATCTATATCCTCTATATCTTTTGCTCTCGGTCACAGCCTCTTTATATAGGCTCAGACCCCTGCATTAATCAATGATCGAATTAATCGTCATTTACTGTCAATTAACCATCCAGATCCAAATGTTTGGGAGCTACTGATTTTGCATTCGTCAATAGTTAATGCATCAGTTACATTTGAGCAAAAAATTTAGAAAAACGTTGGTTCATCCGCTTGGACAAATTTTGCCCCGACCGGTCGAGCATTCGACGCGCCCAGGTCGTGCACGCACACGAGTCCATTTGGTTCAGTACAAATTCGGGCCCTGAATTTGCACCCCCTGCGCACCCACGCATGAGAGAGAGCATCTCTCCTTGCATTTGTTCACAACTAATATGCTTGTGAAATAATATAAATCAACAATTATGCCTCAAGACTCCCAATGTGGGACTAAAACATCATTTACAATGAAGTCTCTTTATTCTCCACCTCCCTTTCCATTCACTAGAAACTCCCAATGTGGGACTAAAGTCTCATTCATAATGGAGCATTTTCCCTCCATTTCCATTCACAATATATCCCACAGAAAGGACCCTGCCACATGGCAGTATTCTATTCGCTGGAACACTCCCTCTCCATTACGACACCCTATGCGCTCTTAATGGGTGATAGACAGCTATCATTACCAGGTCTTGGAATTTGTAAAAACTCTTGGATTGACTCAAAGGACCACCTTGGGCCAAGTGATGAATGTTTCGATTCCTAGGACCGACAAGTCGTTAAGAGGGAAGGAATGATAATATGGGTCCTGCGGATACTTCGCTTTCCCTCATCGTGCCACCAACCTAATTAGTCAGCCACACTTCCTTCGATTAGACTTGAAGAAGAGGACTTATGATAGGGATGAGCAACCCGGGGGGGACACATGGCACGGAAAAGTCACGTGGCAGGGCCCACCGAACTAGTGCCCCAAGGCTAGACCGGGAATCGGACCCCCGAGATAATCTCGGGAGAACGAAAGAAAGCCCCGAGGTCAAACCGGGAATTGGGCTCCCGAGACTATATCGGGAGAACGGAAGAAAGCCCCGAGGTCAACTCGGGAGATAGGACTCCGAGACTGACTCGGGAGAGTGGAGCCCAAAGATCAGCGTAGGGATAAGAATGTCAGGCTTCAAGGGCATGCTCCTCCTTCCAGAACAGGAAAGTCATTAGGTAATTAGGACCTTAATGGTCACAATGGTCATTACCAGAAGAGAACAGCTATCAAGTTACCTAGGAGGTGGGGACACGTGGGAGGAAAGCATCAGGTATATATAAGATGTCTTGACACCCAGGTAAAGGGAGTAAGCTTTCCAGAATTAGAGTACTTTGATTCTTCGTTGTTCTCCTTAAAAGAGAGAGTTCTGACTTGAGCGTTGGAGGGTTCCACCAGAATTTCTTCCGGTGTATCCCCTTTACGCTCGTGTTAATCTCGCAGACATCGACATCCTCTTCCCATTATCGTCGTCGTGGGTTGCGCTTCGATGATTTATTATCTTTGTCGTTCGCTTCCGGAACACCTTTGATAATGTCAATGAGTGAGTATAATAAATTTAAATTATCTAATAAATTTACGTCAACTTGTATCAAAGTTGTGAAATTTTAAAAAATTCACGGCTTTAAATCTAGATTATATAATCCAGGTTGAAATAAAAGGGTAAGGTAATCAACGATTTTGAAATAAAACTTGTTGACATTTTAGACCTTTGAAAAAAACTTCAAATTAAATTTATTATACTATTACAATATTAATTTAGTGTAATTATGCTCTGAGACTACACTGATATATTAAAATTAGTGAATTAAATTTACGATAGTTTATAACCACTTAAAATTATTATAAATTTTTAATCGAAACATAAAAAGTTTAATAGTTAATAGCATCATTTCAAGTCGATTGCTACTCTATGATAGAGGTATAATGAAAATGTTTTCATAAGTTGGGATAGCTGTTATCAATATAGGTGATTATTTTAATACAACCTAAAATTATTATTCAATGAGTAATAAATATTTTATTGGGTATCTAATTTTCTTTCTCCTTGATCTAAATGGTGTTTTCGTGATTTATCTATCTGTATTTAATCTGGAGGCCGACAATATTACATTGTGACCGTTATCATATTTTTTTTCCAATAATAAAAATTAAATATCTCACGATTGGTACAATTAATATCTATATAAATAATTATTTCAAAAAATAATTTCCAATGGATATATAATATGATTAATATCTCATCGGAGGTCTAATCTTTTTACGTAAAAAAATTCTATGTTAAGATAAAAAAATATTCTCTAACGATATTGGACCGTCTAACGTAATAATGTTTTCTCTAATAATGAAAAGGTACGTAATACTGTTTTCTCTAATAATGAAAAGGTAAATATTTTGATAAATATAAAATTTAAACATGTAATTTGTTTGACAAAGTTGATTACGCGGTATAATAAATTGTTGAAATATGTTTCTTTTGACACTGATGTGGTCAATGATTGCGGCCAATAGGACGAAATTCGTGCCTTCCTATCCAGTTATGAAGTTGACTTTTTGTCTTCGGGCACGAGTCAACCGTGTTTCCGATCATCATAAGTCCAAAAACGCTTAATCAACTCAACATCAAAACGGCAATCTTCTTTTGTCGGCGCAGATTTCTTGCATATTTACTTAACTATTAGGCAGCAGTTGACTTTTTATTAGGCTGCGGCTGCTTGACGTCTTCGGTCAAAATAAATAAATAAATAAAACAATCGAATCAATTTTAAGGAGAATTTATTATCAATTTATAGATCTAATAATAAGCAGATTAGTCTCACATGATAGACTAATAATTAATATGTGAGTGTTGCCATCAAGATGTCTGGTGTTCAATCCTGACAAAGTCAGTATGCCCATCCTCCCCACGCGCTAGCCACAGCATCCGGACTAGTAGCCCCCGTGATTTATCTCCTCCATATTAATCCTGAGACGGATTGACGAAGGCGCTGGGGCGAACGATTCGACTTTTGCCACTAATAACAAGCAGATTAAATATGAGAATTCAAATGTTGTATAATAATATTATTAAAAAAAATTTGATAGAAAATTTCTTTTAAATATTACTTACAGAGATATTTAAATTTTATCATCCAATCACATCATATAATGAACTGATGATGAATAATAATGTATTGTCACTATGAGTCGATTTTTCCTCGTGCATTAGTTATTTTCATAATTTATCTCGTTGATAAGATCCTAAGGGCGGCAAATCGTCAACTCAACTATCTCTAAGAGTGTGAATATATGTCCGTTTTCTTCACGTTTTAATTATAGGGTTTAGTTATAGTATTGGAATTTATAATTTTTATAATTTATTATTTTCGTGTCGATTGGATTGACGAAAATGTAAAAAATGTATATGAATGGGCGGAAACGTTCAGATGAGGGATTTTTTTTTTTTGGTCAACTCTTACAGTGGGAGTATACAAATGCTCGACGAAATGCCGCAACGATACGTCGACGTCGTGATCACAACACCGACTGTCTCGTCGACCAGCATTGAAAATCCACACCATTCTCCTATATCATGCACTGAACAGAGCAGTCGCTTGTTGTCCTTCATCCTGCGTGCTCCCAAATCATGGCTTCAACTGGGCGCTCACTCCTCCTCCTCCTCCTCCTCTGCGTCGCCATGGCCGCAGTTCCAGTTCTCTCTCAGCCTCAGTCCACGGAAGCTCTTGGTAACTGATCAGAGCATTAAGTTCGATTCACAGAGACCAAAATGAATTCAGAACAGAGACGATCGACGATAATATTCACTCATCGTGCATAATTTGCAGGGTTCATAAGCATCGACTCCGGCGTCACCGAAGGCACCACCTACGTCGACCCCCGGAGCAACATCACCTACGTCTCCGACCTCGGATTCGTCGACTCCGACGCAGGCATTAACGCAAACATCTCGGCGGCGTATGTAATCCCGCAGCTGCCGCGGCGGTTTCTGACGGTGCGGAGCTTCCCCGACGGCTCCCGCAACTGCTACACCATGCGGGAGGGCGTCACCAAGGGCTCCAAGTACCTGGTGCGCGCCTGGTTCATGTACGCCAACTACGACGGCCTCAACTCGCAGCAGCTCACCTTCGACCTTCACCTCGGCGTCAACCTCTGGAGGACGATGAACATCACTAGCCCGAGCGCGATGGCGATGCCTGAAGCCATCACGGTGGCGGCGGCGGACTATTTGTGTGTGTGCCTGGTGAACACCGGGGGCGGGACGCCGTTCGTGTCGTCACTGGACGTGAGGCCGCTCAAGGACTCGCTGTACCCGGTGGTAAACGCCTCGCTCAGTTTGGCGACGTTCAACCGTTACAATTTGGGAGGCGAATTCATAAGGTGAGAATTTATTATTTCAGTTTGTTCTCATCTGAATTCGTAGCTTCTGCCGGAGTGTGTTCCCGTAAATGGCGGCCGTGATGGCCAGGTATCCCGATGATCTCCACGACCGGATTTGGCAGGCTTGGACCTCCTCGCCCATCTGGACCGATGTCTACACCAACTCCACCGTCCAAAATTTCAACGACCACTTCGAGGTGCCTTCCGTCGTCATGCAGACCGCCGTCGTCCCCAGCAACTCCGACCAGCTCTTCATCGGATGGGAAGCCGACCCCGGCGATGTCAACCAGTACTTCTATGTCCTCTACTTCTCCGAGCTCTTCAACCTCACCGGCACCAACCAGTCGCGTAGCTTCACCATCAGCATCAATGGTATCGAGCTGACGGACATGACTCCTCAATACCTCTACTCGGACCCCATGTACAGCCGCGGACCCCTCTTTCCCTTCCCCTTTTTCAACATCACGCTTGAGAAGCTGAATAGCTCCACCCTTCCGCCCATCCTCAATGCCTTCGAGATCTTCTCGAAGATGCGCGATGAGAATGCGGCGTCGGATGCAGGGGACGGTACGTGCCCAATTCCTTCCCTCTGTTTCTATTTATTGCTGTAGGATTAGTGGTGTGCTCCTTTGTCCTTCAGTTGTTTGACAAAATGCTAGAGAGAGCTCTCGAGGCAGAAAGGAAATGGAACATAACATCCAAGTACTTTTAGCTGGCACAGTCTATTGAACTTTTCATCAAATTTTCGATGTTTAATTTATTGGAAATAGATGCGCTAATTACTGATTTCAATTTGGAATACGCCAGTGCTTTGCGGGCCAACAAGAGGGACCTTGTTGATGATTTTTGAGTTTTGATCTTGTCGATAATTTTATGGTTTTCTTATCCTTGGTGTGGCATTGTTAATTTGCAAAAGTGGGATTAACACACTGATTAGCAAGCACACTTAAAACCTAAGGACCTATAAATCAATGATTCAAATGTCTACCTTTTTATTGCCATAATCCAAGTGATTGCCTACCCATATGAACTTTGCTCATGCCAACTTGCTTTTTAATTTTTTCACCTTTTTTTGGTAATAGAAATTCTTATATGATGTCAATAGGTTATATATTTAAACTCTCATTTTGTTGTAACTCAGTTGATGCCATGAGGACTATAAAATCATCGTATCAGATCAAGCGAGATTGGGTGGGAGATCCTTGTTCACCGCAAGCTTTAGCTTGGGATGGAGTAAACTGTACCTATGACATCTCAAATCCTCCAAGGGTCACCACTCTGTGAGTAATAACCGAAAAAATTGCATTTACTGAATTACCAAGATATTGAATCCCAAAGCAATTTGCTAATTAGTTAATACATTTGCAGGAATTTATCAAATAGTGGATTGACTGGTGAAATAATCAATTCGTTTTCCAACCTTGGCACAATCAAATACTTGTAAGTTGACAAGAAACATGAAAATGATTTGGTTTAAGAAAGAGAATGCACATAGTTAAGAAATCAATCCTACACAAGTTAAATCAGCATTAATAACTGATAGATTCATTGTAATGGGTGATAACTTTGTGATATTCCAGGGACTTGTCTTACAACAACTTATCAGGGACTATTCCTTCTGTCCTAGCAGAATTGACATCCCTCAAAGTCCTGTAAGTATATTCAGTGATTCCTTGTTTTTTGTTTCCAGTATATATAAAATGAAAAGTTAATGGTTTTATTACTGTTTGTAGGGATTTAACAAGCAACCAGCTAAATGGACCGATTCCTTCTGCTTTACTTGAAAGGTCACAAAATGGATTTCTTACTTTAAGGTCTGTGCCTTTATACAACTTTTAACTTCAGATGAACATTGTTAGCTATTCTATACAAATTTCTTTTGTGTCATTTCTTGTCTTGCCAATTCTTTAACCCATAAAATATAGTTGGTCAAAATATAACAAAAGCAAAGCAAGTCCTAATTATTTAAGTACTCATCATACCACCATCTATCACTTTTTTTTTTTTTTTGCTTTAAGCTTGAGGGATACATGATGACTGTTCAAGACTCCATGAGCCCCTCTTTTAAACCTTTATCCTATCAGTAATATCCTGAACACTATCTTCGTATCATTGTGTAATATAGTTATGATATCTGAAGTTCTAACTTATAGAAATCTTTTGCCCTTCCAACATAACATCATCTTTTTGTTTTTCCTTTTTTGTATACAATACATTGAGTGTTATTTCTACTTTATCAAACCTTTAGTTTCTAAACTTGTCATCATAATTTAGGCTTCATTTTTACTGGGATTAAATTCTCCTCAATAAGTACGGTTTCATCTGCAAATTGACTACACCAACAAGAATGTTTTGAACAAACAGTATAGGTTTATTTTGAATATAAACCTTAATTAACTATTAAGAATTTCATTATTTATATTCCCAATTGTTCCAATATCTAACATTAGCGACTTAATTGACTTTAAGAAACTTTTATTTCATTTTTTACTCTCCACAAACATACATTTTAAAATTTCTTGTTGTGAGTCTTATAACTAATTAAGTCAATCCTTTATGATTAAAGCAACTTTATATATCTTTGTTTTCTTATAACTTGGCATAAAAGCTTTCCTTCATTCATTAGACATCGTAGTTCCTACTTTTTGCTAGTTAACCAAACTACACCATCATGTTCTAAACCCTTCCATCACTACTTATACTTTTATTTTTGTTATTTATTCGAAAACTCCTTATTCATTTTGTGTACACATAAACTCTACTTTAAGTGAAAACATGGAGAAAGCTTTGTTCAATGAGAAGTTCAAATTGTAGTACTTTTATTGAACTTAGCATATGTGTAGTACTTCAATGATTCTATTTTCTGCTGCAACTTTTCGGAGACCTTACTCTTCAATCGTTTAGTTTCTTTTCTCCTCTGAGAATATTTGCAGCCTAACAGAATGCCAATGTTTACATCTCATGCCAGAACTGAAGGTAATCCATCACTCTGTGACAATGGAACTTCTTGTGAAGTGATTTCAAGATCAAAGAAGAAACTAGCAACATCAGTGATTGCTGTTCTTTGTCTAGTTCCTGTTGTAATTCTGCTTGTGGTGATGGTCATAATTTGGAGAGTGAAGAAGTCACAAGGTGAGCTGCTTTGAAGAACTCCTAGTGAACCAATTTCAGTGACTTGCATTTGTTGATATCATATCATCATGTTTAACGTTAAAGGCTTATGGAGGAATACCATCATGGTCCACGGAATCAAGTCTTCTCCAATCAAGGGAAAGGCCAATATCATGATTCATTGCAATTGGAGAACCGCCAATTTACATACACGGAATTGAAGAACATAACTAACAACTTCGAGAAGGTCCTAGGCGAAGGAGGATTCGGGATCGTCTACCATGGGTGTTTAGAAGATGACACTCAAGTTGCAGTCAAGATGCAATCCCGATCCGCATCACACGGAGCCAAAGAATTCCTTGCCGAGGTAATTTAACTAGCTCACGTTCCAATTTGAAGTTTCAGGTGGTGAAATTCTTCTCCGGTAAAGAGTTGGTATGCTTTAATGTGGCATCTTGTTCCTAAATAGAAATGACTTGGGATTTTTTTGTAATGTGTTTCAGAACTCAGATATTAGATAGCACCCACCATCATATGATCATATCCACTCAAGTTCTTGTTTAGATCTTTGTATCGTCAAGCCTGAAAATTACTCTCCATTATTGTTTTTTTCAGGTCCAACACTTGACAAGGATTCATCACCGTTGTTTAGTTTCTATGGTAGGTTATTGTAGTGATGGTGATCATCTAGCACTTGTGCTCGAGTATATGCCACAAGGAACTCTACTAGAACATTTGCGAGGCATGTAACCTTGTGTTTTATGCCATCTTTACACCAAACAAGTTCACTCCTTCAAAAGCTGACGACTGGTCCATATAAAATTATACAGGCAGAACAGCCAGGACAAGAACTTTAAGTTGGGGGCGGCGTCTCCAGATTGCACTCGAAGCTGCACAAGGTTTGTTATACTCAAAATTTCATTCTCCTCTCCCCAATTCATCTGAACTTATAAATTTCATTGAGACACAGGGCTGGAGTACTTGCACAAGGGATGCAAACCGCCACTGATTCACAGGGATGTTAAGACGGCAAATATCCTTTTGAGCGAGAATCTGCAGGCCAAAATAGCTGATTTTGGGGTGTCAAAAGCTTTCCAAAGTGAGACAAGCAGCCACATATTCACTGCAGTGGTGGGAACTCCAGGATACCTTGATCCAGAGTATGGATGCCATTGTTCTTCTCACTTCTTCGGTTTTGTTTGAAAAGAACATTTACTAAACTGACTTGTGCAGGTATTATGATACCTTCAAGCTCAGCGAAAAAAGTGATGTGTACAGCTTCGGGGTAGTTCTCTTGGAGCTGATCACAGGGCGACCTCCACTTTTGCGAACTGAAGAGAATGAGAATGCACATATAGCTCAAATGGTGCGGCAGAAACTTGACAGGGGAGACATCGAAGATATTGTCGATGCCAGGCTGCGAGAGAACTGTGACATAAACTCGGTGTGGAAGTGCTGTGATGTCGCACTCAGTTGCACCTTGCAGTCGTCCCATCAGAGGCCGAGCATGACCGAGGTCGTGAAGCAGCTGAAAGAGAGCTTGGAACTGGAGGAGGCCTCTCGTGGTAGTACGACTGGGAACCAAGTCACCTGCAGTGAGAACTTGCACTCAGAAGCCAGCGATGTGAGCCAGAGCAGCAACGGCGTCGTTGGAATAGAAAATATTGGAGGAATGTCGTGGAAAGCGAGTGGACCGTCAGCGAGATGATGGGCCGCGAGGCATTCGCATGGCATTGGCTTGAACTTTTATCCGTTTGAAAAATTAAAGTGGCGTTTAGTTTATGTCATTTTTCATTTTTATTTTTCAGAAAATCATATTTTTTAATTTTCTAAAAAATGATTTTTTTTCATTTTCCAGTTTTTTAGAAAACGCTATGTTTTTTTCTGGAAAACAAAGTTGGAAAATGTAAACCAAACATATTTTCCAAAAAATTGCATTTTCTAAAAAAAAATGAAAATGGAAAACAGACTGAAAAATGCAAACCAAACGCCCCCTAAGTTTTTAAGTAATAGTATTGAATTGAATTTAGTAAAGAATTAAATTTCATCGTTTGATTCAATTCTCAGTGAATAATAAAATTTGAATTAGAATCTTAATTTGGAATGTATCAAAATTTTGAATTTAATTTTTATATATTTATAATTTTATCTTCCATCAATAAAACTTAATATTTGTTAGAGTTTGATGACCTGAATTTAGTTTTATCCGGGTCAAAAAGATCACGGTGCGACATAAAAGAGAATAAATTGACCAAGTCAAATATTATTAGATATTTTCTTAGTAATTTGTTAACTGACATTTTCTTAATGAATATGTTAATTAACAATTTCCTTATTAAATTTATTATTAGATATTTTCCCTATTAATATGTTAATTAACAGATTTTTTATAAATCTGTTAATTAACAGTTTCGTTATTAAATTTTCATTTAACTAAGTATCCTAAGGTCTATATAAATTGTGTATCTCATAGATAAGTTTTTTTTCAATCAAGAAAGTTAATTTGTTACCTCTTCTTTCTTTCTCTCTACCTCTCTTTTCTCTCTACTTCTCTTTACTTTTTCAAAGCCGCCGACTTTGTATTCCACCGTTCATAGTGAGTTTTCCTCCTCTGCTCGAGGTTTTTCCTGTAAAGGGTTTTCCACGTAAATTTTGTGTGTATTCTCTATTGTTCTTGTTGTCGTTTTTTATGCTAATCTCGTTTCAAGTGGTATTAGAGTCAAATTGGTTTTGATTTTGTGGATTTCAACCAGGATTAATGACAACGGCAAGCATGATATTCCGCTTTTGGATCGCAACACCAGGTTTACGCTGTGGCAGGTTAAAATGCGAGCGGTGCTAGCGCATCTGGACTTGGACGACGTACTGTTTGGGATAGACAATATACCCTCGACATGGACAAAAGAGGAAAAGGAACGTAAGGATCGAAAACCCCTATCTCAGATCTAGCTTCACCTATCGAATGAGATTTTACAGGATGATTTGAAGGAGAAATCCGCTGTTGCACTATGGCTAAAATTGGAGCAATTGTGCATGACAAAAAGTCTTACGCGCAAACTGGATCTGAAACAATGTTTGTATTCTCATCGCATGGCAGAAGGTACGTCATTATGAGATCACTTGACTGTGTTTAAGGAAATCGTCTCTGGCCTAGAGGCTTTGGAGGTCAAATATGATGACGAAGATTTAGCATTGATCTTACTGTGTTCTTTACCCTCATCATATACGACTTTTAGAGATATTATTTTATATAGTCGTGATACTCTTACTTTGAATGAAGTTTATGATTCATTATTTTCAAAAGAGAAAATGAAACAACTTGTCGAAGGATCTGAGGCTCAGGGTGAGGGTCTTATTATTCGAGGAAGGACTCAGGAGAAAAGCTCTGGTGGTAATATCAGGGCAGATCGAAATCCAGAAATAGGGATAAGATCTATAATTATTGCAAGAAGAAGGGTCACATCAAATCAGAATGTTACAAGCTGCAGAATAAGAAAAAAAGGTAGGTGAAAATTCGAGGGGAAAACAACCAGAGAAGTCTGGTGAGACTGATGTTACCGAAAATCATAGTGATGGTGAACTTCTCGTTGCCTCTGATGCTGATTTGAAAGAGAGTGAGGAATGAATTCTTGATTATGGTTGTACGTTTCATATGTGTCCCAATCGGGACTGATTTTCAACATATGAAACGGTTTCGAGTGGTGTCATTTTGATCGGCAATAATGCATCCTGCAGAATCGCTGGTATTGGTACGGTCAGAATTAAGATGTTTGATGGTGTCATTCGGACACTTGGTGATGTGAGGCACATCCCTGATTTGAAGAGAAATCTGATCTCTTTGAGTATTCTTGATTCTAAAGGGTACAAGTATACTGGTGAAGGTGGAGTTGTGTAGGTCAGAAAAGGGTCTCTTGTTGTGATGAAGGGGCAAAGGAGAACCACCAGTTTATATGTTATGCAGGGATCCACAGTAATAGGTGATGTTACCATCGCAAGGTCATCTATGTCTGATTCTGATGTTACAAGACTTTGGCATATGTGTTTGGCTCATATGAGTGAGAATGATATGGTTGAATTGAGCAAGAGAGGACTCCTTGATGGTCAAAGTATTACAAAGCTAAAGTTCTGCGAGCATTGTGTTTTTGGCAAGCAGAAAAGAGTCAAGTTCTCAGTTGGCATTCATAACACAAAGGGTATGCTAGACTACATTCACTCTGATTTATGGGGGCCTTCTAGAGTACTATCTAAAGGTGATGTGCTCTATATATTGACTATTATTGATGATTTCTCAAGAAAAGTTTGGGCATTCTTTTTAAAATATAAGAGTGATGTTTTTACTACCTTTAAGGAGTAGAAGGTCATGATTGAGAAGCAGACGGGGAGGCAATTAAAGCATCTTCGAATTGATAACGGATTGGAGTTTTGTTCTGATGAGTTTAATGCCTTATGCAGAGCTGAAGGTATTGTGAGACATCATACAGTTCGACATACTCCTCAACAGAATGGTGTAGTAGAGAGGATGAATAGGACTTTGATGGAGAAGGTGTGTTGTATGCTTCTTAATGCTGGGCTACTGAAGTTTTTCTGAGCAGAAGTCATTGCGTATGCCTCTTGTCAATCGCTCTCCATCAACTGCTATTGAAAGGAAAACTCTACAAGAGGTATGGTCTGGTACTCCTGCTAGTTATTCTGATTTGAAAATTTTTGGATGTCCTGCGTATGCTCATGTTGATAATGGGAAGTTGGAGGCTCGTTCGGTGAAGTGCATATTTATAGGCTTTGGACAAGGAGTGAAGGGATACAAACTTTGGTGTCTAGAGACCGGAAAAGTCATCATTGTTGATGCAGTCTGACCTTGATTGTTGTTTTGGTGTTGACACCGATTTTAGTTTAGGTTGATGATTATGATTATGATTAAGACCTGGTCGTGGACTAGGCATACCTAGTGGGACTAGGTTTGATGAAAATCCTAGCTTGGAGGGCTAGGTGTGGAAAAATTCTAGCTTGGAGGGCTAGATGTGGAAAAGTCCTAGCTTGGAGGGCTAGGTGTGGAAAAGACCTAGCTTGGAGGGCTAGGTGTGAAAAAACCCTGGCTTGGAGGGTCAGGTCCTAGCATGGAGGGCTAGGTTGGATGAAATCCCGGTGAGTGAAGCAGGGTGACTGAAACCCCGGTGAGTGAAGCCGGGTCCCGGTGAGTGAAGGCGGGTGACTGAAATCCCGGTGAGTAAAGCCGAGTCCCGGTGAGTGAAGCCGGGTGACTGAAACCCTAGTGAGTGAAGTCATGTCCTAGCTTGGAGGGCTAGGTTGAAGTCCCAGTGAGTGAAGCTGGGCATGACACGAGTCAAAGATGGGCCGGAGGCTTGTTCTCATGACTTAGAGGAGACTTGACCTTGCCTGGATCGGTTTGGTGACCGATCAGGGAAGTTGACACGGTGCTCCTTCGTGGATCGGTCTGGTGACCGATCCAGTAATGACTGATCGGTCTGGTGACCAATCAGGGAGTATGCGTTTCACTCTCTGCTCGGCTCCTGATCGGTCTGGTGACCGATCAGGGAGCCCACAAGTGAGTTGAGTTCCCTTGCTGCTCTACTCATGATCGGTCCGGTGACCGATCAAGGAGTATCCAGTAGGTTTTTGGGAACCTTACTGATCTTCTCCTGATCGGTCTGGTGACCGACCAGGAACACTGTTCGGATCGTTCTGGTGAACGATCAAGCGTCGCGAGTTCCTCACTATGATCGATCAGGATGGAGCCTGATCGGTCTGAGCATGCCCTGATCGGTCTGGTGACCGATCAGGAGGGTTGGACTGCGAAGCAAAGAAATTGCCCTACAAAGGGGTGGATCGGTCTGGTGACCAATCCACAACCTGGGATCGGTCTGGTGATCGGTCCTGGAGAGTCCCAGAGAAATCGCGATTTCTGATTGAGCGTTGGGGACCGATCAGGATGGAGCCTGATCGGTTTGAACCCATCCTGATCGGTCTGGTGACCGATCAGGAGGCTCTCTGATCGGTCTGGTGACCGATCACTTTAATTCAAAATGCACTGTCAGACGCTCTGATCGCGTCTGAACACATCTGATTCTCTGCGCTTAATCTTTGATACTTGATTCTATGCTTGATATACTGTGCTAATGCTCTGATTAAGTGTGCAGGTGACAGGGATGGATTCAAACACTCAAGGGAAGTCTTTCCTTGAAGCAGGTTTGTCCATTTGCCATCTCAGGTTGCAACGGCTGGAGCTGCTGACTGGAGCTGCTGATTGGAGCTTGGCTGAGGGAAGCTCAGGGAGTCCAGGGAGAGCTCAGTGGTAGCTGGCGTTGGCAGGTGAGCAGCTGGAGGCTGCAGTGAGGTGGTGACTTGGCGATAGTGGAGAAGACTTAAGCTGCGTAGCGGAGAAGGGCTGTACAGACTTCTCGCGAGGGCTTGCTGCGAACACTTCTTGCTGCGTGCTTGTGCTATCTGATTTATGTCCGTTAGCTGTACACTTTAGACTTTCAGCTGATTTATGTTCGCAGTCAGATGATGAGATTGATTATATGTCACAGGTTCCATATTCTAGTGCAGTGGGATCTCTCATGTATGGTATGGTTTGTACACGCCCAGATTTATCACATGCAGTGAGTGTAGTTAGTAGATACATGGCAAAACCTGGTAAAGAGCATTGGAAGGCAGTTCAGTGGATTTTCGGATACTTACGAGGGACTTCTGATATTTGTTTGCATTTTAGGAGTAATAGAGATGCAGTTATTGGATATGTTGATTCTGACTTTGCAGGTGACCTTGATAAAAGAAGATCACTTACGGGGTACGTATTCATTGTTAGTGGTTGTGCTATCAGTTGGAAAGCTACTTTGCATAATACAGTTGCATTGCCCACAACAAAGGCTGAATATATGGCTATTACAGAAGCTTGTAAGGAAGTTATTTGGTTGAAAGGACTCTTCGGTGAGCTTAGCGAAGACTTGCAGATTACTACAGTCTTTTGTGATAGGCAGAGTGTCATTTTCCTCACGAAAGATCAGATGTTTCATGAGAGGACAAAGCATATTGATATGAGGTATCATTTTATACGTGATGTTATTGCTCGTGGTAATATTATTGTCAGGAAAGTTAGTACTCATGATAATCCTGCTGATATGATGACTAAGTCACTCCCTTTAGCTAAGTTTAAGCATTGTTTGAACTTGGTTGGTGCTAGATGCTGAGATTTGCCTGTGGGACTTTTTTTGGAAGAAGTGGAGAATGTTCTTTTGAAGATTTGTAGAATTCGCGTCAAGGTGGAAATTGTTAGAGTTTAGTGACCCGAATTCAGTTTAATCTGGGCCAAAAAGATCGCGGTGCGACATAAAAGAGAATAAATTAACCAAGTCAAATATTATTTGATATTTTCTTAGTAATATGTTAATTGACAGTTTCTTAATGAATCTGTTAATTAACAGTTTTCTTATTAAATTTATTATTAGATATTTTCTTATTAATATGCTAATTAATAGATTCTTTATAAATCTATTAATTAACAGTTTCGTTATTAATTTTTCATTTGACTAAGACCATCTCCAACCATCAACACCAAATTTGGTGTCATTTTCACACCAAAATAGTACAATTTCAACACCAAACACTATTTCAACTCTAACCCATTCACACTATATATCACACCATAAAAGGAATATTCTATAGAATATTCTATTTTTTCTTATTTATTTATTCATAATTTAATTATTAACCTAAATTTTAATTTAGTAATAATTTTGAATATAATTATTATATTTAAAATTAATTTTCCATTTATATTTAATACTTTTTTTAAAAAATTACATCCAATTAATATATATAAAAAATTATGATTTTTATTTTTAATATTTATTATATAATTATTCGAACATAAATATATTTTAAAAATATTATAAAATCATACACAATTAAGATAAAATATATTACTAATATAACACAGACAATGAATTGAAAATACAATATTATGGGAATTTAACATTTAGAATTACTATATTGTTCTCATATATGATCAATTAACGTATTTCAAAGGGCAATATGAACTTCTTTGTCTTTAATTTATATTTATAATAAATAATTAATATTATTAAATACTTATGGATAAATATTTATTATAAATTAATTTTTATTTATGATATTTATTAGTAATATAATATGTATTAATACATATTATATTTACTCATTATATAGTATAATAAATTTTTAAAATATAAAAACAATTAAAATATTAATATCACCAAATTTGGTGTTGCAACAGTGCAACACCAAATTTGGTGATGCACTGTTGCAACACCAAATTTGGTGTTGCAAAATGGTGTTCGGTTGGAGTGATATGGTGTGATTTTTACACCATATTTGGTGCAATGGGGTACCCATTGGAGATGTCCTAAGTATCCTAAGGTCTCTATAATTGTGTATCTCATGGATAAATTTTTTTAATCAAGAAAGTTAATTTGTTACCTCTTCTTTCTTTCTCTCTACTTTTCTTTTCTGTCTACTTCTTTTTACTTTATCAAAGTCGTCGACTTTGTATTCCACCGTTCATAATGATTTTTCCTCCTCTGCCCGAGATTTTTCCGGTAAAGAGTTTTCCACGTAAATCTTGTGTGTGTTCTTTATTGTTCTTGTTGTCATTTTTCGTACTAATCTCGTTTCAATATTTTACTAATAACTTAATAAAACAGAAGCTCAATGATATCCAAATGTCATCGGTATCCATTGCCATCAGCGGAGGAAATGCAACCACCACAAGGAGCAATGACAACAACAAAGAAAAGAAGGGCTCGCATAGAAAAGAAAAAGAAGGAATTGTCGGCGATAACCGAGAGCGATAGTGTCGCATGGTCTGTTGCACATTGTAGGCTACCAACATTGTCGCCCCACAATAGAAGATGCATACGAGAAGAGTTCCGGCCAAGAGGAGGGTTTCGGCCTTGCGTGTAAAAGAAGAGAAATCAAGTTGGGAGAGGAAGTCGACAAAGAAGACTACGGGATGGTTTGCAAAGGAAAGAATGGCTATTTTAGTAATTTTAATTTTTTGGAATTAGAATCCAAATCAAACCTCTTACTTTCACCATGTTTGATAAAATTGGAATTCAATTTTATATTCATTTCATACCAAAAATTTATTTCAAAATATAAAATTGAATTTCAATTCGAGAAGAAACTGAATTCCCTTATTCCCATCCTTTCTGAACAGGATGTTAGATTTTGACAGTTTTTTTTATCGAAAGGGATCGGTGAACCAGACGTCGAAAAGTATCATCCGTTGGATTATTCATTATCCAATCAATTAATGCAAAGTAAATGTTCAAGATAACGTACTTTTTGGGTTAAATAATGCGATATAAAATTGTCCTAATGACCACTATGCCATATTTAATTGCTTCTTTTTTTGCCATTTATGGCCATCACACTCCCCCGACTGTAAATCTTTAACGCCCCCGGCTGCTAGCGTGTTTAAACTTTAAAGCTAATGCAGATTAAACATGGCAAAAAAATTACTAGAGTAGCAACGTAGCCGTCGATTGGGAACAGTAATAGATAAAAAATGAAAATCGTAGCCGTCGATTGGGAACAGTAAGATAAAAATGAAAATTGTGATTTATTAATTTTAAAATTTGAATCTGCGTAATTTTGAAAATTTATCTATTGGTTTGATAGAATGTTATTTAGATAATGCTGACGTCAGATAAGAAGGGAGCCCACTAGCGGGACTGATGACGTGGGATTTCACCGCTGTGACGTTTTCCACGTGTTGGGGACGGTCCCACTCGATGATCTCGAAGCCTCCTCCCGCTTTCACCGCATCCACCGCAGGATGAAAGAGCAACGGCTCGATGCTATCCGGACGAACTCCAGCCCTCGTGTCTCGTGTCTTTGAGGAATCTCGTACGTTATCGAAATATTTATCATTCAGACCGTCGATTTACTCAACGGTCCGAAGTCAGTCTCGGTCTAACGCACGGCCTATGGAAAAGCTGACGTGTTCCGCCATCGGGATCACGGGGTTCATGTGCGCGTCTCTCCCATTGGCAACTCTGCCTACGCCTCCTGCTTCCTCGTCGGAATCCCGTCTCACCGCGTGGAGCAACAGACTGAACGCCGTGTGGTAGTTTCCCTGCCGAGTTGGTGGATTCCGGCCCCCCGAAATCGATTTCGCCATCCTCGCAGCTCCCGATCGAGGTACCTTTCGTCTGAATCGCTTGATTTGGCTGCATCTAATGCTCTTCTCTTTCCTCCTTGGCGTCCCAAAAGAGGCCTTCCTTCGATCGGCGTTCGATTATAATGATTAGAGTTTGTCGAGTGTTTTGAGGAGGATTAGTGCTGTGATTAAGCGGCTGCAAAGCGGAATCGACTAGGATTAGTGATTTGTTACAAGGGATTATGATTATGGGAATTACGGAGTTTGGTGAGCGGAGAACGGACGAATGTGGCGGCCGCGAGATCGTGAGTTTTAGGGCCAAGAAAGCGCTTGTGGGAGCGGGAGCACGGATTCTTTTTTATCCTACACTTGTCTACAATGTCCTTAGAAACAAGATCCAAGCTGAGTTTCGATGGTGGGATGAAATCGATCAGGTACGTTCTTTCCATTTATTATCTCAACTTTCCATTTTTTTAAAGCAATTTGCTGCAACTAGTTGATCATTTTTCTTTTTCTTTTTTCCTTTTCCTTTTTCTTTTCTTTTTCTTTTTCTTTTTCTTGAGCAATCGGTATAAAAGTCCAAAGGGTTCATTTACACCCTGTTTGGAAAGGAAGGAATTGGAATTCCCATGGGAATTGGAATTCAATTCCATCGTTTGGTAGTAATTTTCAGGAAGGAATTGCTAAGGAATTGAATTCTAATTCCTTTCAAACCCCTCAAAACAAATCACACCTAAACACATGTGATTTGTGAAAGGATTCCTTTCACTTAAACAAATTAAATTACCAAATCACCCACTCACAAAACAAATCAAAGTTGCTCCGGCTCTATCCTCGCGGGATAAAATCGTAAAAGTATAATAATTGAATTGAATTCAATTCTCTTTTTACAATTCATTTCAAACATGGGAATTGGAATTCAATTCCGGATGGAATTCAATTCCAATTCCTTACTTAAAAGGTTTCCAAACAGGGTGTTAATGATTCAAGTGACGGGTAACGAAACAAAACTAAATCTTCAGTCATCATTGTTGGATACGATTTTGCAAAGCAAAATTTTGATGTCATTGATTGTTGAAAGTCGAGTTTGACTTCAAAATCGAAATCTACGTTTCACGTAGATAAATCTGGACTATTTATTTGCTCAAAACCGATTAAGGGTGAATGAAAAATTAATTATTCAAGATACGCTCAAATGAATATTAAGGAAAAAGATGGGGCTTTAGTCCCACATTGCTAACCGATAAGAGTCAGTATTTCCTTATATGTGTTCCTGTGCTAATGTTGTTAATACAAAAGCACAGGAGGTCTTTACCCTTGGCCGAGCAGGTGCACCTGCGAGCCCGCCACGCGCGCAATGGGCGATTTGTTGGGGCACTTTGCATGATCTGGAGCGTCGGATTCGAATCTGACTGTGAAGAGGGAGGATGGATCTAAGGCGTCGGATTAAATGTTCTAATCTGGCAGCTGAGATCAAGATGGGATCTGACTCTTCAGATCAAGGGACGAGATTAAAAGACCTTTAAATGGTTTTACCCTTTCGTTATGAACGGTCCAGATCTGTTCGAACCAAAGGGTACTTACCTCTTCACTCTCTTCACTCAATATAAATAGATCCTTCCACTTGATCATTTCATTCATTCAAACATTGCAATCTAAAAGCATTTGCACTCATCCATCTTCTGCATTGAGAGTCCAAATAGCCTACGGAAAGGTTCGCCGCTCATCTTCTGCATTGAGAGTCCAAAAAGCCTACGGAAAGGTTCGCCGCTCTCGGAATTTGAAGTGCTACTATTTCGAGACGACGTCGTTGTATCTTGGAAACGAATTGCTACTATCCGTGAGCACCAGTAGCGGAGCAATATCGTTTTACGGAGATAGTGTCGAACAGTAGCCTCGACGTAAACTAATTAGTTTGCTTCCTCCGAAAGCAACCTCTCGGAAGAT
This sequence comes from Boesenbergia rotunda, assembly GCA_024364735.1. NCBI lineage: Eukaryota > Viridiplantae > Streptophyta > Magnoliopsida > Zingiberales > Zingiberaceae > Boesenbergia > Boesenbergia rotunda. The sequence goes on along the minus strand of JAGFNQ010002613.1, from coordinate 432,599 downwards.
CCGACGGTCATAAATTGACTAAGTCAAATACCGAGGAGATACAAGTCAGCTACCAACAAGGATTAGTGTTAGAGAAATGTTATCTTTGGAACGATACGAAATCATAGGTGTAAAGATATAAACAACTCGATTTTTCTTTGTTTTCTGGGATTTTGATGTCGCTTTTGTTGTATTTAGAGATTTTAACATGCTCGACTTATTAAAAATTCGGTGAATTTGCTCTTTGCGGTGACAGTTTCTATTGCTGGGTGCTGTACCTTTTCCAAACGATGTTCCTCGGCTGAAGAAGCTTGGAGTTCGAGGAGTCATTACCCTGAACGAACCATATGAAACTTTGGTTCCATCAAACATATACAAGGTACTGTTTGGATATGAACTTGTCTTAGTGTATAATTACAATTTATGTTTAATATTTAATACTTTTCGAGCTTACTCTCATATAAACAGTTTGTGTTTCCCCTCCATTTTTTTTTCTGGTGTATTTACGATTTTATCACTCAGACACAACTGAACTGACGATGTTATTGCATAATTAAATCAAGTTTGCTGTCTTGTATGTTGCAGCAGAATTTAAGAATTAGACTTTGTCCCTTCCATCCAGGTTCATGGAATCGATCACCTGGTGCTTCCTACAAGAGACTACCTTTTTGCTCCTTCAGCTGTTGATATATGCCGAGCCATTGATTTCATCCATAGTAAGTTTTTTCTTTTATTAATACCTATTTCTATAGTAACAACAACGTAAATGTTTTAATGCAAAATATATCTGACTGTTGTAATGGCCCCTTGTTTATGAGGATTGGTTGCTTACATCAAAGAAGAGATTTTCTTCCTTGCCCAAAAATCTTGCGAAATAAAAAAAACTTCCTAGAGCATATTAGGCAAGGCAGGAATGAGAATGAAATCTATTTCATTCCCATTTATGATGCTTGGTATACGGGAATCGGAATCAAAATAAGGCTATGATACCCTTGATTTCATAACCCAACCCCCACTAGATTATCACTAAATCCATAAACCCCTCAATCAAAACCCATTACCATTCCCATTGCCAAATATATACCAAGCGCCCAAGTTTTTTTAGTCGTGGAAGATCTCTTCTTTTTTTTTGGTTTATTTATAATTTCTTCATAGGAGAACGTGGGATTGCAAGTTTCAACAATTATTATTTTCTAGTACACTAATATCTCCTAGTGAGAAGAGCAATCACATCCTTAATATGGTTATGGTTTGAGTTGGAATGGTAAGGTTAACATACTGCTATTAAGCAAGGGCAGATTGATTTATAACATGTTCTGTTATAAAGCTAGGTCAGATTGTTTTTAGAACGTTTTTGTTTCTCAGTTCCTGAGTCTTGCTATACCAACTAGCTTGAACAATCCAAAATCAACAATGAAACTAATCCCTATCAACCTATCAAGTCTGTTTTTGTAAACATTGATCCCTGCTTGCTTTCATGGTTCCAATTCTTCTCTCCATTGAAAAAATCATATAAGTGACTTCTAATTTTCAGGGAATGCATCTCACGGGAGAACTACATATGTTCACTGCAAGGCAGGAAGGGGGCGCAGTGCCACCATTGTCCTCTGCTATCTGGTAATTAAATTTATCGAGTATCTGGCTTGTGAATTAACATAACTAGTTTACTTGTTATATTATGTGAAAGCGCCATACATTCTTCACTGTAACTTTGCAGATTGAATATAAGAATATGACACCCATAGCTGCTCTTGAATATGTGCGCTCTAGAAGGCCTCGAGTCTTGTTGGCTCCTTCTCAGTGGCAGGTATGAAATTAGTTTCAATTTTCACATAACTAAATTTATTGTTTTTTTTTATGATGTATTATATTAAAGATCAAAATGGTATATGATCAGTGCATGACTGATTTCTACTTTACAACATGTTCTTGGAGATTTCACGCTCCATAATTTTTTAGTTCCTATATCTTGATGTGCAATGCATCAATTTAATTGATTTCTACTTGTGTTGTTCATAACAATTTACCAGGCTGTTGAAGCTTATAACAAGAACAAGCTGGAGTTTCCTGCGATCCAAAGCACAAAGCCTAAGCATTTACGCACTGGAGATGTTGGAACTATCAGTTTGATGGACTCACCACGTAGTCCCCTCAAAGAAGAATGCGTGATAACTGAGGAAGACCTAGAAGGGTATGAAAACTTTCTGGATGTATATGAGGGAGACACCACCTCATGTCCTTTTGAAGAAGATGGAATTTTGATAACCGACACAGATTTAGAAGGGTGCGAGACCTTTGTGGATGCTTTGGATGGGAGCAATACTTCTTGTTGTTCTGATGATGAAATTTTGATAACTGAGGCAGATCTAGAAGGGTATGAAACCTCTGTGAATGCTTGCAACCAAAACAGCATCTCATCGGATCAGATTAACCAAACCTTCCCAGTGATGAGGAAGCTTCCATGCTTCTTCGCTTCCATCAAGTTGTCTAATAGTGACCTACCAGTTTCTAGCCGACATCCTCACATCCATATAGTTAGTTCGTGATTTTTCATGTATGTGATAAATCAATAGAAAAGCATGATCTGCCATAATGGAGTCAGTAAAAAGGCCTCAGATGATAATATAGAGAGACTGTCCGCCACTCTAGTGATTGAAATCTTCGGTTGCCTAGGTGTTTTCACTACATTCAATTTTTGTAGTGTCTAAATTTTTATATTTGTTTGATGAGGGTTTGCTTTGTATTTCAGTTGGTCATCTTATACAAGTTTGTAGAAAATACAGTATGAATTGTGAAGTCATATCCAAGGATGGTCGACGGTGGCCCTAACCTCCTATAAATATTCGGCTGAGAGTCTATTACAAGGTGCAGCTCTGGAGATTCGATGACCTGAGGAACTCACCGAGAACGTGTGAAAAATTCCCGACTCCAAAGGGTCAGTAGTCAAGTTAAATTTTGAGGAGCATCCTATCTGATTAATAGTTTCTTTACCCTTTTAATGTTAGTAATAAAAATGCTTCTATGCAATAAAATTTTGATCAGTAATGCATAATGAAGTTTATTAGAGAGATGAAGCTATTTGAAGAAGAATGCAGCTCAGAAGCGCAAGGAACAAAATCAAAGGGCAAGAACCATTAAAGACATCACAAAATATTTCTATTGTCATGAATTTAAATTAAATAATAAAATAATCTGTTAGAAAAATAAAAATAAATAGAGATAAATGATGAACGATTTATATTCTCATAAAAAAGAAATCTACAAGCTGATTTGGCCCGCAAGATACCACAGATCGAGTTTGACGCGTTGGGATTTCTCAGCCGTCCGATCATGATGTGCTCCCTGTGGATGGAGTCAAGCTGATTCCCAGTATCTCCGCTCCTACTAGGGTTCCTGCCTGACCGATGCCCTTCCCCCTCCCGGTGCTCTTCCGCTGTCTGCGCCGCTCGCCTGCCGGTCTACGCTGCCATATTTGCAACATGGCCGGACTTGTATCTTCAGATGAAGTCGTAACACCGAGTACTACGCGGATCGGTTGGATCGGGACAGGCGTCATGGGCCGGTCTATGGCTGGTCATCTCCTCTCCGCCGGCTACTCACTGACCGTTTTCAACCGGACCTCCTCTAAGGCCCAGCCCCTGCTGGACCGAGGCGCTAAGCTTGCTGGCTCCCCAGTCGACGTTGCACGCGCCAGTGACGTCGTCTTTCTCATCGTCGGTTATCCCTCCGACGTCCGCCGAGTCGCCCTCGATCCATCTGAAGGAGTGCTTTCTGGCTTGGCTCCTGGCTCCGTCGTTGTCGACATGACCACAAGCGACCCTGCCCTAGCCGCCGAGATCGCCGATGCTGCTCTAGCGGTGTCTTGTGCGGCGGTGGATGCTCCAGTATCGGGTGGCGACCGTGGGGCCCGCACCGGAACTCTCTCGATATTCGCCGGAGGCGACAAGTCCGTCGTCCAGAAGCTTGAGCCGCTGTTCGGTTGCATGGGCACGGTAACCTACATGGGACAACCAGGGCAAGGCCAGAGAACGAAGCTTGGGAATCAGATCGCAATCGCATCAACAATGGTGGGGCTGGTGGAAGGGATGGTGTACGCCCACAAGGCTGGGCTCGACGTCGAGAGGTGGATGGACGCAATTTCTACGGGCGCAGCTGGGTCAAAGTCGCTCGAACTATACGGAAAGAGGATCTTGAAGAGGGACATGGAGGCTGGGTTCTACGTACACCACTTTGTGAAGGATCTTGGCATTTGCTTGAAGGAATGTCAGAGCATGGGACTTGCATTGCCAGGTTTGGCGTTGGCGGATCAGCTGTATGTCTCACTCATGGCACACGGAGAGGGAGAACTAGGGACTCAAGCACTAATTTTGGCCATTGAACGACTCAACAATACCCGTTTGGAAGGACAGCCAAACACACACTCGGCATGACTCTGGTACTGGAATTAATCATTTCCTCTCTAGTTCATCAGTATGTGTTTGTTTGAATGCCTACGTGATTCCTGTTTAATAATTTCAAACCTCTTCCTGTTTCTCTCAATATTATCTGCTGGTTTGGGTGCAATTTACTTGGTAATAATGTTATGTTAGTGCACTGCCTTTGAAATGAAGACTATTGTTCCAGTTTCCGTTCCATTTTTACTCAATTCTTTGTTAGGAATATATTTATGAGTAAGGCATTGTTAAGAAAGACAGCATCGTTGCAGAGGAGGAAGATATAGAGGTCGAACCATTTGACGACCCAAGGTAGGAGAAGATTAAGAACAGGTACCCAGCTGTCATTGGACAAGAACCTCATTTTGAGAAACAGAAGAACCAATACTGGAGTAAAGGATGTGAGTTGCGAAAGAAAGCCAGTTAAAGGTGCTGAGGAACCTCAGTTTGAATATACGAGGGTGGTGGAACAAGCAGGACAATTGGTGTAGAAAGACATGGAAAGAGGTGACTGAATCTTCTGTGCCTAAAATGGTAGGACACAGTGTTTAGGGGTTGGTCCAGTCCTAGCTGCATTGATGGCAGAAAGAAGGGAGTTTTATGCTCTTTATGTTCAGGAAGGATTGGACTCGAGGGGAAACAACGAGAAAAATGACAAGAAAACAGTGGAGAGAATATTGAAGATGGCGGAGAAGGTAGGATTGAAAATTGTAGAAGCCTCCAAGCATAACCTCAATATGGTTTGTTGATAACAGACCTCATCAATGATTTGATTTTGGATGCTTCTCCATAGGAAATGGTGAACACAAGGGAACTGGATTCTGTGATGCCGGCAGTCCGAAAATCTCTTCTTTGGCACGCTCTAGATGAGGTGATAGACCCACAGAACTTAGGGGGTTGAAATTGGGGTGCCTGCAATTCTTGTCTTGGATAGTGAAGGCAGCAGGTCAAGGCTGGTTAATTAGAATCCCTGGAAGTTCTCCATCAGATGCATATGATGGAACACCTGAAGTAGATGTTGAGGAAAAGGATCCGGTGCTTCTATGCCAATTGATTGAAAAGAATACGCATGATGTGCCTAATGAGTTAAATAATGGATCGATACGAACTTCTGCCAGTTCGTTTCATCTTGGAAAAGTGTTCATCCATCCCACAGCTGTAAAGTCCTAAGATAATGCCCTTAAATGATAAATCGCTGGAAAAGCATGCCAATAATGATCTTAAGCGAGTCCATTATTCTCAAGCATGTCAATAATGTCTCTCTAAAGAAAGGTTTTCACTGTTCAGAAATGTGTGTTAGTCCCGGACCTAACTACTGCTGTTCCATTGTTCGTCAAAAGGACCCCAAGCTTCTACCCATCTCGCAGACTTTAGCTGGCTATTAAAGTCCCAGTCAAGGGGATATACAACAGTGACCCAACGAGCATCCATTCGCCTCCATGAATACCTAAGGGACCCATCCCACCTGCCCTCCACCCATTTGCTCACATGCCATTGCTACTCAGTGTGCACTCGAGAAAAAAACATGATTAATAATTTTTTTTAAATTTAGACAATTAATTCGATCTCATAAAATATTTTTAACGACTGTCAAAATAAATTAAAAAATATTCCGGGCACACTCTAAAAATTCATTCTAAAATTCGCAAAATAATTTAACGGCTATCATTTTGATAATTATCATGATGCACTGCACAAATCGATATGATTGCTATTTGCAGGAGAGTGGAGACAGGCCCATTTTACAGCCGGAAGCCACATGCTCGAGGTCCCTTTTTTTTTTTCCTCTTCTCCATCTTCTTCAACAGAGACACGTGCCGGCTGGCAACTGGAGACGGTGATTATTATTATTATTTATCATTTATTTTTAATCTTCGTACGTGTGTGGGGTTCTCGGCCGGCGGGAGACACCTGTCTTCCCACGTGCGAGTCCTCGACGTGACAGCCCCCACGACGGCATCCGACGGCCACCTCGTGACGATCTCCGCAGAATGGACGGTTAGTGTTCGTCGAGAAATCTCGGCATTTAACCGTTAAAAAAAAACTGCAAGGGTTTCGATTCGACGGCCCAGATGGCATCTGCCAGCTGCAGGCCACCGCTTCCCAGGTCAGCGTTATATTAACTTGCTGTTTTGTTTTTTCGCGGCTTCTATTGCAGATTGACCGTCCTGCCCTCTCGTTGTCAGTGCAATTATCAATGGAAGATCTTGAATGTGGCAGGGGCAAGTTCGTAATATTGTTACAAGTCCAGGGTAGAATACTGTTTTCTCCATTTGCTATAGGCCGACGGCACAGACTCGTTGCAGTGTGAGAGAGAGACTGAGCTTGGGGCTTGGGCTTTCGTATTCCCCTTCCCCTCTCTCTCGCCTCCTCCGATCTTTCCTTTCCCCAACTCTTCTGCTCATGAATTCGATCCGCCCCTTCTTATCGAAGATCGTTGATTTTCTCCATTTTCTTTGAATTCTTGGTTCCAAAATTCGTTGTTTTCCTCTGCTGCAATGGCGTTAATCCGGATCTCGCTCGCCGTTTCGATTCTGTTGTTGATCGATGCCGTTCCCTCGGCGTTCTCGACGGGGCCGCTCAATTGCTCCGACGTGTCCCGTGTTTGCACCTCCTTCCTCGCCTTTAAGGCGGGTCGACGTCCCGACGTCGCTCAAATCCAAAGCATGTTCGACGTCTTCCCAGAGGACGTCACCGTCGACGAGGGCAGCAGTCCCGGGTTCGTCTTCGTGCGCAAGAACTGCTCCTGCCTCGCGGACAAGAAGTATCTTACCAACACCACTTTCACCGTGCGGGAAGAGACGAGCTCGGTGTACCCGGTGGTCGCCCAGACCTATGGGGGGCTCGCCTTCCTGCCCAACGTGACCCAGCGGTTCGCACGCTCCAGAGCCGTCATCTCCCTCCACTTACTCTGCGGGTGCTCCAGCGGGCTGTGGAATTATCTGATGAGCTACGTGATGGAAGAGGGAGACTCGATCGCGTCGCTGTCGAGTAAGTTTGGGGTTAGCATGGACAGTATTGAGACTGTGAATGACATGCCCGGTCCGAATGGTGTTGTCGTTGGAGAAGTCTATTACATCCCACTGAACTCTAGTAAGCATCGTTTTCCTTCTCTCTCTTTTTGTATTATTGTACTACACGATCACCATTTTTTTTAACAAATGGATAAATTTCTTATTGAATCAGTACATTAATCACTTAAATATTATAATGGAAATGTGTTGCCAGTCATAACTAATTAAACGATAGCCTAGATGAACTCTGGGGACTGTGGAGAATGAAGACCATAAAGTCAACTTAAAGGAGAGAGAGAGAGATTTAGTGGATTAAATACGTGCAGGGAAATTGGGATGATGAGCCTAGTTTTGAGAGACGAAAACTTCCATGTAGTTATATTACAACAAAAACTTCTGATACTTTGACCTAGCTTATAAAGAAATGTTTAGATTTATTTCACTTGAAAAACTATACTTATGTCTATTTTTTTTATCCCAAATAAGTTGAGGTATGGTACCGGCTATATCTTGATTAATTCACATAACATGTTATTGCACAAAACTTAAACATTTTCATTAATTTGTTACATAAATATTGGTCTGCCTCAGAACTCATCTGCTCAAAACCAGACAGAAAACCAGTTCTAGAAAAGAAAAAATGATTAAGCTTCCTCATTTTCATTGTTTCAAGAAGGCAACTCAAAAGGTTTGGTACCTTTTTATATATAAATAATTCCAATTTACCATCTTTCCAAGAAAACAAGGCCTTATCGTCTATTTCCATTCTGCCTTTTTTCACCAATTATAGTGTTTCTCTAACTACATTTGCCACATTTTGTTTTAGTTAGCTGATATTTCAGGCTTCATGATTTTTGCCTTTTTGTAGTTCCTGGCTTGCCTTATTCTGTAAACAATGGATCCTCTCCTTCTTCTGCACCTACTTCATCAGAAACATCTGTTACATTGTCAGGTATGATCTAATTGTTTATGTTTGTATGTGTTTTTCTGGTCATTTCAGCTCAAAATGCATATTCCTTTCAAGTTTATCCTTGGTAATTTAGTAGTTGCCTGGGTGAAGATATATTAGATACACCATGCCATTAGTTTCCTTCCATTGATTCTGAAATTTGTTCTCTGTCATTGTTTAAATGAATATAATTGATGATTCCTTATTTTTCTTGTGTATTTTTATAACCAAAATGAACTTCACTAGAAATTTCTTACCACTACTAGTCTTTTTTTAATCCTCCCTTTCCCAAGAAAAGAAAAAAAACTCAATTCATTCACTTGGAATTTCCCAATTGTGAAACTGTTCTGAATTAAATATTATGTTCCTGCAGGCAATTCTATGCATAATTCTGCTGGATTCCCTTATGGGTGGGTTTTCGGGAGTATGGGTGCTTCTCTACTTCTTGTAATTTTGGTTTTATTTTCATGTCTTTTTTTCAAGTCCTTCAATTCAAGGAGTCAAACAAAAGATCCTGAAAGATCAGTGTCCCATAAGTTCCACATCCTCCGGAACACTAGTTTCTGTTATTCTTCAGGAAGATACCTCTGTTGCAATTCTGGAAATACAAAGGCATCAACAGGGGATGCAGGAAGTCACCATACTAATATTCCCAAAGGTTTGCTTGCCATCCACTTTCATTATACTTGAGATCTGAACATAATGGTTTAAGTTTTTCCCTACCATTATTTATGGGTGTTCCAAAAAAACTAATTAGATTTATATGTACTGGTGATTCTACAAAGATGTGTAAAACTAATTTGTTACTGGAAAAAACTTTCAAATGACTTTGCTCAATATCAACTGAAACGCGAGAAACTTGATACCTAGCTTTCTGTTAATGTTGGTGGATGTTGAGGTCATATTTACTTTGCTACTGTAGTTTCCGACCACGAGTGAAAATGAAATAAAGATTTGAAGAGCTGGACTTGGATTGCAATTATCTCCACATCAAATATGTCCTTTGACGAATACTCAGAATCTTTAAATCAGCAAAAAGATGTTTGCAGTTAAACTTTTTCTTTGTAACTGCTGATACACATACTATAGAATATAGATAATTCCTTGGTTTATATATGTGATTCACATAATTATTGCTGTAATATTTGGATAATAGATTATAAGCTGTCTGTTGGAGGTTCTGCCTTGGGAATAATCCAAAGCTCATCTTTCTGTTTGTAATTACACTTTAACCCACCGTTATGCATAACCTTGCACTTTCTTCTATTTTTTCCCCATTATTTGTGTAGTATAACAAGTATGGCTTTTGCCCTTCAGGCATGGCAGGTGATGCACTTGACATAGAGAAACCAATTGTTTTCAAGCACGAAGAAATATTTTCTTCTACAGATAACTTTTCTGATTCAAATCTACTGGGTCATGGTCAATATGGTTCTGTCTATTATGGGGTCCTTCGGGACCAGGTTAGTAGAGCTAACTTCCAAGAAAAATTTGAACTTCTAGCACGACTATATTTTAGTTGGTTATTATGATGTTTAGGAGGTTGCAATAAAAAGAATGACAGCTTTGAAAACAAAGGAATTTATGGCTGAGGTGAAAGTACTCTGCAAGGTCCATCATGCTAGTCTGGTAAAACTCTTTAAAACACAAGAACAATGCTTCTTTAGTTCGCATTAAGTGGCTTCTATTTCTTTAATACTTTTTTTTTTCATTTTAATTCACTTTTGTCAAGGTAGAATTGATTGGTTATGCTGCAAGTGACGAGGAGCTGTTCCTGATATATGAGTATGCTGAGAAGGGTTCGCTCAAGAGCCATCTTCATGATCCACAAACCAAGGGTATGATCTCAGCATCACTCACGCACTCCTTAATGCAGACAAGATAAAGTGACTTAATTTGAGTAATAGAATTCCTGATGGTACTTCTGAAATGTGAAAAGCTTGTATCTTTTGTTTAGTTCAATTGTATCCAGCAGATCCCATTTCTTCTTTCACTTAACATCATGAACATGGAAATGAGAATTTTGAGGTATTATTGGTTGTACACATGGAGTTTGTTTCTGAGAAAATATATCATTGTGGTGCTGAAACAGATTATGGATAGAAAAAAATAATAATGGAGCAATGCCAAGCATTAATACCATGTGCTTCTACAACTTAGAGGTGGTTTTCCCTTGCTCTAATTCAGTCCTTTTATCATACAAAATGCAGATGTCTCCTAGTTAATTTTTGTCCCTCGGCCATTCATTATAAATTTGTTCTTTTCAGATAAACCTCGGCTTAAGAGGTCCAGTGATCCTTTATAGGATAATTTGTGTGGTCATGGTGCAATAATTGAAAAACATAATTATTGAAGAATTGTTGGAAAAAGAATCCACAAATTTCGTGTTTAGCAAACTGAAAAAGAGGGAAGGGGAAAGGTTAGAAGTGGTAAACAGTAAAGCCAAAACATGGACGGAAGCTAGACCCTGCCCCAGTGTGGATGTTCTGACCAAAATTTTGTAATATGGCTGTGTTCTTGAAAATGAAAAATTGGACAAGTATGATAGTAGCTGAAGTTTAACATAAATTTAAACAGCCTAATATGCTGACTGTTTTAACTTCTTAACGATACGATGTTCCCATATACTCTCCATCACTGAGGCATCTTCACTGGCAACCTTTTCTTTGAAGATTATTTAGGTTGGACATTGGATTACTGGTTTGCATAATCGGTTGAAACTCGGAAAGTATCCATATGGCTCAAAATTCTTGCAAATTTTAAAGCCTCTATACAAAAAAATAATCAATGATGCCATGTTTTCAGTTACAGTAGTAGTGCCCTAGTATGACAGCTATAAATACATATAGCATGCCAGACCTTATCAAATCCAAGTTGTAAACAATTATATTTTTGGATATTCTGCTTATTATTATTTTTTTTATCAAAGAATGTGGATAAGCTAAATAATTGTTCACTATGTTTATTATTAACAATTTTAATTTTATGCTATTTACGTTTAATGAGTCATGAAAATATGTCTTATTTTCTTGTTTGGCTCTTAACGTTATCGTTGCACAACAATGAAAAAATCTTTTCTGATGAACATGTTCAAGTCTGTCTTGCTAACCTGCCTATGATTTCATGTATATTTTTCATGACAATGTTTAACAAAATTTACTTCTGATTTGATTTTTAGGGAATACATCACTATCTTGGATATCTAGGGTTCAAATTGCACTTGATGCTGCCAGAGGACTGGAATATATTCATGAGCATACCAAGAACCATTATGTTCATCGAGACATCAAGACAAGCAATATTCTACTTGATGGTTCTTACAGAGCTAAGGTTCATCCTAACTCATAGCATTGCTAATTATATTTTTGTTCTTTGGACATTGACATGGTGCACTCTTCCTTTGTATAGATCTCAGACTTCGGGCTCACAAAACTTGTTGCATCAACAATTGATGGTGAAGCTTCTACTACTAAGGTCGTTGGCACTTTCGGTTATCTAGCTCCAGAGTAAGTAGACGAAGGAACATTTTAGCAGTTCTTATAAGATAGTTAACAAATACTAATTTTATGATCTGTATCAGATACTTGCATGATGGTCTTGCCACCACAAAAAGTGATGTTTATGCATTTGGGGTTGTCATTTTTGAGCTAATATCTGGCAAGGAGGCAATAACAAGGACAGAAGGAATGGTTCGGGCAAACCCTGAAAGACGTTCATTAGCATCTGTGGTTAGCATTCATTTTCTTATTCATCGTTTGAAGTAAAAGCCTTTAATTGTTAATTACCATTTAGCTCAATTACTGGACTCATATCAGTTGCTTCCGAATGATAATTCAACCTCTAAATATCAATGGTTTTGCTGAATATGCTGTTAGAATGCTAGTCTTTCAGCCCATATAGATGTTGCAGGCATTTCAATGAATTCAATCTATCGCATTTTCATTCAAATATATTAATTGTACGCTCAATTTTTATGTATGCCTTCCGGTCCCAATTGAGGAAAGAAATACTAATAAAATAAAAGAGGAGAACAAGTAACAGTCCTTTTGTATACTATATCTTTTTTGCCATCTCACTCTAATGTCAACAATTTTAAGGGCTCCTCTACCACTGATATGCCATATAGATTAATTAGGTGACTATGCTTAGGATATACTTTGTTGGACAATCTTGTTACTGTAGATATTAGGAAAATTTACTGAATTGAAATTACAGTATCAAATCAGTCTTATTTGTTGAGAGAGATGAGTGGATAATCTCAAGCTGTCAGCGGGGCTGGTTTGGCCGAGTTTTCATTGGTCTGAGTGGAGTGGAAGCGGAGTGCCGAGTCGGGATGCCTCCCGATTGCTGATTAGCAACTTGTCCGAATTGCCAAGTACAAAGCTGCTCGTCTGTCAAGTGCTGCCAAGCCAGGATGAGTTCTTCTGAGTGGATTCTGAGTGCTCCCGAGTGGAAGCCGAATTCTCCTAAGTGGGCACTGAGTCTCGAGTTGATGTCGAGTTGAGACATACGTTGGTTGAATCATCGAGTCGGGATGCCTCCCGACTGCTGATTAGCAACTTGTCTGAATTGCCAAGTACAAAGCCACTCGTCTGTCAAGTGCTACCTGTTAGCGTGTCAAGGGAAGCGCAAAAACAAAACAAAAGAAGTTGTTTGCTACAGTGGCAAGGGAGAAGAAAGGTATTTGGACTACAGCTTCTTATGAAATTGTTGATTAAAAGAATGAAAATAGAGCCTATTTATTGGCTTTTACAAAAGATTGTTTCAACCCCTATCTCCTAGTTAATAGGATCACAAAGTACGAAAATAAATCAGTAAGCTAAAGACTTGGACAAACCAAAAAACTCGGACAACTACTTGCTAAACTTCCAAAAGATAAACCTTTTAAATCTTATCACCCTCCCTTAAACTAAATGTTTTAAAAAAACATTCGGTTTAAGAATTATCAAATGCCCATACTCCAGTCAGCTCCCTTAGTCTTTGAAATGTAGATAACTTCAATGGCTTGGTCATAATATCAGCAACTTGGTCTTCACTTGTGCAGAAGTAAAAATCAATTACTCCATCCTTTGTCTAAGTCCCTTAAAAAATGAAACCTCACATCTATGTGCTTGCTTCTTCCATGCATGACGGGATTTTTAGAGAGTTTAATAGCTGAGCTATTATCACAATAAATTTTAATAGCACCATCTCGCCTGAAATATAACTCTTCAAGTATTTTCTTTAGCCAAATTGCTTGAGAAGCACAAACTGTTGCAACTACAAATTCTGCTTCTGTTGTGGATAAAGTCACAATTGGTTGCTTCTTTGAACACCATGAAATAGCAGCTAAACTCATCATGAAAACATATCCCGAGGTACTTTTTCTATCATCGAGATCACCTGCATAATCACTATTAGTAAAATCAATTAAATCTGATTTTCCATTCTTCTTGTAGAATAAACCATATTCAATGGTTCCTTTCAAGTATCTAAAGATTCTCTTGGCGGCTTGAAGATGTATCTCCTTTGAACATTCCATGTATCTGCTGATAAGACTTACAGCATGCATAATATCAGGTCTTGTAGCTGTTAAATACATCAAACTCCCAACAATTTGCTTATAAAGTGTGCTGCCAACCTTCCTTCCTTCAGGATTTCGAACAAGCTTTAATCCTGCTTCAGCAGGAGTGTTAACAGAGTTGCAATTTTTCATTTGAAATCTGTCCAGAATTTCTTGAGCATACTTCTTTTGGGAAATAAAGATTCCAGCTGCTGATTGAACTACTTCAATGCCCAAAAAATAATGCATCTTTCCAAGATCAGACATATCAAATTCAAACATCATAGATCTTTTAAATTTTGCCATCATGGCATTATCATTTCCTGTAAAAATAAGATCATCCACATATAAGCAGACTATGAGCAGTTTTCTTCCATCTTCAATCTTTGTAAAAAGTGTATGCTCATATGGACATTTTTTAAACCCCTCCTCTGAAAAATATTCATCTATGCGACTATACCAAGCACGTGAAGCTTGCTTCAATCCATATAATGTCTTTTTTAGTCTATAAACTTTATTTTCACATCCAGATCTTATATAACCAGGTGGTTGATCAATAAATACCTTTTCTTGAAGATCACCATGCAGAAATGCTGATTTAACATCCAACTGGAAGATAGGCCAAGATTTTTGTGCTGCCAATGCTATCACCAATCTAATTGTGTCAAGTCTTGCAACTGGTGCAAAGACTTCTTTGTAATCAACACCAAATTCTTGCTTGTAGCCTTTTGCAACTAAGCGTGCTTTGTACTTGTAAATTTCACCATTTTCTTTCAATTTTGTCTTGTATATCCACTTGACCCCAATTGTTTTATGCCCTTTTGGAAGATCAGTTGACTCCCATGTATTGTTCCGTTCAATAGCCTTAATTTCTTCATCCATGGCCTTTCGCCATTTTGATTCCTTGACAACTTCTTCAAAAACTGTAGGATCACAATCGGAAAATAGGGCAAAATATGTAAGTGGATCATCAGATTGACCAATTCTAGTTACCTCGTAGTCTGTCATCCATGCAAGTCTTCTTCTAGTGCGTTGAGGTAGTTCTTCACTTTTTAATAATGTTGGCAAGTTTGGAATATCTACTTCATTTTCTGATGAAAGTTGTTGGTTATTTTCTGTTGTTGATTGCTGCTCTTCATCAACTCCATCAAAGCTAGTAGGTATTTGTTCTTCAGGAGAGTTGTTGTTCCATTGCCAAAATTTTCCTTCTTCAAAAACCACATCACGGCCGATAATAATTTTCTTAGTGATAGGATTATAAAGCTTATAAGCTTTTGAATGATCACTAACACCAAGAAATATACATTTTTCTCCCTTGTCATCGAGCTTGATCCTCTTCTAATCTGGAATATGAGCATAAGCAATACATCCAAAAATTCTGAAATAATCTACCTTTTGGTTTTTGATTGCTCCATGCTTCTTCCGGTGTCATATTCCGAACTGCAAGTGTAGGACTTTTGTTTAATATATAGATACTCCAGTTGACTGCTTCAGGCCAAAAAGCTTTTGAAATACCACATTTTACCAAAAGACTTCGCACCATATTCAAAATAGTGCGGGTTTTCCGCTCACAAACTCCATTCTGTTGAGGAGTATAAGCTGCAGTTAGTTGCCTTTTGATTCCATGGTTTTCACAAAAATTTGAAAATTCTTGTGAGATATATTCTCCACCACGATCTGTGCGTAGAACTTTGATTGGACTGCCTGTTTCTTTCTCAACTAGCGCTTTATAGCTCTTAAAAGCTGTAAATGCTTCAGATTTTTCTTGCAAAAAATATACCCGAGTTTTTCGACTAAAATCATCAATGAAGGTGATTATATATCTCTTACCTCCATTAGAATATGGATTAATTGGGTCACACAAGTCGGAATGCACCAACTCCAAAGCTTTCTTTGCTCTCCATGATTTTCCTTTTGGAAAATAGTTTCTATGTTGTTTGCTAACAACACATTCTTCACAAACTTCAGAAGGAGCAGTAATTTGAGGAAGTCCAGTTACCATATGTTTCTGCTGCAATGTCTTCAATTCACCAAAGTTTAGGTGGCCATAACGAAAATGCCATAGCCATGAAACATCATTCACTTTTGCGGAAAAACATGAATGAGTAATATTGTTCAAGTAGAGTGGGAACATGCGGTTTGCTGTCATATTAACTTGAGCAATTAAACCCATCTTTGCATCTTGAATTTGACATACTCCCTCTTTAATAGAAATCTCATACCCTTTTTCTTGCAGCTGACCAATACTAAGGAGATTGGTCTTTAGATCTGGGACAAAAAGAACATTAGATATTGTATGAGAAGAATTTCTTTTGGTTTGGATAGTTACCCTTCCTTTTCCCATAATAGAAATGGTAGAGTTATCACCAAACTTGACTGTGTTGCGAATTGGTTCATCCAGTTCAGAAAATGTCATCTTATCTCCACACATGTGATTGCTGCAATCGGTATCTAGATACCACATGTTTTGCTGGGTTTCTTCATTTACATGACACACCATTAGGAGAGAGATTTCTTCTTCCTTTTCAACAAAGTTAGATCTTTCTTCATCTTGCTTATTCAGATTAGTACGACATTCTGACTGATAATGGTCATATTTATGACATCTATAGCATTCAACATTGGGCTTATCGGCTGATTTATGTTTATAAGTTGTTGAATGATTACCTCATCTTCCTCTTCCACGAAATTGATTTTCTTGGTGCTGGTGACGTCGTTGTTGGCCATCACGATAATTGCTTCCTCTTGCTTTGAATTTTCCTCTTCCTTGCCTTCTATCTCCTCTTTGTGTTGATTGATTTTTTGTTGAAACTTTCAATGCTTACTCCTCTTTGTCTTGTTGGTTGAGTTTTTGTTCATAAACCAACAAAGAACTCTGCAACTCATCAATTGTAAGTTTATCAATATCTTTTGACTCTTCTATTGAACAAACAACAAAATTAAATTTGGTGTCATTGATCGAAGAATCTTCTCAACAATGGTGACGTCTTGCATTTTTTCACCATATATCCTCATTTTGTTGGCAATTGTCATGGTTTTTGCAAAAAAATTTGAAACAGATTCCCCAGACTTCATGCGTAAAGTCTCGAATTCTGTCCGAAGACCTTGAAGGTGCATCCTCTTAGCCGGCATTCCCTTGATACTTCTTCTTCATGCAATCCCAAATATCCTTGGATGTTTCTTTGCAAAGAATTGTCTCCGAGGTTGCTCGATCTATGGCTTGGAAAAAATAATTCTTTGCCTTAAGATCCTTCAGCTTCAATGCATCCAACTCCGCTTTTTGTGCATTCGTCAGCGTTTCTCTAGTTGTTGGCTCTGCTACTCCAGATTCAACAACCTGCCAATACTCCTTGGATCTCAAGAAGTTCTCCATTAACATGCTCCAATGGTCATAGTGACCATCAAAGTGAGGAATTGCCGGTTGAACAAAGTTGTCAGTCATCGTGATAATAAACTGCTACTGCAGAAAGAACTCAAACTCAAATGTTTTTTTTTCTCACAAAAACATTCACACAACTCAACCTTTTTCAACCTGGGCTCTGATATCAGTGTTAGCGTGTCAAGGGAAGCGCAAAAACAAAACAAAAGAAGTTGTTTGCTACAGTGACAAGGGAGAAGAAAGATATTTGGACTACAGCTTCTTGTGAAATTGCTGATTAAAAGAATGAAAACAGAGCCTATTTATAGGCTTTTACAAAAGACTGTTTCAACCCCTATCTCCTAGTTAATAGGATCACAAAGTACGAAAATAAATCAGTAAGCTAAAGACTCGGACAAACCAAAAAACTCGAACAACTACTTGCTAAACTTCCAAAAGATAAACCTTTTAAATCTTATCACTACCAAGTCAGGATGAGTTCTCCTGAGTGGATTCTGAGTGCTCCCTAGTGGAAGCTGAATTCTCCTAAGTGGACACTGAGTCTCGAGTTGATGCCGAGTCGAGACATAAGTTGGCTGAATCATTGAGTCGGGAAATGAAGATGTCGAGTCGCGAAAAGTCCCCGATTGCTTGGAAATTGAGACGTCGAGGTTGGTGCTCAACGCAGATTCCTTAGAATAGATTCATCTCACTTCCAGCTGTGCTTTGAGGTTACATGGGTTGTCTGTTTTCCAGGGTACAACGGTCAACCACGATCTCCACCAAGCACTAGTGCTCGCGGCGAATTGAGAGGTATTCGAATGCTATCATGAATATTCTATCGAGTAAAAGATGCATGACAAAGAGGATGAGAGTGAGGGGGAACGAAGTTAGAAGTCTTTTTCTATATTTTTTTCGCTTTGCTAATGGTCGCCTCCTTATAAAAGAGCTTAAACTTTGACTATAATAAATGGCTGAATAAGGTCATTCAATGCCTTTACTCGGCAGTCTTGAAACGGCTGTTGTTTCAATCGACGATTACGAATTATATTAATCTCAATTAATCCATCTGTTATACTTTGAGTAGTAGTAAAAATATGTATGCAACAACATAACCCAACAATAGTATCATAAAACTTTTAATGTGGAATTAAAATTCATACACAAAGGAGTCTTCTTCCTTTTCATCTCCTTTTCCATTCACATTTCTAACAATACTCTCATTTTTTAATTCCATATGGTCGAACTCATCCATCGGGTAGGCTCAAGTTTGAAGGTTTAAGTTGGACTCGAACCTTCTCTTGAACTTAAACACGTGTTTTAGAGTTTTTTACACTATTGATTCTGCTGGCAGTTAATTACTTTAAAGCATTTTCTTACCTCCTGACCGGTGAAATTTTCCAGATGTTAAATGCACTGAGAAACTCCCCAAATTCAATGAGCATGGAGAGCCTGAAAGGCTATATTGATCCTGCTTTGATGGATCTGTATCCCCATGATTGTGTCTACAAGGTATGTTCAGACAAGCCATCTGTTCATTCTCGAGTTTCAAAGTAACTTATTTCTCCTAAACCTCAGATGGCAATGTTGGCAAAGCAATGCGTGGACGAAGATCCTATCTTACGGCCGGATATGAAGCAAGTGGTGATCGCTCTCTCCCAAATTTTGTTGTCCTCCATCGAGTGGGAGGCTACGTTGGCCGGGAACAGCCAAATCTTTAGTGGCCTTGTCCAAGGAAGGTGATTAGTCGACCCTTTTAATAAAAAGAAAATTAGAAGAAGAAAAAAACCCATTTCTCGCTCAATGCTCTTTGGGTTTCTTTTTATAAAAAATTGTGTGCCCAAGTGTTGACCTGAGTTGTGTATATGGTCACCATTTTGTGTTGTGGGTTGTTGATTAAATATTTAGTTATGTTGTATGAACACGTATTGATTTGGGATGCATATGACTAGATGTGAATTTTGTTTCAGATAAATGTATTAATAATTTGTTGGATTGTTGATGTAGCTTGCTTCTCTATCTTTTTGAATACCATTGTAATTTTTTTTTATATATATTACTGGTGGAATCGATTGGATTAGATTTTATTTAGGAAAATAAAATCTGAATCTAAGGGTGAAAAATCTAGCTAAAAAATTGGTTATTCAAAATGTGTTTTCATTAGAACAAGGCGATAATTTCATCTCAGTTGATATAATATTATTAGTCTAATTAGACAAGATAGATAAATTATAAGAGATATTTAACTCTAACATAAAATGGTCTAATATTATTAGTCTCGGATAAAAGATATCTTATTTTAATATAATGATTCTTTTGTATAAAAAAAATTAAGATATTTTACAATCATTAAAAATTAATTCTAATACATATTTTAGAGTAATCATCCATGTGTGCCAACCCGCGTGGCCCTTTTCAAAATGTTTTTTCATGAACCAACTAAAAAAGCATGAAATATATTTTAATATCAGAATACAAATGTGAAAGACGTATTGAGAAAACATCATTGAAAATAAATTAACTCATTCAAAACTCCCTCGTCCTGAGTGTTACAAGGGAATAATAAAGAATGGCATCAAGAACATGAGCTATCGCTTCAAGAACCCCATGGCCTGGTAGACATTCTTGAGAGTGATTTCTGCTATGTCAGATCCTTTTTTAGCACCCTCTGACAAAACATGATCCAAATACGTTGGATCAGTAGTAATCTCTGAATACCGTACCTGAAAGAACAAATCAATCAATCAAAATCATTATTAACCTTATAAATGACAGCATTGTATCTTATATTTCGAAGGCTTCTACTCAAACAAGTTGGTTAGAACAGGGCTAAGTTGGTTAGAACAGGGCTGGAAAGAAACAGGTAATAATGTTGACATTAACCTGAATTGGATGCAGATGATCCACCACAGCATCTGTGAGGATTGACTTAAATGTTCCCCAGTTCATATTTCGGCATTCATTTTCGACTTCCTGATAAAGATAGTGATAAAACAGTGGGCGAGCAGTTTGCACACAGACCTCCCAGAAAATTGTTTATCAAACAGAGAGAGAGAGAGAGAGAGAGAGAGTAGTACCTCTTTGGTCTTCCCAGTTACAAGCTGATAGATAGATAAAAGATTATTGCATTCAGGTCTTTCAGGATTATCAAACTCCATCCTGCAAATTGTTAATGACACGAGTTTTGACATGGAACAATGACGGAGTTCATAAATCATCACTTCTGTCATTGAAAATACTTGCGCAGAAGGTAAGAATTTCAGTAGTTACAATCGATGTGTTTAACCGGACTGACCATGGAGCAAACTAGTTATAGATTGGATGACTGGAGGGTAGGGAAAGAAAACAAGGCACTTTAGAACCTAAAAAAAAGTATGTTTTCCTTCTCTAAAGAGGAATTGAAGAAAAATGGCATGCGTTTTGTTGGAGGCATGCGGCTACAAGCACTCAAACAGTAATCCAGTAAAAATTTTAAATATTTTTCTGACAGATAACTCCTTGGTTTAGATGGACGGAAATGTAGGAAGGAGAAGAAGAGAGAAGGTTATAAAATGGACATATCATTCATATGTATCTATGTTTTTTTCTTTATCATTTGTCTTACCTCTCGTCAAGTTATCAATTCAAGTAATCCAAACCCATATCTAGAGGCAAAACTAAACATCAACCTGAAATGCGAGAAACTTCGCTAATAGAACAGACAACCAGCCTTTAGACACCACGTGTTAGACCCATTCTAAGAATCCAAGCCTAGAGAAACTATGGGATGAAAATAAAAAATGTGGCGCAGAACATGGAAAGGGCTCACTCATATGCATCCAAAAGTTTCCCACAAAGAACAAACCTACCAATGTCAAAGAACATTGTTCTCTGAACTGTTGACTATGTTACAAACTCGGCAACACTAAATCATAAATAGAATGATGCATGGACTTCCTACGTGCCATATAATTGGTTGACTATACTTCTGTATTTTATATGAACATAAGCAATAAAACTTATCAACTATGGGAATATTACATTTCTTCATCTCTATATATTTAGGTTTCTAAATACAGAACAAATTAAGCTTATGTAAATATGCAGCAATTAAATCCAAACTAAATACGCATAAACACTCTTTGCAACTAGAAGGGCATCTAAACTCAAAAAACTTGAGGTAGTCATAGAAAAAGAATAATGTAGCAAAGAGCCAAAGGCTGATAAAATGTTGGGAACTACCAAAAAATACATCTTTTTTGAAAAAATAGGTTTAGTCCCCGTAAATGAGGATATGCATAGATCTGTCTGTATAACTCTATAGCTGAATAAGTTTTGATCAGTTAGGGTTGATGTTGAAAGGGTATAGGAAAAACTGAAGCAAATTAACAGCTAAGATGTCCTTGTACATAACTTTTCTAGATAAACCGACATTTTATTATACCTGTGGAAGAACCCAAAAATAGGAGGGGGACCTTACCAAACCTCCTATTATGGGTGTTACAGGACAGTCCTTGTACATAACTTAAAGGTGGAAAAGGTTCTTCTAGTTGACCACAAATGGTTGAAAGTAAAAAACTTCCTTATGTATTTTATTTAATAAGGTAAAAATTATAATGAATAACCAAGCTGAGCAAGGAAGAGGATGTCAAATACTATACCAAGTATTAACAATAAAAGAGTAGCCTGGTGCACAATGCTCCTGCTAATGCTGGCTCACGGTATAGGGTCACATATTGAGTCTATTGTACATAACTTTAATCTGCATTGCAAAAGGTTGTTTCCGCGACTTGAACCCAACCAGGTCACATGGCAACATTTTACCATTGTGCCAAAGCTCCCCTTTTACAAAGTATTAGGAATATCTGTAAAATATTTCCACAAGGATTTTCCATCTGACCCACCAGTATGCAACCAAAATCAATAGAACTGAACAATTCTCTAGTCTATCTTGGAAAATAGGGAAAATGCAACCACAAGAAAAATAACAATGATACTGGCAAATTAGGTCAATGATTGGGGGCTCACCGTAAGTACCAACACTGAAATGGACATCGAGCAAACAAAGAAGGCACTCAATCTTTGAATCAATTATGTTTCGCATAAATCAAAATGTCCGTACTGACCTTCTCTATGTAACCAAAAAAACATGACTGGCGTATTCATATTAAAAAATTAAAAAACAAATCAGGAGAATAGAAAATATCAACAGCTTTGGGCACTCAAATAACCATAAAACACTGAAAAAATAAGGCTAACTTCAACTAACCCCACAGTAGAAGATAGAAAAGTAAAATAAAATATAACTGTGAAGGGCCTATTTTACAAACCCCGTGAATGAGTCGGTTTTGCAGCGTTTGATCTTGTTAGCAATCACCTAAAAACATCAACAAGTGTGGTTTAGATTACAAAGGAAAATGTTATAGCCAAGGCTATGGTTTCAAGAATCTATGATGCTCCATTACACATTCTACGTTCATCCTATTTTGCTGTGATGAAGGATTAACTTCAAGAAATTAAATAGCCCATATCAAGATCAAGTCCAAATTTCACAAACATATATAAATTTTATGATATAACCCAATGCTGCATTTACAAGTTCTTTGAAGCTCATCGTAAGAAAATTGTATAGATAAGAAATACATCTAATATTACAGTGTAAGGCAACTGCTGAAGGATATGTTTGTTTTAACAGACCAAGTTCTTCCAAGCTCATGCCTACGAAAATTTTACAGTTAAGAAATACATATAATATTAGCGCAACGCTGCTGCTGAAGGATATGATTTTTTAACAGACTACACACTTCCAGAAAAATTCAAATAGAACCAATAAACATACATCAGGATCCAAACAGTCTTGTAAAATCAGTCAAAAGGTAACTAGTTCATTGAATAACTTTTCGTCCATGAGAAAAGGATTGAGATGTCTTAATGGCAATTCGCATGTGGCATAAAGACAAGGATGTTTGCTTTATTCCAGACGTCCCAACGTGGTAAAAGTCAAATAAAATGAAAATAATAAAGAATGGATATAAGCTATATATATATATATATCAAGCAGAACTATCATGGCACAACAGCTCTAATGAAACAAGGAAAATAGCTTAAACTAAGTTGATCATGGGAACCCTAGTATGTATCTTTTGTTCAATGTTCTGCATCTGAATGAATATTGTTTTACTACATGAAACTCTTTATACACAATGAAATAATCTTTGTTTGATTTTCGCCAAAGAGACATAAAGCAAACTAAAGTAAAAAATCATAGCTTCTTACATCTTTTGTGTCAAGAAGATTGATGCGAGACTGATCAGAAGGTGAAGACTTCGACATCTACGCATCACAAACAAAGAATTGTTAGTTGGTTCAAATCACACTACATTAAGCCAAAGAATCTAATAGATATTATAATGAAGCAATCAGGAATTCATAAATATCACAGTTGATCTATTAATGGTCATTTCTTAATTTATAATTATTGGGTAAATATATTAGAATTTAGAAAAGACTCTCTTCATAAGAAAGTAAACTATTGCCTACCTTTGAAAGACCATCTGTGAGTGACATCACCCGAGCCCCTGTTGGTGGAATAAAGGCTTCAGGAACCTAAGAACAGGAAAACAATGCCAGAATATCAATATTGTGAACAACAAAAATGATATAGTCAAAAGCTTGATGTAGTTAAATCAATCTCAATTGGAAAGAGAGAGACCTTGAATAACATACCACCTCTCCTGCAAACAGATGCACCATTAGAGAATACTGATAAAATAAAAATTGAAACATTTGTTCTAGAGTCTCTTGGGCTTTGCAATGAGTACTGTATGATTAAATCTTAATACCCTCCCAATTTCTTCCATTTCCTTCCTCCATACAAATAATTTACTCTTTCAGCTAATTCACGAGTAAGTTCCAAATGTTGTTTCTGATCCTCACCAACAGGTACCAAATCAGTCTGCATGTAGATCACAATGAGTATCAAGTCTATCTCGTGCCAGAATGACAATGTTTGAATTGATGAAACTAAAGTATGATTTAAAATCGAGGAGTTATTTCCAATTATGTTTTAATTGTATCTACATCTGTTGAATATGAAAAGGAGGCTTATTTACCTGGTACAACAGAATATCTGAAGCCATCAGAATCGGATAAGTTAAAAGTGCAACTCCTACATTCTCATCACCCTAAGAAAAAAACTTCCGGTAAGACTTCATTTAATGTAACCTTTTCTTAGTTTGAAGCAAGTATGCACATATTTTTCAGTTTACCAAAAGTGCAAACATGGAACATTGCGTTATAAACACATAAGATAAGGTTACTTCAGAAGGATCTGATTCATCCTTGCATGCTTATCAAGTGAAGGGATGGGATATTTTTCTACAACTGTTTCTTGTATTCATATGCCCACCAGAAAGAATTCACTTGCAAATATGGATTTACAAACCTTCAGATATCAGGAATATTTAAGCATCCGACCTTCTTATTACGATTCTGTCAAGGAAGTTGGGAGGGATAAAAAAGAGAGCCATATAATCTTCTTATAGGACCCATGATACCCCATGTTGGGACTAAGCCTATATGTGATAACACCAATATAATTTTTTAAGCCTAGCAGTCTCCCTCAAAGGTAAAGCATAGATACTAATCAATGTTCAGTTTCTTACAAAAGTCCCACAAAAGAAAAATAAGACTGTTTCTGGAGTTTGAAGAAGATGACAAAGACAATAGTGCAGTGGTTGAAGTCAGTGAAGCTTTAAAAGAATACTCCAGTTATCTAACTATTTAGAGAGCAAATAAAATCTGACATTAATTCGAGAGATAAAGAGAAGACTGAATATATTTTGACACTTGAGCAAAAAGATACTATAAAATAGATGATGGTGAACCTAACTTTATGGTTATAATCAACAGCCAGGATAAGAAAAGAATCACAGGAAAAAATGAAAGGAGAATTCAAATACCAATTTTGTGAGGATAATGACAAGAAGATGACTATGCTTTTACTCGCATTACTTGTAAGAGATGGAGAAAAATACCAGATGAAAGAGACTAAAAGTCTGACACCATCACAAAGCCCATAATATGAATGACAAAGATGAAAAATGATGGTCCAAATTGAAACAGACATGTGAAGGCAAAATGAGATGAAGGTTCAAGAAACCAATATAAGGGAAGGAGGTGCTAGGCAATGGCAAATCATTGATAAACATGACAATTGTCAACCTTGAGGTGAAATTTCATTCAAAATTTAAGGAGTGAAAGCAACAGACATGTTGAGTTGAATCAGAGGGACCTAGCAAGGGTTTAACCATGTCGAAATTTCTTCATTATGAATCTTATGATCACCATAATTTCCATCTTATAACCTTCAAATCTTCTATAATGATCTCTCCATGTGTTCCAACAGTGAAAATCATGCCACATCAGGCAAGTTGGCACATGGCAAAGAACTTCGAAGAGAGATGGCAAGGGATATAAGGTTAGTGTTGTGAGTGATGCTGTGGGGAGAGATTGAAGTCACTGACTCACTGGTGAGAACATCTCGTCCGTCTGAGACAGCTGATGAAGAGTGTCTAGAAAAGACAGATATGCATAAGTAATCTAACAACAATCAACATAGTGGTGAGAAATCATGCCGCCCTTCTTTGGTGTGTTAAGAAGATAAACATGTCAGAGAGCTGAAGCATCAAATAACAATAAAACAATCTGATCTTGATGTGATTGAGAAATGCTGTTCAGCTGTTGTGTGAAGAAAATAGAGAAAATGTCGAGCAAGAGAAAGGAGAGCAGGGAGGAGGTGAGACAGCATTACCATATAAGCATGGCCTCCCCTGAATGAATTAAAAAAGGAGAAATTGTAGTCCTCAAATTTGGCTTGATTTTATATTTCTATCATGATAGCAGTATCCATAGCACTTACGTGGGACTGACCTATATAACAATTAACTGTAACTGAAAATAAATGCTCAAAAGATTTTCCTCTTTGAACCACAAAGGTTTTCTTGTAATTACTCCATGTGGATATCCTTAGACATGCACATGTGCGCGCGCACAGCCTTATATACCCCTGCTGAGTACTCGTTATTGATATTTCTGTTTTGTCTTGACACTGACATAGAGCTTAGTGTCAGATTCATGGAATCTAAATTGGACTTAGATACTAATATTCTTGTCCCCTGGGCATATTGCAACACAAATACACTGACATACTAGTGAACATATTGCAAAACTGCTCAATGAAATTACCGTAGTGGATTATAATAGAACATAGTATAAGATCCGTGGAAACTAAATTGGACTTGGGTAGTAGCATCCTCATAACTTGACATATTGACTAGTGAACAATTAAAACTTAGATCACTAGATGTTGACTGATATTATGGATTATACGTCACTCTCAATGTTTAGAGAAGCTTTTAGTGGTGAAATTCTCATTCCTAAATACACCATGAGGTTATCTTTTCTCATCAAACTCATAAACAAGCCTCTTAAAGTATCAAGTCTATAGAGTCAATGCATGTTCATGTTTCTCCTAACCTCGCTGATCCCATTGAATTTCAACAATGGAAAAATAACATTTCTTTGAAATAAGACAGATTTGTGAAATCTTTCATTTCCAATTAAGCCGCAAGATATCTTAATGTTAAAGAATTTGACTTCAACAAGAAAAAATTCATCAATAATTATTCACATGTAATTACACTCGGTGCCAAAGAAAAATTATACTCAGTGCCAAGACTGTCAAGCATCAGGCTGGATTAGCTACATAAACCATTGATTGAATATTGCACACTCAATCTTCCAGGCATGCACATGAAGAACCAATCTACATGTTTGTTATCATGCTCATATATACAGAGTACAAAAGATCCACTCAAGAAATCTTGATAGCTAACATTGGAAATTTGTGTCATAATAAATTAATTAAAAGGTTAATAAAGTGGGATTCCATTGAAGCTAAAATTCAGTGTTGATTACTATTAGAAATAGATAATTAAAAGGAGTTGATTAGATAGCTAAGTAAACGAAAACTACAAAGCTACAATACAACAACGCACCGCCATCCGAGATTTTTCTTTAAATTGGATCATCCTATTCAACCAGCCAAGTGGTGTGGCAGAACTGAGCAGCCACATCAATTCCACATGAGCACGAACATGAGATTGCACAAATACAGAAGCCTGAAAATGAAGATAGTACTATCTGATGCTGAATAACAATGACCACAAAAAGACACCAACTGTATGTAGCTAGCATAATTATATGTTGTAGAGGACAACAAAAAGATAATAAACACAATAAACAACAACAACCAAGGCTTATCCCACTGGGTGGGGTAATAAATACAATCAACATATAGCATAAATATACCTTCGATGGATCGATACCACAAGCCAAATATAATGCTGCCGTACTTCTTGTTGCTTTAGACAATTCTGAGGCATCATATGGTAGAGTGATCTGTGAATGGCAACAAAAAGAGAGATTCAATAGACTTTGGTCACAATCTAGTTTCCTGAATTTATACAAAATCTACCAAAAACCCTTGAAAGCTTTTGCTGAATACTTCTACATCATTGGACTTCAAAATACTAGTTCTGCTAATGAAGACCATGACTGAGATATCTCAAGCGTAAGAGACCTCAGAGCCTTAAACCTTAAAATTTTCCAAGTAACTAGAAGCATTTCAATTTAGAAGAGGTGGGTTTCAGAAATTGTCTGTCGCCCTCTTATTATGATCTGTTTTTTATATTGTTTGGTGGGAAAAGGTTCTCTTAGGAATAGAGATGTTTGGTTTTTCTAGTTGTTCATACTTGATGGGCTTAGTTTACAATTCTCTACATCAACCAATGAGCATAAGACATGCTTGGGTAGGAGGCAAGGACTTTATGATTGACATGCATAAGAGTAATAGTAATTCTGATTACAATGGCTACAATAGACAATAAAACCCTAAAATAGAGTTGTAATTAAGGTATAATCAAAGATTTCCTATATGGGGAGTTTACGTAGTAATTATAGGTGGATTGATGGCTGGACCGTTCTTGCTTGCCATAAAATTGCTTTTATCTTGCTTGGTTAGTATCATGTGTGCATGAACTAGTGAACTGCTTTCTGAAAATAACATGTAATTTATCACATGCACATCAACTATCATACTTATGCAGAGTCAATATAATTGTGCTTTAAAAACTGTTCATTGCTCATGTAATAAATTAAGTTTAACTAGTTAATCATTTTAATTGGCAGGCAATTGTCCTCTTCTCTTGTTTGGCCCGATTTATTCACAATAATCATAAAGTTGGAGTCCAAGAGAACTTACGGCATGCAAATCTACGATGAAGAAGAATGTATCATAAGTTTCCTGCAAAAGAGATGGAACGATTACGAAAACCAAAACACAACTACACAAGTGATGCTGTTGTCCTTATAGGGATTTCAAACTCCAGGAAGATTAAAATAGTATAAAATTTAGACAAGGACATTCTAACATATGCCACCCCACATCACACTATTATTTCTGATAATACAAATCCGCAAGCTGCAAAAGAGAATACTAGCACTAGGTAGACAATGCTTTGAAAACAAGACTAGTAGGGTGACCACAGAAGTCCTGTCTGGTTCATGCTTTCTTGGTAGAACCAGCACGTTCAGCTGGTTCAGACAGAGTTTAAACATGTTCATCAGATCCAAACCAGACTACCAATAGCTTGTCAATGCAAGCCAGCTGGTCCAGGCTGGTTTATATCAAAGTAAAATATTCTCAATAGTTTGCTTCCATTGAAACTCAAATTATAAGATATGAGCATGATCACGTGCATAAGGTAGATGTCAACCTAGCCAGACCCAGAAGAATTACGCATTTTAATTATAATTCTAGCTGAGAACTGAGTTGCAGAACTACAAAAGAAATTGTTGACTCATAATCACCCATCTATGATTTGCTCCATATGACTGAGTTGAATAAATATCCTTATGTTATTTTCTTTTAACAATATAATCTAAGAAACTTCATGTCAAGAGAAAGAAGAGGACTATATTCCTTGTCATTCGTAATCAATAACTTACATCTTGAACATAAATCAAAATAATTACTACAAAAGAACATGTGTCCATAACGGTTCAAACTCTAGAAGCATTATTAATTATTTTGGATATACTTAAGTGCAATATGAGACAAAAAACTATAATAAGTTTTAGATAGCTTTCAACTTTGTATCTAAAAATCTTAAGTTATACCACTACAAAAGGAAGTGCAATAACCTGAAGTAGAACCCAATTTTTTATTGCACCGAGATAGTTTCCAAGGTGTACAGATCCTGTGGGTTGTACCCCAGAAACAACTCTTTTCCTGAGGATTGCAGCAGACATAAACCAATTAATTCATTACATGCAAACGATCCAAACACACGAAGCACAGATAATTTAGTGGGTTACATAAAAAGAAATCAGCCAAAAACTAAAAGTCCATATGACAAGGAAAAAAATGCTTCTCATCGACATCTATGCATGGTTTTATGTTTGTCCATCCACAGTGTTGGCATTAACTCAAGTATGAAATGTTACCCATCCTTTCTATTAATGGTGTAACTGCCAACTGCAACTAAATTTCAAGCTTCTAAAGAGTTTGATAAGATGTACAAGTGTTGGGGTTGCAAGGTTACAAGCATAGTCCCACATTGAAAACACATGGGAAAGATCATGAGCTTATAAGAGAAAGATATCTCCATTGGTATGAGGTCTTTTTTGTAGAACCTAAGAGCAAAACCATGAGGGCTTAGGCCCAAAGTGGACAATATCATATCATTGTGGAGATATCTAAATTCCTTTGGTCCTAACAATTGGTATTAGAGCCCGGACTGTAAGAAGGTCTAACCACCGACTGTGTACAAAAGCTATGGTCTAATTGAACCATGTGGATTAAGTCTTGAACAAAGGAAGTATGAGCTCCCGTGTCTTGATCAAGAGGACCAGACACTAGGCAAAGAAGTCCTAATTACGGCTAGGCAATGAAGTCCTAGTAGGTCGGGTGGGCCGAGAGACAGAAAATCCTGGTGGGTCAAGGATTTGACATTAAACAGAAAGATTTTCCGCTTGAGGGGGTCTGTGGTCCTTTGTTTGAGGAGGAGATTGTTGAGGCTGTAAGGTTGCAAATATAGTCCCATATTGAAAATACATGGGAAAGATCATAGGCTTATAAGAGAAAAATATCTCCATTGGTATGAGGCCTTTTGGGTAGAGCTCAAGAGCAAAACCATGAGGGCTTAGGCCCAAAGTGGACAATATCATACCATTGTAGAAATACCTAAGTTCCTTCGGTCCTAACATATAGTAGCTCATATTAGAATACAAGTATACAATAGTAGGATGATATTGTCCGGCAAGTTAGTGTATCCTTCAAGTAAACCAATTTTAAGTAATCCTTGTTTCTATAAGAAAACACCAATCTCCCAAACCCAATGCTCACAGGAGACACATAAACAAATAATCCATTATTATTCATAATATTCTATAAATAATTGTTGTTAACCAGCTTACCCATGAGTTTCTAAGTCATAGAACACACTAACCAAACTCATACACAGCTGTAACGAGTAATCTAACATAAACTGGATTTTAGCATGATTCTTGGTCTTTGAAGAACCTTAGTCAATATAGCACATTGAGATTTAAGTGTTGACAATCCCCAATGAAGTAAAATTGTAGTACAAAAAAAATGTTGATTCACAACTTGTATGGATTCCAAGTGACTGGATGAACCTTAATATTAAAGCATCTTAAATACACCAAAACATCTAATACCAAACTGATGTAGGGCAAGTTCAGAACTTATTCTTTTTTCTTTCATTACACAAGAAAAACAGAAAGGAAATGATCAGCATTTGGACATCGCATGGAGTATGACCTAGTGCTGTTAAAAAAGCTAGACCAGTAGCAGGCTTTGCGCCAGGTCAATGACATGCAGTTCCAGGTTGCAGCACTGTCTGGGTTGGTTTGTGCACAGTAGGATCCAAACCATTGGCAGTGTGAAGATTTGATTACACAATGCTCTCCTTGGCCAGTAATTTGATAGGGGGACTGAACAACCAGTAAAATCACTTGTGCAAATGTCATAACAGTCAAATTAAATTCATAGTAGATCAAACAGTAGATGCAATTTGTCAGAACCCCAAGTGGTTAAGCCACAATTTTGATGGGTTATCAACTAAAGTTAGGCCTTACTATATTTGGTGTGTGTATTTACGTGGGAACTGGGTAGGGACTTAGGAGAACACGCAAGTAATTGATGACTCAAGTTCTGGTGGAGTATGATGAAAGGGCCGGAAAGGATAAGGAGCATCGGAGATGTTGAACCTTAACAAAAGACACAAAGAGCAAGAAGGATGGTCCAGGAAGGGAGTGCACTGGCTCGGTGCTTCTAAGGGACGAGGACCAACATCCAAGGGACAAGAAGCCGAGAGGAAGCATGCGCAACGTGTAGTCAACTAAACTGAGAGTTTCGAGCCATCGGAAAAGTGTTTATGGTCTGGATCTTCCGGTTGACCGGATGGTTTGGTCAACCAAAGACTAACAGTCGGGCAAGGATTGTGATAAGCCATATCAGACATGTCAGCTAATGGTCAAGCAAGGACCGTTGAGTGGATGAACTCTATTTGCCACGTCAGTGATTTGGTCGACCGAACAACTCGATCGGTCGACCAAACGTGCTGCATCGACAATTCGAACAAAGGCTATAAAATAGGCTAGAAGCTCAAAATACACATCCACGATCAAGTGTTTCTATTTTCATTCTATATTGGTTCCTTCTTTTGTATTTCAATTGTTGTAAAAGGCTTCTCAGCCTTCGACTAGTTTCCAAAGAGGAAAAGATAATACACGTTCATAGTTCTTGGACTAGTAACATGTGGGTTGTAAACCAAGTAAGACATCGAGTCTCTTACTTTATGTTATGTTTATTTTCTTCTTAATGTGTGTGTCCTTTCTAAACAGTTAGCAAGAGAAATCAAAGTTTTGAATTGCAAGTTGTTATTCACCCCTACCCTCTAACAATCCAAACCACTTCCGCAATACCAACAATTGGTATTAGAGTAGGACCGCTCAGAAGGACTAACCGCAGAATTAGCAACTAAAAGCAGAAATTCCTAGAGCTCGACGAACGTACCTCAGAGATAAAGCTGAACAAATATGACCTATTAAGAAGCCAACTTAGCAACCTCTAATCAGAAAAGGGAGAAAAGGTAACACAGCTACGTGCCGGGATTAAAAATATTTTATCAAATCTCTAAAATCTTGAGGAAATGGTATCGAATCGGGACAATTTAAGGCATGCTTTAAATGTTTTTCCACGCACTCAAAGTTAAAGGGTGAATTTACCATGTGGAAGAAGAAAATGAAAGTATTCTTTAAAATTGACTTTGAAATTATGATTTGTATAAAATATGATTTTGATGTGCCTAGGAGCGAAGACAAAGAACTCAAGAAACATAGATGAACCAAAAAGCAACAAGAATTTATGGCAAATGGTAAGGCCGAATTCCAAGCATGTTACTAGTGTAGAAACTAAATAGGATTGACACCTATCACTTCGCCAAAGAAGCAGAAATTCCTAGAGCTCCACGAAGGCACCTCGGAGATAAAGCTGGCCAGAT
Source organism: Boesenbergia rotunda (assembly GCA_024364735.1). Lineage (NCBI taxonomy): Eukaryota > Viridiplantae > Streptophyta > Magnoliopsida > Zingiberales > Zingiberaceae > Boesenbergia > Boesenbergia rotunda. Next base: position 399,695 of record JAGFNQ010002613.1, on the reverse strand, counting down.
ATAACCTATTAAGAAGCCAGCTCAGCAACCTCCAATCAGAAAAGGGAGAAAAGGAGCACAGCTACATGCTAGGATCAAAAAATATTTTATCAAATCTCTAAAATTTTGAGGAAATAGTATTGAATCGGGACACTTTGAGGTATGCTTTAAATGCTTTTCCACGCACTCAAGAATGAATGTCAATGGTAGACTCCTATTATGTTTCAAAGAATCTTGAGGTAAGTAGTTTCAAAGATTTCTTTTCCACTATGGAATTACATGAAACTAGATGTACAGGCTTAAAAGAAACAGGTACAACGACCACAACATAGCTCTACAAGACAAGCAGGGTGAGTCAGATTTGGAATCATTGATGGATGGAGATGAGGAAGGAAAATTTAGAAATTTTTTAGATCCAATAACTTTGACAGGAAACAAGCCACAAAGCTGCTTAAAAAAAAGCAAAAAAGGAAGATAAGATGTTTCAACTATGACAAGGAAGGTGACATCAAGGTCCAAGCTCAAGAAAAGACCCAAGAGAAGGCCAAAGATAAGGAACAAACAAAATTCAAGTACAAGAACCTAAAAGCAACTTGGGATGAATCCTTAGAAGATTCAGGATCAGAACAAAAGGTGGGGACTTGCATTTATGGCGATTCATGACAAAGAAGACTTCAACTCATTAGAAGAGAGCTACAGTGCAGAAGGAGCCTCAACCGACAAATCCGAAACGGTAAGTGAGGTACGAAATCTACTCTTAGATTAACTTTACAATGCAATTACAATGCTTTCTAGTTCCTTATATAAAGTTAGAAATAAATGCATAGAATTGAAAAAGATTAATTTCGACTTAGAAAATAAATTGGATAATTCATGCTCAAAAGAAGAATATGAGAAACTATCAAATGAAAACTTAAGATTAAGGGACTAGGTAGATTCATTGAAAAAAAAGTCCAGAAATATTTTCAATTGGTTCAAATAATTTGAAAAGGAACCAAAGAACAAAAGTTAAAAGAGAAGGCTTAGGGTGTAGAAGACCAAGTATAATTATAGAAATTCCAGGGCTCATTTGAAAAATATCAAAATCTTTGATTCCTCAAAATATTTGGTAAATCTTGTAGGCATTAATTTATTTTGGGTGCCTAAAATTATTTTGATCATTTAGAAAAAATTTAAAAAAGCCAACCAAAGAAAAAGAAATTTTTAAATATGGTTGACTCAATATACATGAGCAAAATCAATTTTTAATCTACAAAATTTCTATGAAAATTATTTTTCTGAAAATATGGCATGTTTCTATCATTATCTAAAATTCAGAATTTTTGGACGTTTAATATTTTGATTAATTGTCCAAAGGAAATCTTGTTTATTGAAATTAGAAAATTAATTAAAATGACTTTTTTTTCGCAAAGGAAGAATTTTATTTCAAGAAGTAAAGAAAAACCATATTAGAAGGGGGGCCAAACCTAACCTTCTAATATGGAGTTACAAGGAGAGGGCAAAACCAGTTTAACACTTTAGGAATTCAACAGAGATTTTATCTAGGGTAGGAGAAATGGAAGTTTGGGCTTTAGAGGGATTTGGTGTTGCTCATATTTTACAAGAGATGCTTACTTATAAATCTGATCATATTAGAGCTCGTCAAGAAGTACTTGGTGCTACGATCATTGGAGGAAGAGTATCTAACCCAGAAGATGCTCCAGAATCTTTTCGATTGCTCGTTCGAGAACTACGATCTTTAGCTATAGAACTGAATCATTTCCTTGTATCTGAGAAGAACTTCCAGATTAATAGGAAGGAAGCTTGATCTGAATGAATCAGAATTTCTATTCTATGATTGACTGGTATAAACATCAACAAAGAAAAAGAAATTTTTAAATATGGTTGACTCAATATACATGAGCAAAATCAATTTTTAATCTACAAAATTTCTATGAAAATTATTTTTCTGAAAATATGGCATGTTTCTATCATTATCTAAAATTCAGAATTTTTGGACGTTTAATATTTTGATTAATTGTCCAAAGGAAATCTTGTTTATTGAAATTAGAAAATTAATTAAAATGACTTTTCGGTGAAAACTAATTTTCTGTGATAGAAAATGTTCTGCTCTATAACTGATAAATAATTCAGATTTTTTATTGTTCAGATTATTTTTTATCAAATCTTTAACAAGGGGATGAAAATTTGGTTATAGTGAACCCCACAATTTTTATGTTTTCATAGGGGGGAAAATGGTTAAGTTAGAAGAAATTTTTAAGGGGGGGAAATGTATAAAGGCAAGGGGCTACTTATGTTTAGTATTTACTGAATTATGTAATTGTTTGCCCTAACTTAAATTATGTTGATACACATGAAAAAGGGTGAGGTTGTTAAAACTCAAAGTGGTTAACCCACAATATTGTTGTGTTATCAACTAAAATTAAGTTAGGTCTTGCTATATTTGATGTGTGTATTTAAGTGTGTAGGGACTTAGGAGAACACACACGTGACTGATGGCTTAGGTTCTGGTGAAAGACCGTGAAAGGACCAGAAAGGACAAGAAGTATTGGAGACGACAAACCTTAGCAGAAGACGCAGCGGGCGAGAAAGATTACACGGGAAGCGAGCCAACATGCTCGGTGCTTCCAAAGGACGAGGAGTTGTAGAAGAGAACTCCTGCCTCCAAGGGAAGAGAAGCCTGGAGGAAGCATGCACAAGGAGTGGTCGACTAAGACGAGAGTTTTAGGTGACGAAAAATGTTTTCCGGTTGACCGGACCAGCAATTCGGTCAACCATAAGCTAACAGTCGGGAGGACCGTTCAGTGGATGAGCCCTATCTACCACGTGAACTCGCTAAGTCAGCTAACGATCAGGTAAGGATCATTAAGTGGATGAGCTCTATCTGCCAAGTTAGCAATTCTAGTCAACCGAACAGTTTGATCGATCGACCAAATGTGCCACATCGGCAATTCGGACAGAGGCTATAAAAGGAGGCTAGAAGCTCAGTTCCAAAATACACATCCATGATTAAGAGCTTCTGTGTTCATTCTGTATTGCTTCATTCTTTTGTACTTCAATTGTTGTAAGAGGTTTTCCCAACTCCAGCTTGTTCCGAAGAGGAGAAGAGAGTGCACGTTCATATTTCTTGGACTAGCAACCTGTGGGTTGTAAACCAAGTAAGACATTGAGTCTCTTACTTTATGTTGCATTTATTTTCTTTTTAATGTGTGTGTCCTTGCTAAACTGTTAGTAAGAGAAATCAAAGTTTTGAATTGCAAGTTGCTATTCACCCATCCCATCCAAAACACTTTCGCAGCACCAACACAATTTACTTAGAGACCAACATTATCTGCAGACAACTGTGCATTTTAATAAGGCTCAAACTAAATTATGGAGGTGGAATGAGTGTGAGCGACTGAGCGAACTCTAATCAAGCTTCTTGTTCAAAAGAAAAGGAAATAGAAGTTTTGTACATTAATGAACATGAATAGGGCATCAACTAAATAGCAAAGTCATTAACGCGACTATACTACCAACATTCAGATTTACTTATTTCAACAAATCGTTAAACAAAAGGCAATGCTAAATCCCAAGAGCTGAATGGTGTGCCCAAATAAGTTTAGCCACTCAAACCCAACACTAGAAAACTAGAACACTGCATAACAAGAAAGAAACAATAAAGAACAATTACTTGGATGGACTTGGAGAAAGCCCCGGAGCCTCTGTAGCAGGAGCAGAAGCGGAAGCACTGCAGTAGCAACTGAAATCAGCAGCCACTGCGCGAGACGGGATGCCTACTCTCCTCAAATACTGACCACGGTCGCTGATTTCATCACCAAGAAAACAACTTTAGAAGAGAGAGAGGTTTAGAAAAGAGAGAGGATAAAAACGAAGCAGAAATGAAGAGAGACGAACATAATCGATGCGGATAGTCGCGGGGAGGCAATGGACACGTTGAGGAATTGAGAGAGAAGAGCACGACTCATGTTTATCCTCTATACAGCCGGCGGGGCTTTGGACCCGTCCTTTGTGGTGCCGCTGAATCCAGTCCTCCTGTTTGGGCAAGTAGCGGCTCTCGAGAATCGCTCAGAGACAAAAGAGGTCTCGATCGGACCTTCGGCACTAGGAAGGCAAGTCGCGTTCCCCTTCCTTGGTCGGGGTTGGAGGTGGCAGGGGCGTTCCAGGGGAAAGAGACGGCGGCAGGCGGAGAGAGTGCCGGTATTAGGGAGTCGGAATCGGAATCGGTGAATTTGATCGAGGCGCGCTAATAAGGTCGGGGGAAGATGGTCGGAAAGCAGCAGCGATGATGCCGGCGGCGTGGAAGTGCGCGGAGCACCGAGGAAGAGATTGGGAGAGGGAGAGCTGCAGCCAAATAACGAAATAGGGATAAGAAATAATATATTTTATCATAACCCCCCAAAACTTACATTATTTTAAACATGCTCTAGAGGTTTCAAATTGCTCCCGGGATCATAATACAGCGGAAGGACATCATCTTAGATATCCAAGGTTTGATCCCAACTACAACATATTTTACAGAAATTTTTTCTTTAAATGAGACACGAACCCTAAGACGCTGAACTTCTAGACCGTCCACCGTAAACACTTCCCGATTTACCATAATGGGCTGTGAAAAAACTTCAATAGGACCGAATTGATCATTCGAAATTGAAAAATCTCGTTAATTATTTTTCTAAAGGTTTCAAACTGCCAGATTCCCTTATAATTTTGAAAATGTCATTCACAATACAAAAACTCTACCATCATCAATACAATTTTAGCCATATGGTAATATTGAAAATCATAAGATAAGAAAATTATTGGGTCATTTTGTTAAATTTTTAACAAAATATTGACAAACTTAAAACTCATAGGGGCTCTTTCAAAATATTATATAAATCTTGAGGGAAAAAATAAAACTTTTTCTTTGTTTTACATTTTAAAAAATCACTGCGTCTATAAAATTTATCTTATTTCAAAAGTACCTTATAGAATTTTAAAATTATCCAAATAACATTTATTTTTTATAATCTTTACTGCCCAAAAGATTAAAAGAGCACCCTCTTATTTTATTCATCAAAGTAATGACAATCGGGCTACCTTTTATTTTATTTTTTATATTGTTGTAATAAAATAATTATGACAGTATAAAACCATAATTACTATACGATTATAATAAGGGAAAAATTTCATAAACTACCTAAGTTCAAATTTAATTTTGAATGTAATTCTCATTCAAAATTTTATTTACATGCAATCCTGATGGGATTGACAAGACAGTTCTATGAGTATTATTTGAAGAAAACTGAGTATAAAAATTAGAAATTTGAGTATGTAAGATTGTATCCACCACATCAAGAAACTGTGTATTCAATTTTCATTCTTTTATACTTACTTTTCACTCTTTTATACTCATTTTTTACTGATGTATATTCAATTTTTACTCTTTTATACTCAATTAATCGGGGAGTAAATGTAAAAAATTTATCAAATGAGAAATCGAAGTAAAGATCAAATGAAAATTGGGAAGTTTTCTATAATTTATCGTTATAATAATTATTGGATAATAATTACCACACTAGAATTTCTAATATTGATAAAGTATTTATATTGATATGAGATAATGATGTAATGATTAGATTCTTAATAAATAACTAATAAATTAAAATTTTGAATATTAGCTATTACACGATTTTTTATGTTGTCATGAGATAATGGTGTAATGATTAAATCCTTTAATAAATAACCAACAAATTAAAATTTGAATCTTAACTACTGCATAATTTTTCCTTCAACAATAACAAACAGTACATATAAGGATATTGATCATTTAATTAATCATAAAGATTATTAACCTCTTTAAATATGATGTCACTTACATTATATCAACGGGAAATGATTTGTATTGGTGAATCTATTGGGATCGATAGTGAATGATGTAAGTGCTTGTCAAATATTTTATGGCAGTAAATCATGGAAAACTATTAGAATTAGTTTTTACATGAACACATGACAATCATAACTCTTCATTTCAAACATCTTCAACTTATTCATATCCACGCATCGAGTCATATTTGAGGCATACCCATCAGGGAATTTTATTTCTCTTAACCAATTACATAAAATTTCTTTATCATCTTTGTCTAATGTATAACAAGCCTTCGGAAATCTATTGGTTTTTGATTCATATGCAACTCTGGTCTGTTAACTAGTTCTTTTAATTCCTCACGTGATTTGGCCGTGTCTTTAGTTTTTCCAAGCACATTCATGACAGTGTTAAATATATTATCAAAGAAATTTTTTTTAACATGCATGACATCTAAGTTATGTCGAACGAGAAGATACTTCCAATATGGCAACTCCCAAAAAATACTCTTCTTCTTCCATCCACACTTGCACATCCTAACAATGTATTTGTTTATCTCATCAGAACCAGGTTGAGATACTGGTAGGAATCCGTAAGTGTCTATTTGATCAATAATCACTTCATCAGAAGCATAAATTGGAGAACATTTTCTGACTACAATATTTTTTTAGGAAATTTTGTTTTTTCACCTGAAAGGGTGGTCGACAGGTAAAAATTTTCGATGATTATCAAACCAAGATACCTTCCCCCTATAAGGTAATGAAAATGCATCAGAATGTGTCATGCAGTATGGGCATGCTAATTTACCAGCTGTGCTCCATTCAGATAACATTGAGTATGCTGAAAAATCACTGATTGCCCATAATAATGCAGTTTGCAAACGAAAATTTGTTTTACTTGCAACATCATAAATCATTAAGCCTACATTTCATAATTTATTCAACTCGACAATTAGAGGTTGAAGGAAAACATCTATCTTATCTTTAGGATTGGTTGGACCAGGAATCAGTACAGTAAGAAACATAAATTCGTTTTTCATGCACATTCATGGAGGTAAATTATAAGGTGTCAATATTACTGACCAAGATGAATATTACTGTCCCGACTGACCAAATGGTTAAAAACCATCTGCAGAAAGGCCCAATCTAACATTTCGAGGTTCCATTGCAAATGAAGGATATATAGTATCAAGATGTTTTCATGCAGGGGAATCACAGGGATGGCATATAATACCCGCTTCGTGCTCATGCTCATGATGCCACACCATGTAGCTTGGTTTAGCGGCAGATGCATATAAGCGTTGAAGTCTAGCAGTTAAGGGAAAATAATACATGACTTTCCATGCAATATTTTTCTTCTTCTTCCCTATTATACGAGTATGATGCTTATTGTTGGGACCGGTAGACGAGCTAGAGGGGGGTGATTAGCTTCGATTCACTTGTAGATGATTTGTCGCGGTGGAAGACTTCAAGCAATCGCTAACACTAGGATTTTACTTGGTATCCACCCCGGCCGAGTGACTAATCCAAGGATCCACTCTCCTCACACTCTCATACACTATGAAAGTCTCCTTCTTGAGGTGGAGAAACCTCTTACAAGCTTTCACAAAGATACAACAAGAAACAAAGCAAATACAAATGAAATCTTACAAGATTTACAATGAATAAGCTCACACTTTGCTTTCCTTGCTATCTTCAAGTTTGTGATCGCCTCTAGAACTTTGGAAGTGCAGCAACACTAAGCCCCAAAGCTTCTCTTGAAATGGCGTGGAAAGAGGAAAAAGAGTTGCGCTTCAAACCTGCGTGAAAACCTTTATACCCGACGCTTAGGGTTTCTTAATCGATTACCCAATCGATTACCACGTCAAATTCTACCGTTCAACGGCTAGTTTTCGAACCGTAATCGATTACCCAATCGATTACGAGTGTCCTGAATCGATTACCCAATCGATTCAGAACCTCTCTGTTCTCTCGCGCAACCTTTGGTGATCGATCACCCTAATCGATCACCGAACCTCTTAATCGATTACCCAATCGATTAAGGGAAGGCTGAATCGATTACCCAATCGATTGAGCCACCTTCTGTCCTCTCGCGCAAATCGCCCTAATCGATCCACTGATCGATTCACCCAATCGATTACCCAATCAATTGAGTCCAACCTAACTTGTGCTCACAAGTCTAGGGTTCCCTACCAAGTGTCCGGTCAACTCCTTTGACCAACTTGGATTTCTTCTGCCTAGTTCCCAACTAGGACTTAACCTGATTCCCCACCAGGTTCGTCTAACCCTCGAGTTAGGTTTAGTCTCTCGGTAGACTTCCACCTTGCCAGCATGCGATCTCCCCGATCCATCTGGACTTCACCTAGTCCCACTAGGCCTAATCCCATGCCAGCGTGTGATCTCCCCGATCCACCTGGACTTCACCTAGTCCCACAAGGTGTGCCTAGTCCCACTAGGTCTTTTCCCATGCCAGCGTACGATCTCCCCGATCCACCTGGACTTCACGTAGTCCCACTAGGTGTGCATAGTCCCACTAGGTCTTTTCCCATGCCAGCGTACGATCTCCCCGATCCACATGGACTTCACCTAGTCCCACTAGGTGTGCCTAGTCCCACTAAGTGTGCATAGTCCACTAGGTGTGTCTAGTCCCTCTAGATCTTTTCCCATGCCAGCGTATGATCTCCCCGATCCACCTGGACTTCACCTAGTCCCACTAGGTGTGCCTAGTCCCACTAGGTCTTTTCCCATGCCAGCGTACGATCTCCCCGATCCACCTGGACTTCACCTAGTCCCACTAGGTGTGCCTAGTCCCACTAGGTCTTTTCCAGTCAACCTTGACCCACTTGACTCACCCATCATGACCACTCAAACACCATTATCAAACATCGAAACATACGACCTCAAGCTCACCCGAGCTTACCAGACTCAAGCTCACCTGAGCTTTGTCAAACTAGGTCAACCCTGACCTAACCAAGATTGCACCAACAATCTCCTCCTTTTTGATGTTTGACAATATGTTTGAAAAAGACTAATCGCTATTAGCCTTTCAATCTTCTCCCCCTGTGACACACATCAAAACCTCTCCCCGAGAGTCTATATAGTCAAAGGTATACCCAATGAAAATCTCATACTTTTCATTTAACCTATGCTCAACCTTGAATATCATGAAGATTCCCAATCTCCATTCATTCACTTATCCCAAAAAGAAAATTTAAACACATGCCTTTAAGGAAGACCTCCCCCTCAAAACATGCACTAAACCTCTATCATTGCACCAACAATGATTTTTGAGTTTCTAAACCTTTAAAAAAAACTCAACTTGAGGTAATGAGATTTTGAGATTCAAAGCTTGAATCAAAATCTCTCCTTAACCCTTTATTTTTCACCAAACCATTTTCCCTTTTGATTTCACAATGAAATTTACCCAAATATACTTATAAAAGTATTTCAAGGGGCTAAGGATGATTAGGTTACTCAAAAATGGGTTATCTGACTAAAATTAGTCAGTTTCAGTCTCACCAATCGATTGATGTTGGGAACCAATCGATTACACTAGTCTTAATCGATCAACTGATCGATTACGGCTGACTGTAATCGATCAAAGGATCGATTACGCGAGCTTCTGTGCTCGCAAGAAGGTCTACCAATCGATTGACCAATCGATTGACTACTGTCCCAATCGATCACCCAATCGATTGGGAGTTTCTGATTTCTGAAACCAATTTCAGATTCGAATTTCAGAAACTCCTAAATAATTCTACAAAATTCGAAAAATCTTGAAATTTGGTGTAGACATTATTTATGACATATACTATCATGGAAAAATAGTTTTCTATAAAAATAACCTTTATTTCCAAAGATTGACACAAAATTGGAAACCATTAAAATACTTCGATGTTTCACTCTATTTTGTATCCAATTAATCAATGATGAGTGTTATCAAAAGATAGTCTTCACCAAGGTTTTCCAAAATAGTTTTGAAATATTTTTCAAAGACAATATCCAACCATGTTCCTTGGGCTAAATGCACATGGCTTGTACATTAGCTTTCCCAATGATTGGTGTTCATTGAACTTCATGTTTTGATGATACCAAAAACTCAATAAGATGAAGATAGATCAACACCTTGAGTTTTGTTCATCTCCCTAACATCTCACTTGTTCTAATGTGTCTCAAAAATACACACAAGTCACCATATAGTCTTAGTGAGATGTGAAAGTCATGTTCTCCCTAATCTAAGGGTTCATGCATTTCTACCTAGGCATTATAAACCTTGATCATCCACCTAGGATGTCAATTAATGTCAATGTCCTTAATTTCAATAAAATTGACTAAATGCATGATTATGACTATGACATGCATCATATGAGAATTTTAAATAATATTATAACTAGATGATGCATGTATGATATGACATGTAATATTTTCATAATAAATATGAATGATAAAATATGATGTCATGGCATGTGATAGGGCATACAAAACATGGCATAATAGCAAAAAGAAAATACCTAGATTTCCTATCTTAGTATCAATAACTCATCGCTAAGCCATTGATAATCCTAAATTTGCCCAAATTTCCAAGATAATGTCAAAACCCCCAACTTGGCCTATCTTTGGATTCTAACCTAGTTGTGCCAACTTTATCAGGTTTAATCTTTCAAAAGTATAGTTTGGCACAAATTTACTCCTCCTAGAGTAAATAAATGAATCCTTCATTTTCAAGGGTAGTAATTCCTTGAAAACGTCCCAAAGTGCCAACTTCATCAAGGTTGGGTTAACTACCCTTCCAATTAGAGTTGACACTCCCTAGACCTATCTAGGGTGTGGCGAACACACTCTTAGGAACCCAAAACCTATTGGTGCTCCTTGGGTGTTCTAGGTATTCACTAGGGATGACTTTCCTTGATACCTTCCTAAAGACTTTCTTAGGCTTCTCCGAAGCCTTAGTCACCTTTGTCTTGTCTTGGTCAACTCTAGGGATGGCTTCCCTTGCGACCTTGACTTGACTCCTAGACCTAGATTGAGTTCCATACCTATATGGAACTCTATGATAGGATGGACCATCATCCTTAGTTTTAGGTTTGTACCCCAAACCTTTCTTGCTCCTAGAGGGTCCTTGATTTCCAAAATCTAGGTTTTGATCCTTAGATCCCTTAAATAGATTTTCTATTCTTTTGAGGGATTTTTCTAATTTATCAAGTTTTGACCTCAAAACTTGATTTTCAATCATTACCTCCTCAATGCTTGGTTTTCTAGGGTAGTCTTGGTGATTATTCTTCTTGGCCTTGGATTGGATAGGTCTACCATGAAATGATCTAATATTTTCCCTATCTTTAGAAGTGGTAGTCCTAGCATGGAAAGCTCTATGGTTTTCCTTAGGTTTTTCATGCCTCCTATGTTCATGATAAATTGCATTCAAATGATAAAAATTTTCCCTAGCATGCATATTATCATGATGAATATAATTACCATTACCTAATGGTACCTTAGGCTTAAACTTGGAGGCTCCCCCTTGATTTGAGCCCCTCCTCTTGACTTTTGTCGGATCCTTCCCCTTTGGACATTGACTTCGGTAATGCCCCTTTTGTTTACATGAGAAGCACACAATGTGCTTCTTATCTTTCTTTGCCACGGGGCCGACCTCCTTTGGCTTCTCCTTGGTCTTGGGTGCCACTTGCACCTTCTTCTTGACCAATTTAGGACACTTACTCTTGTAGTGTCCTTTCTCCCTACACTCAAAGCAAATGATGTGATCTTTATTTTTACAAATTGAAATGTTTATACCTTTGCTTGTAGGGGTGGCACATGACTCTTCATATGATCGGGAGGTGGAGGCTTCTTGAATTTCCTGAGTTGAGGCTCTTTGCTCCCCCTCAATCCTTGAAGTGGAGGCTTCTTGAATTTCCTCCCCGGATGTTGAGCATCTCTCAACTTCCGAGTCCTCTTCACTTGATGAATCTCCCTCTTCGATTTTTCTTGATTTGGTATAGTGGAGGGATCTTCATGAAGCCTTGCCAATTTACTCCAAAGCTCTTTGGCATCTTTGAATTCTCCAATTTTGTTCAAAACGGTGCTTGGCAATAGATTGACCAATAACTTGGTCACTTTGTCGTTGGCCTCGCATCTCTTGATTTGCTCCTCATTCCATTTGCTTTTCTTGAGGAGCTTTCCTTTTGTGCTTGTTGGAGCTTCAAAACCCTCCATTAGAGCAAACCATTGCTCTATCTCCATCATGAAGTAATTTTCAATCTTTGACTTCCAAAGATTGAAATTTGCCTTGTCGAATGGTGGAGGTGCTCGGGTGTCGTAGCCAAACTCCATTCTTGAAGTTGAACCCTCTTGATGATGACTTCTTGAAATTAGGGTTTCTTCCAACTTCTTCTTCTTCCTCTAGCTCTTGCCCTCTTGGCGATGAGTCCAAAGTAGAGCGACCTCGCTCTGATACCACTTGTTGGGACCGGTAGACGAGCTAAGGGGGGGTGATTAGCTCCGATTTGCTCCGTGATGATTTGTCGCAGCGGAAGACTCAAGCAAACGCTAACACAAAGGATTTACTTAGTATCCACCCCGGGCGGGTGACTAATCCAAGGATCCACTCTCCTCACTCTCTCATGCACTATGAAAGATCTCCTTCTTGAGGTGGAGAAACCTCTTACAAGCTTACAAGAAGAATACACCAAAGGAAAGCAAAAGATAATGGAAAATCTTACAAGATTTACAATAACAAGCTCACTATGCTTTCCTTGCTTTCTTCAAGCTTGTGATAGCCTCTAGACCTTTAGAAGTGCAGCAACACTAAGCCCCAAAGCGTCTCTTCAGATGGCGTGGAAGGAGGAGGGAGTCTCTAGCTTCAAACCTGCGTGAAAACCTTTATACCCGACGCCTAGGGTTTCTGAATCGATTACCTAATCGATTACCACGTAGGATTTTACCGTTCAACGGCTATTTTTCGAACCGTAATCGATTAGCCAATCGATTACGGGTATCCTCAATCGATTGCCCAATCGATTCCAGACCCTTCTGTTCTCTCGCGCAAACTGCCCTAATCGATTAGCCAATCGATTCACTCAATCGATTACCCAATCGATTCACTCAATCGATTGAGTCCAACCTAACTTGTTTTCACAAGTCTAGGATCCCCTACCTAGTGTCCAGTCAACCCCTTTGACCAACCTGGATTTCTCCTGCCTAGCTCCCAGCTCGGACTCAACCTGGTTCCCAACCAGATTTGCCTAACCCTCAAGTTAGGTCTAGTCTCTCGGTAGACTTCTACCTTGCCAGCGTGCGATCTCCCCGATCCACCTGGACTTCACCTAGTCCCACTAGGTGTGCCTAGTCCCACTAGGTCTTTTCTCGTGCCAGCGTACAATCTCCCAGATCCACCTGGACTGCACCTAGTCCCACTAGATCTTTTGCCATGCCAGCATACGATCTCCCCGATCTACCTGGACTTCACTTAGTCCCACTAGGTGTGCCTAGTCCCACTAGGTCTTTTCCCAGTCAAGTCTCCAGTCAACCTTGACCCACTTGACTCACACATCATGGCCACTCAAACAACTTTGTCAAACATCGAAACATACGACCTCAAGCTCACCCGAGCTTACCAGACTCAAGCTCACCTGAGCTTTATCAAACTAGGTCAACCCTGACCTAATCAAGATTGCACCAACACAGAACTCATTTTTTAATGATTGAATTGAATCAGTAAATTGAAACTGAGCTCTAGGAGTCTATTTATATCCCCGGTCAAACTTATCCATTTGCTAACGTGGCACTTATAGGGCGCCCAAGTGCTCTTGGGCGCCTAACATCTGACCCAATAGTTATCCAAAGAGTAACGTTCGCAAACCGCTAAAAATAGCCTCTCGAGCACTTGTACGCACAGCGGCGCCTGAGTGCTCGAGCGCTCGAGAGCCAAGGCGCCCGTATGCTTATGGGCGCCCCGAGAGTGGGTTTGGTCAGTAATCGTTGATCACTCTCCAGCATGACTTCCGGTCTTCTTGGGTAATTTCTGGCTAACCGGAGTTAGGGTCATCCGAACCCAACCACGGTCTTTCGCCCCTCTAGCGTCCTTCCTCCCGGCTTTTCGTCCCTCAGACGTCGTGCGCGTTCTTCTCGCTCCACCAGCGTACTCTTCCGTAGAGCTCCATGTCCCCCGGATGCACCAAGCCAGTCGGCTCCCTTTCAATGTCATCCTTCTCGACCGCTACATCTTCTGCTCGATTTCCTGCGCTTCGAAGTTTCTGTACACTTAGACACAAGGATTAAAAACACCAAGACCTAACTTGAATTGGTTAACTATATCAAAAACCAATCTAGGATAGTTACACCCACTTCTCGTTGCATCACATCCATCATCTCCAACATTGATTGGCGAAAATCATTGTATAGGTCCTTTAATAATACAAGCATAGTAGTGCTACTATGATTGTGCTGGGATTCCAAACTGATATTAGATTGTTGTCGACTTATGCCTCCAACTTGGGCTTCCAAGGACACCAAAAATCAATCTTTAGCATCAAAGTAAATAATAAAATCTAAAAAAAACATGTCCTTGCCCTTTCTATCACTTTTATTGATAGCCTTTGATCCTCGATGTAGGCCTTCAACAGGAGAGATTTTATTTGTCATAACGGCCATAGAATTGAGATCATTTTCAAAGCCAACAGATCTTAGTTTCCAATATAATTTACAATAGAATTTTATGTTGATGCCCTGATTAGTTTTGATGTGATCGACCAAGTTAAGATAGGTCCTGTTAGTTTTTTATCCCTCTGTCTAAGTGCGCAGGAACTTAGGAGCGGAGAAAGTCAAGCATAAGATACAGTAGACGAGAAGGATTGCACGGGAAGTGAGCCGACGGGCTCGGTGCATCCGAGGGACGCAGAAGCTATGAAAAAGTACATTGGTATAGCGAGAAGGACGTGCACGATTTCCGAGGGACGAGAAGCCCAAAGGAAGGACGCTCGAGGGGCGAAAGGCCGAAGTCGGGTTCGTGTGAGCCTAACTCCGGTTGACCAGAAATCACCCAATGTAGACCCACTGAAATTTGGTCAGTGAGTTGCTGACCAAAGACTTCTAGGGCACCCGTATGGATACGGGCATCAGGGATCTCGGGCGCCCGTATGGATACAGGCACCTGGGTTCTCGGGCACCTGAGCACTCGGGTGCCCCTGTACATACAAGCGCCCGTGAGTCCATAGTTATCAGTCAATCTACCATTTGTGACCGTTACACTGCGGATAACTCTTGGGCCACGTGTCAGGTGCCCTGGAGCACTCGAGCGCCCCAGTACTGCCACGTCAGCAAACAGATAAGTTTGATCAGGGCTATAAATAGGCCTCTAGAGCTCAGTTTCAAATCATCTATCAACTGCATACAATTCATTTTTTAGTTTTCTTCTGTCTTGTGCTTCAAAGTCTATAAAAGGCTTCTCCGTCAGAAGGAGATTTTGATAGTGAGCTTCAATGGTCTTGAATTAACAACCACCTAGGTTGCAACCAAGTAAATTTTTGTGTCCGAGCCTTTTACTAGTTTAATTTGTTTATGTTTATTTTAACTAATTATTGTAACCAATATGAACACTTTGTAAGACCGCACAAAAGATTTAGTTTTATTTTATAGCGACAATTCACCCCCCCCCCTCCTCTCGCCGGTCCAACTCAACCTGACATTTTAAGCACATTGTGCAACTCGATTGATATAAAAAGATGTTAAACTAGCTAGCAATGGTGCTCCCTAAAGTTGGATATATTTTTCCCCTTCAGGATGGTCTTATAAAGAGATAAGGAAGTCCCTATGAGATAAACTGATGGTTAAAGCGTAGGTATTGCCACCTTGAGATCTGAGGGACAAAAACTGGTATAGTTAGTGTGTCTACACTCACCACACGCTAGTCACAACATCCGAGCTAATAGTCCCTATGATTTACTTCCTCATGTTAGCTCTGGAACGGGTTGACGGGGGCATTGGGGCAAATGAATCGCCTTTTGCCACATATAAAGAGATAAGAAAGATCTAATCCAAGTGTTCCAAAGGTTTAGGGGGAATGCATAGATCTAGAGAATAAGAAAGATGAAGAAAATGAAAAGATTTAGTTAAGATTATAGGTGGCAAAAGACGGTTTGCTTGTCCTTAGTGCCCCCGTTAACCCGTTCTAGGGCCAACACGGAAGAGGTAAATTACGGGAGCTATTAACTCGGATGTTGTGGCTAGCGTATGGGGAGGGCGGGTACATTGGCTTTGCCAGGTTTTGACCCCCGTGTAGGGATCTCTATGCGAAAAATAACAAAATTGCAGCAGAAAAAAATAGGATCCATTCGAGCCATCCATACGAAAAATTCATACAAAATTTTATCTAAAGAGTTATACCTTTGATGTGTGCCCTTAGCTTATCCTGCTCGTCCTTAGTTCACCGGATCTCTAGACAATCAGGATGGTCGTGCCTCTAATAGTATCCACACGAACACAACCTCGATCTCGGAGATGAACCAATTTAGTTGTGCTAGCAACTTAGGATGGTTCATAAGATAAGAGGATAAAAAACACATCTTGTGTGTTTCGGCAAAGAAGAAGGATAGGAGAAAGAAGAAGCATTATCAGTTAGTACAATTTCAAAAATTGTAAGAAAAGTCTTTTGTATTTATCCAATGAATACAAAGGATTTTTGCCCCTTAAGCTTCCTCTCCTCTTAATGCTCGTAACTCACACAATGAATATCAAAGACTCTTGGTATTATTTTGGCTCTTCATCTTCTATTCATCCAATGAATAGAATATCTTTTGGCCTTCCTCTCTAATAATATTTCTGATAGGTTGAGCACCACGTGGCTGGTACGCGGACTGAAGAAGCTATGTGGTAAGATCTACCGAGTCTGGACGACTCTTTTTCTATGACGCCCCCTCGGGAAGGTGGATTCCTGAGACCACCTCGGGACGGCATACTCTGGAAATCGACCCAGGAGGGCGCACACCCGAGATTACCTCGGGAGATCAGGTCCCGAGATTACCTCGGGAAGGTAAACACCCGAGACCCCCTGGCTAAAAGACCCCGAGATCACCTCGGGATAACGGAGTCCAAGGAATACTCGACCTCAAGTAATGGCCCCCCTTTCTTCGGATCTGCGGATAATCATCGCCAATTATTACGGGATAATCATGACCCATAATTACCGCAACGGTCCGGATTTAATGGTTGCACGGACCGTTGCAAGGGTTATCCCGTAACCGACAATTGGTGGGACGTGGAGAAGATCGTGGAGACACGTGTGATTGCCGCCTCAGGTATAAAAGGTACTCCAACTCCTCTAGTAAAGGGGTTACACACACTCTAACTTACGCATTTGTCTTACTTCTTTCCATCTCCTAAATCGATGCACTGACTTGAGCGTCGGAGCGGGCTCCGCCGGACAACCTCCAGCGTGTTCCCATTAACGCTCGTGTTAATCTCGCAGGGTGGACATTCTTCCTCCATCGTCAGCATCCGCGTGGGTTGAATCTTGGTAACTGGTCGTTGGCGTCGATTCCTTCCGGAACAAATTTGGTGTCGTCTATAGGAAACTAGTAAAGCACCAGAAGGAGCATCAATGGCAGAGCCGGTGAGACAATCCATCGTTCTGATAAAGAAGGAATTAGATCACTTGGTGACAAACGTCATCAAAGGGGTGCTCGAACAGCATCAAATCGAGCAGGCCGCCTCACGGCGAGTCGCCTCTGTGCAGGAGGAGATCCCCAGAATCTCCATCTCGCACCCCCAACCACGGAGATCTGTCTCACCACCGGAGAGACATGCCGGAGCATTCCCGAACCACCAGTGAGATTCCCCAGGAAATGTGGAGAAGGTCAACTCAGTAGCCTCCAGCGCGCTGAAACCAGAAGATGAACCAAGGAAGAGGGAAGAACCTAAGGCCTCCCCAAAGGCTCCCTCTACCCCTTTCTCATCGGAGATTGTAGACAAAGCAGTTCCGCGGGCCTGTGATTGTTAATTATGACGGGAAGACAGATCCTGAGGATCATGTCTGTAAGTTCGAGAACGATCTGCTGGGCTTGGTGCTACTCCAAAGCCCCATGCACTGCCGATGCTATCAGTTGATTCAACTCCTCGCGTGTAAGAACCATGGTCGTCGGGTTATCGATATTTGCCATTCGATTAGTAGCTTCTGGTAGAATAGTATTTCCCATAAACGGTGTAAAAATGATTCGGAAGCTAACAGGAAAGATGACAACTGCCGATAATGCAACGGGTGCATCAAGCGAGGAAGATAACCTGAGAAAGCAACTCTAAAGAACATTAGTAGGGCACCGGAAAGTGTTCAAGCAATCTCACTCCAATGCTTAAGTTAGTATATGATCAAAAAGGGGGAAAGTAGTATATTATGACAGTGAAAGAATCAAAACCTTTTCTTATATCCTTCGTTACCTTTTTATACTGTGTTCTCTTTTTCAAGTCCTCCTAGCATTAAATTGAACCGTTATCTTTGCATCTCTTAATTACGTAATAAATGATACCATCAAAGCACCTGACTATTTCTCATCTATTATTTAATGCACATCTAACACTATTAAAAGTATTAATTATGATATTAATAATTGACTGCTACCTAATATCTTGGTTGATAAAGTATATACTCCCCTCATGAAACAGAAGAGCCTCATACCAAGTCGGAAGAACTTAACCTATCCCTTAGTCCCACGAACTTAACTAGAGTTTTTCTTACTTCCCGATCGGGATTCTTTCTAGGTCAAAAACAACATCCTGGTCGAGAACAACACACCTCAATCGAGAACAGCATATCTTCGAAGGTCGACTAAACATACCTAATTGGCAATACCTTTCGGTCAGGAAATGATTCCCAACCGGAAAATATACTACAAAGAAATTTTAACAATGTCACGTAATACATTTCTAATCAACATGACGACACATGACTAACCACGCTATCACTATAGATTTACATATTTCAAAAATTATTTTATGCAGTTCAATAGAAATCTGAAAAAAAAATAAGGTTCTAATATAACACGATCACACACACACGCACACACACACAATTAAACACACTAAAAGAGGGAGGAGAACAGCTAGCAGCAATCAATCCTTCTCGTCGTCGCGCCGATCGAACAAGAAGAGGCCGCAAAATCCGCCCACCGTCACACTGGCCGCCATCACCCAAATGAAGGCCCCCAGAGCCGGCGGCAGGACCGCCGACACCCGGAAGCTGAACCCCACCATGAGCGCCGCCGCCAGCACCCAGATCACCGCCTTAAGCCTCCACCTCTGCTCCGCCGTGCCCTCCCCCGACGCAGCCCGCTCGAACCTGCCGAGGCAGTAGAAGAGAGCCAGAAGGTCGGAGTAGGAGAACAGCACGAAGCCAAAACTCCAGGGATCGTCGCGCGCCCTGTAGCCGTAGACTGCGGCGCTGGCGCTGAGGTAGAGCAGGGGTAACACGGACAGCCAAGTGCG
This sequence comes from Boesenbergia rotunda, assembly GCA_024364735.1. Lineage (NCBI taxonomy): Eukaryota > Viridiplantae > Streptophyta > Magnoliopsida > Zingiberales > Zingiberaceae > Boesenbergia > Boesenbergia rotunda. The sequence goes on along the minus strand of JAGFNQ010002613.1, from coordinate 380,405 downwards.
GCGGCGTGGGGAGTCGACGGGGCGCGGCGGCACCGGCGGTTCGCTGCCGTGATCGTCTTGCTTATTTCGCTCTGCCATCGTAGCAACTGGAAAATTCTGTAAACTGAGTTGCTCGAGTCCCATAAATAGACCTGCACAGTCGGTTGAATTTAATTCTTATCTATAATTAAATTATATATTAAATTCTAGATTCAAATCTTAAATCCTAATTTACTCGACAGCGTATTCAAACTTTTGAATTCTAATTTGAAATCGCATGAAAAACCCGCGCGTTGTTCTAAGAATAATAAAAGCTCGTTGACCAAGGAGTCATTGCTTGGCAGCAAAGCAACGGTAAACTTCTCGGAAATTTCATGAAAATTTCTATTAACATTCTCGTTCATTTTATAATTTTCTTTTTTTTTCTTATCTTTTTTATTTTATACTTCTGATTTTTTATATCATTTAAATATATTTTGACTATGTTTAATAAGGTATAATCAGTCTTATAATATAATCAGAATTATATTACAAAATTGATTAATTTATTTGTTACTGTAATATAATCTGCATTTCAAAAATTAGTAAAAAAATATTGTAATCTAGATTATAAGGTCAATAATATATAATCTGAATTATATTACAGACTTAATTATATTATAAATTGAGTTATATTATTCCTAATCAAATATAACTTTTAAGATTAAATCTGCATATTCACCCGACCAAAAATGACCGAGTAGTTCAATTTTAGTTGAGTAAGTGCTACGCGTTCATGACTCACCGATCGATTTTAGTTAGGATATTGTCAACTAAACTTATGTAGTTATGTGCATTTGTTAACAAATTAAAATGCTATAATTGCTATTTGAAAAAAAAACAATTATTTTATGACTAATCAATGATGCTTTCGATGATGGTAGATTCTAGATATTGAAGATAACAACGTTCCAATGGTTAATACAATTGAATGAATAGTCTATGACAAGAAGATATCTAGAGAATCGAAAAGTTGGAGTGCTTCTTTCTTACTAGATCATTTCCAACTCAACGAAGGAAAAGTTCTCATATAGCTAAACTTCCTACTAGAATTTTTTTTTCGGCAATTTACCAAAGGGCGTATCCAACTATTCGTAATTACCGAAATGAGTACCATGGTTTCTATTATACCAAAGGGCGCATCCCATATAGTGAAGTTACTTTTATACCCCTCCCAACAAAGAATAACTTTATCAGACAGTTTCGAGACAACCGAACCACTTTATCAATAAAATATTAATTTGTGGTTCGGATGTGTAGTAGTGGAAATTTTCTCCGTTCTCTCTCAGCGCAAGAACTCGCCTTCTTGCAGTCCTACGTGCCCTAGTTGTGATATAGTCGCGAGCTCATCCCCCGAATCCCTGCGGACAACCAAAACCTAGGCATTGCTCGAAAGCGTTTCTGTGTGATCCTGAGGTGGGTTTTAGTGTTAACGTTGAAGTGAAGACTAATCGGCATAATACACCAAGGGGTTAGGGTTTCTGCACGTTGGATTTATTTGATAATGTCAGGCAAAAGGTCTGTACGTGGTTCAGCGTCTTCTTCCTTGGCATTATCCACCAAGGTATGTTAGCGATATGCTTAGGTCAAACCAGCATTGTTTGTCAACATGTTTAAAATTATTTTGCTGAATAAATTTGTACTGTATATAAACTGTAGGATTCAGATGACATTGGACAAAAATTACGTTGGTGCAGTATTTTAGGCCACTTTAAACAATTTTTTGAAGAATTTGACATTTTAAATGATCGACACATTGCGAAGATCAAAGGGTCGCCTTTCAGTTTTTTCCTGGACATACAAGAATTGCAGCATATCCGTGGAATTTTGGTTAATATATTTGAAAGTTGGGATTCAACCTCGCAAGGTTTTAAATTCTCAGGTAATAGTTTTAGTTATGAATTGTAGACAATATCTATAGTATCTATAGTAAGATAAGACAGTAATATAGATGGCCTCAAATGATTAGTTTTTGATAAAGTTTAATCATTTCATTTTAGGGCTACTGAGGGACTGAAGTGAAAATGACTTCAGGCCCTCGGTAGGCCTGAAATAAAATCATTTCAGGCCTACCGAGGGCCTGAAGTTAATTTAGTTCAGGCCCTCGGTAGGCCTGAATGAATACATTTCAGGCCCACCTCGGGCCTGAAATGAATTCATTTCAGGCCCTGGTCGGGCCTGAAATGTATTCATTTCAGGCCCTGGTCGGGCCTGAAATGTATTCATTTCAGGCCCTGGTCGGGCCTGAAATGTATTCATTTCAGGCCCTCGTCGGGCCTGAATTGAATTCATTTCAGGCCCACGTCGGGCCTGTATTGAAATCATTTCAGGCCCAACGTGGAATAATTTCAAGCCTATATTCTTGATGATAACTAAATATTGTAATTGTTTCAGGTGTACCGGTTGCGTTCTCCAGACGAGATGTTGCATTGATACTGGGTATAGTGGACCGTGGTGTTTCGGTCCCTATTAATTCAACTAAAGCATCGGGTGACCTCTATCGTACTTACTTCTCAAAAGAAAAACAACCTACAAGAACAAGACTTGAGGAGTTACTTAAACATTTTTCTAAAAGTGTTGAATCAGAGGATGATGTGTTATTAGTGTGTAAATTTTATATTTTGTATATATTTGTTTGTGTTTTATTTTCATCTAGTACATATAAGGTTCCTCTAGGTCTTGTAGATATAGTAGATGATTATGACAATCTAGGTAGATTCAATTGGGTAGAAGCTATCCATCAATTTTTGTCTCCACAATTACCTAAGATTGGGGACTTATTTTCATCAACTCAGGGAAACCAGAGCACCACCAACCTCCCTTACCTAAAGGGATTTGCAGGGCTTTTGGCAGTGAGTAGAATTATCTTGTTAAATTTTATAATATTTTGATGTCATTAATGTATTTGGCTGCAAAAATTTGTGTAGGTATGGTTTTTGGAGCATGTACCAATTCAAAAACCATTCAATGTTGAAGGGCCCCGAATAAATAAGTGGAGGAATATTCCTTCGCATATTAGTAGGGTGAGGGGCCTTGTCGACCGACTCTCGTCTGAAGAGGTAATTATTCTTAAATGTGATCTATCTGAGTTAGATAGAGAGGTAGTAACATTTGTGTACTTCGTAATTGACAGGTTATTGTTGAATTAATTCCTACCCTACATGAGAACACATTGTTTGAGAACCTTGATATCGGTGATGACATACCACGACCAATGGAGACATCAGAAGGAGATGTTAGCCTATGTGGTGAATGCATTCTTAAGGACAACCGAATCAAGGAGCTAACAGAGGAGAATATATGTTTGAATGAAAGGGTTAAGGAATTACTTTCAATTATTGAAAAAAAAGGCATGGAGGGTCAAGAAAGTTATCCTGTAGTCGATCCTCTTTCTGATCCAGTATCTTGTACACCTAGGAGAGGACGTGACCGAACTCGGTATGATTACAGGGATACTCCAATTGACAGTCCAGTATGGCACCAGCTTTTACCTAAGGGGAAGCGGGACAGGAAACAAATATCAATTGTTATGGACAAGGGAAAAAGGAAACTTAGTGAGGAGGATATGGATGAAGCAAGAGGAAACATTTACGATGTAATGGAAGTCATGTCTGAAGAAGACATAGAGGAGGAAACAAGAAGAACCTCCGAACTATACAAAATGAGGCAACAAGGCATTGATGTAAGTGTGTTAATTTCATTTAAAATACATAAATTGTATTGAATTTGGTCAATAATTAGTTTGGGCTAAATAAATTTTATTGATGTAGTTTGTGAAGAAATATTTTATGAATACAAAGAAGAAAAATAAAGATAAAGAAGTGGTCTACCTGATAAATAGATTGGAGAATCTAAAGTAAGTTACAAAATATTATAGTTTACGTTAGTTAATATATCTTCTTATGTAATATATAATCATATCAATTTACATGGCAGGTTGGCAAATGAATTTATCTGGGAGGATGCACCCTTTGCTTTGAATTTGCATTCATTCTTACAAATCCTCAATGGAGAGGTTTTTACAAAAGGCGAGGTCATTGATGCCTTTTGTAAAATTTTATTTAGGGGAGCATCCGCATGTGGTAGGCCATACAACAAGTCAATATATTGTTCAACCTTCTTCACAGTAAGTGATGTATATTAATTAAACAGATATATTGTACAAGACCTAATATTATGATATGGGTATTATTAATTTTGTGAATGCATATTTGTAGGCATCAATCAGATCGTCAAGAAAGATTTCCCTGCAACAAGTGATGAAGACTGATATGCTTGAACAAGGGTTTAGATTTATTTTAATCCCTTTGTGCAGTGATAATACACACTTTCACTTGTTAGCGGTGGATACAGAATCCATGACTTTTAATCATTTTAATTCTCTTGCTAGTGGTCGTAAATATAAGCATGAATTTGACACAGCGGTGAGCTATCTTCCTTTATTCTTATATATGGTCATCATTTTCTCTAAAATGTCATTGATGGTGATTAATAAATTCATGATATGTTTGACAGGTAAAAGAACTTAAACAATATACTCGCGAGGAACTTACGGCTATTCATCCGTATCTACAAAGTCATCATCCCTTGGACAAATGGTCCTCCGTCAGACAAAAATGTCCCCAACAAGAACATAGGTAACTAAATGAGGAAGAACTTTCTTATTTTTTAAAATAAGAAAGTATTTTATAAACCCACTTATTGAAATCTAAAAAAGTGTTTGTTAATTTCAGCGTGGACTGTGCCTTCTTTGTCATGCAATATGTTCGATGTCTCCTATATGATGAGAAGATGGATTTCAAACAAGGAGACATGAGTAGAATCAGATTTGAGCTGACAGTTAATATTCTGAGAGACATGTTTTGTAAAACTTGAGATAATCTGAAAACTGTATTGGTGATGTAAAAATCCATTGCTGTTGATTAACATCCATTTGTATGGAAAAATCTCCTTATGTGGATGTTGTTATGATTATGTAGATGTTGTTATTCTATATAATATATTGTCAACAAAAAGAAAACAATTGGGTGATGTTTATTCAAATCCAGTTGTTGCATTGTTGTGTGCCAAGTGATACGGTCGGATATAATAACTGATAATGCACTATTGTGTGCCAGTTGCTGCACTGTTTTGTGCCAAATGATCTATTCTGTTACATCTTGTAGGTAAATATTTATTATTATTCTAAAAATCATTATATAATCTAATCAACAATATATATTATATAAATCAGATATAGGAGGTTCAACCGGTGGGTTTTGAGCAAAACCCACTGATGGAACTAAACTAAACCTATAGGTTTGGAAAAAATTATAATTTGATGTTTCGGACACCTAATCTACATTCTCCAACCTCAACCCAAACTACTGATAATGGATTTTCAGAAATCCAGATATGGGAGGTCCATCAGTGGGTTTTGCTCAAAACCCACTGATGGAACTAAACTACACCTATACTTTGGAGAAAATTATAATTTGAGGTTTCCGACACCTAAAATACTTTGTCCAACCTGATCCCTAACTGTTGATAATTTTTTTTCATTAATCCAGATATGGGATGTCCATCAGTGGGTTTTGCTCAAAACCCACTGATGGAACTAAATTACACCTATAGGTTTGGAAAAAATTATAATTTGATGTTGTCGACACCTAAAATACTTTCTCCAACCTCATCAATGGGTCCTTCAGTGGAGTTGAGGTGTTACAAACCTCAAATTATAATTTCAGGCCCACGTCGGGCCTGAAATAACTTTATTTCAGGCCCAAGGTGGGCCTGAAATAAAGATATTTCAGGCCCATAGTGGGCCTGAAATACATTTATTTCAGGCCCACCGTGGACCTGAAATAAAAACATTTCAGGCCCACCGTGGGCCTGAAATAAATATTATTTGAGGATCACCCTTAACCATATTATATTTTGACTTCATCCCCCAAGTTGGATTACATATTTTATCCCTAAACCCTAAAATACTCTCTCCAACCTCACCCCTAAATACTGATAATGGTTTTGTAGAAATCCAGATATGGGAGGTCCATTTGTGGGTTTTCAGAAATCCAGATATGGGAGGTCCATCAGTGGGTTTTGCTCAAACCCACTGATGGAACTAAGCTACACCTATAGGTTTGGAAAAAAATTATAATTTGATATTTCTGACACCTAAAATACTTTCTAGAACTTCAACCCTAACTACTGATAATGGATTTTCAGAAATCCAGATATGGGAGGTCCATCAGTGGGTTTTGCTCAAAACCCACTGATGGAACTAAACTACACCTATAGGTTTGGAAAAAATTATAATTTGATGTTTCTGACACCTAAAATACTTTCTAGAACTTCAACCCAACTACTGATAATGGATTTTCAGAAATCCAGATATGGGAGGTCCATCAGTGGGTTTTGCTCAAAACCCACTGATGGAACTAAACTACACCTATAGGTTTGGAAAAAATTATAATTTGATGTTTCTGACACCTAAAATACTTTCTAGAACTTCAACCCAAACTACTGATAATGGATTTTCAGAAATCCAGATATGGGAGGTCCATCAGTGGGTTTTGCTCAAAACCCACTGATGGAACTAAACTACACCTATAGCTTTGGAAAAAATTATAATTTGATGTTTCTGACACCTAAAATACTTTCTAGAACCTAAACCCAAACTACTGATAATGGATTTTCAGAAATCCAGATATGGGAGGTCCATCAGTGGGTTTTGCTCAAAACCCACTGATGGAACTAAACTACACCTATAGCTTTGGACAAAATTATAATTTGATGTTTCTGACACCTAAAATACTTTCTAGAACTTCAACCCAAACTACTGATAATGGATTTTCAGAAATCCAGATATGGGAGGTCCATCAGTGGGTTTTGCTCAAAACCCACTGATGGAACTAAACTACACCTATAGGTTTGGAAAAAATTATAATTTGATGTTTCTGACACCTAAAATACTTTCTAGAACCTAAACCCAAACTACTGATAATGGATTTTCAGAAATCCAGATATGGGAGGTCCATCAGTGGGTTTTGCTCAAAACCCACTGATGGAACTAAACTACACCTATAGCTTTGGACAAAATTATAATTTGAGGTTTCCGACACCTAAAATACTTTCTCCAACCTCAACTCTAACTACTGATAATGGTTTTTCAGAAATCCATATATGGGAGGTCCATCAGTGGGTTTTGAGCAAAACCCACTGATGGAATTAAACTACACATATAGCTTTGGACAAAATTATATATTTTAGGTTATGGACACCTAAAATACTTTGTCTAACCTGATCCCTAACTGTTGATAATTTTTTTTCATTAATCCAGATATGGGATGTCCATCAGTGGGTTTTGCTCAAAACCCACTGATGGAACTAAATTACACCTATAGGTTTGGAAAAAATTATAATTTGATGTTGTCGACACCTAAAATACTTTCTCCAACCTCATCAATGGGTCCTTCAGTGGAGTTGAGGTGTTACAAACCTCAAATTATAATTTCAGGCCCACGTCGGGCCTGAAATAACTTTATTTCAGGCCCAAGGTGGGCCTGAAATAAAGATATTTCAGGCCCATAGTGGTCCTGAAATACATTTATTTCAGGCCCACCGTGGACCTGAAATAAAAACATTTCAGGCCCACCGTGGGCCTGAAATAAATATTATTTGAGGATCACCCTTAACCATATTATATTTTGACTTCATCCCCCAAGTTGGATTACATATTTTATCCCTAAACCCTAAAATACTCTCTCCAACCTCACCCCTAAATACTGATAATGGTTTTGTAGAAATCCGGATATGGGAGGTCCATTTGTGGGTTTTCAGAAATCCAGATATGGGAGGTCCATCAGTGGGTTTTGCTCAAAACCCACTGATGGAACTAAGCTACACCTATAGGTTTGGAAAAAAATTATAATTTGATATTTCTGACACCTAAAATACTTTCTAGAACTTCAACCCTAACTACTGATAATGGATTTTCAGAAATCCAGATATGGGAGGTCCATCAGTGGGTTTTGCTCAAAACCCACTGATGGAACTAAACTACACCTATAGGTTTGGAAAAAATTATAATTTGATGTTTCTGACACCTAAAATACTTTCTAGAACTTCAACCCTAACTACTGATAATGGATTTTCAGAAATCCAGATATGGGAGGTCCATCAGTGGGTTTTGCTCAAAACCCACTGATGGAACTAAACTACACCTATAGGTTTGGAAAAAATTATAATTTGATGTTTCTGACACCTAAAATACTTTCTAGAACTTCAACCCAAACTACTGATAATGGATTTTCAGAAATCCAGATATGGGAGGTCCATCAGTGGGTTTTGCTCAAAACCCACTGATGGAACTAAACTACACCTATAGCTTTGGAAAAAATTATAATTTGATGTTTCTGACACCTAAAATACTTTCTAGAACCTAAACCCAAACTACTGATAATGGATTTTCAGAAATCCAGATATGGGAGGTCCATCAGTGGGTTTTGCTCAAAACCCACTGATGGAACTAAACTACACCTATAGGTTTGGAAAAAATTATAATTTGATGTTTCTGACACCTAAAATACTTTCTAGAACTTCAACCCAAACTACTGATAATGGATTTTCAGAAATCCAGATATGGGAGGTCCATCAGTGGGTTTTGCTCAAAACCCACTGATGGAACTAAACTACACCTATAGGTTTGGAAAAAATTATAATTTGATGTTTCTGACACCTAAAATACTTTCTAGAACTTCAACCCAAACTACTGATAATGGATTTTCAGAAATCCAGATATGGGAGGTCCATCAGTGGGTTTTGCTCAAAACCCACTGATGGAACTAAACTACACCTATAGCTTTGGACAAAATTATAATTTGAGGTTTCCGACACCTAAAATACTTTCTAGAACCTCAACCTAACTACTGATAATGGTTTTTCAGAAATCNAGATAAGAAACTTATTGGGTCATTTTGTTAAATTTTTAACAAAATATTAAGAAACTTAAAACTCATAGGGGTTCTTTCAAAATATTATATAAATCTTGAGGGAAAAAATGAAACCTTTCCTTTGTTTCTCATTTTAAAAAATCACTGCGTCTATAAATTTATCTTATTTCGAAAATACCTTATAGAATTTTAAAATTATCCAAATAACATTTATTATTTATAATCTTTACTGCCCAAAAGATTAAAAGAGCACCCTCTTATTTTATTCATCAAAGTAATGACAATCGCCCTACCTTTTATTTTCATTTTTTTATATTATTGTAATAAAATAATTATGACATCTATGAAACATAATTACTATATGATTATAATAATTGTTGGATAATAGTTATCACACTAGAGTTCCTAACATTTATAAAGTATTTATGTTATCTAAGATAGAACTATGATAGAGAGCATGAAATTATAGCGTAAAACTCAATGTGAATGATATGATACTTTTTGTGTACACGTCCGATTGTTGCTTGGACACCGACGACGGCCTCCGGCCGCCGCCCCGAACAAAACTATAACCTAGGGGGTACGATGAACCCGTCGAGGATCGCTGCAATTGAGGTGTCATATCATTCACGTTGGATTTTGACATTGAAATTTCACGTTATCTATCATTTTTATCCAAGATAATAGTGTAATAATTAGATCCTTCAATAAATAACCAACAAATTAAAATTTGAATCTTACCTACTACACGATTTTCAACAAATTAAAATTTGAATATTAGCTACTACACGATTTTTCCTTTAAAAATAATAAGTAGTAGATTTAAGAATATTAATCATTTAATTAATTATAAATATTATTATAATATTAATATATGCTACCTCTTTAAATAGAATGTCACTTACATTATATCAACGGGAAATGATTTGTACTAAACAATTCGTTAAAATCGACGGTGAATGATATGAGATTGTAATTGTAGTGATCTTCGATGGATTCATCGTGCTCCCCAGGGTATAGTTTGGTTCGGAGCGGCGGCCGAAAGCCGTCGACGGTGTTCGATCGACGATTGAACGTTGGACTTGCCACCGATTGACGGTCAAAATGTTCACTAAAATATTTACTTTCACTGTACATATCATTACTCTATATAAACTGATCCTGTCGCGAAGCGAGGTGGCGATCCCACGGGCCGGATGGTCTCCCAGGTGACACGAGCGGATGAGGTGGCCGCGAGCTAGCAGCGCTCCGGCGTGGCTCTGCAAGACAATGACCGTTAGCAAAACTCGCCGGGGATTTCCCCGGTCAGGCACTCCGACGGTCAAGTCAGTATCCGCAGGCATAACAGTGAAACTGAATTGAAATGAGGCAAGAGACGGGAAGGCTCGCGCGCGTGTACCTGCGGTAGGAGGAGTGCGAAGTTTATATAGCCGGAGGAGCTGACAACCCTTGTTCGTATTGACGAGACAAGAGTGTAATAACTGTCAGCTCGTAGGGAGCACCTAGGAGTAGCGCGGCATGACGCGGGGTGCTCGAGCAGTACAAGACTACTGGATGGGCGGACTGACCGCAAGAAGTATCAGAGATGGATAAGACGTGTGGAACCCCGTTAGCAGGGTGTACCCTGGATATGATGATATAGGGGGCATAGGGGCGAGATAGCCCGTACCCTAAGGGTCGACTGGCGGGTCTGAGTGATGGGGACCGAGTCGGGTAATGGCCAGTGAGCGTGGGCAGTCACGCCTCCGACTGGTTGAGTCAAGGCGCAGGGTACGCCCTGAGTCAGGGGTTGCCCGAGTGAGTCTTGTCTGATTCGGCTAGGTATCCCGTCCTTGTGATGATACTGGAGCATGGGCCGCTACGCGTCCGCATGCAGTGCACGACCTGGCTCTAGGTCGGGGGATGGCTAGGGAGTGTGGAATGGCCAGGGAGTGTGGACCACCCAATGTCCAACTGGTTGCACGGCTAAGGGTCGACCCAACTGACTCCATTCGCGGCTCTCTAAACACTGCCTTTATGGGCTCCCGGACTCAGGAATCCACCTAGAAATACCTTCGCTGACGTGTCTACTAAACCTTCCTGGTACCAGGCTGGCTGGCGGGCCCGGCCAATGAACCTACCCGTAGGCAAGGCCGGGATCATAAGCGTTCCCCTCGAGTCTAGTCGAAGGAGGCGACGAGTCCGACTGACTGGACTATCACCCGCTGAAGTAAGCCTGATGCGCTGGGACATCCTGGTCCCCTTTTGGGGCCTTTTGGTGAACTTGTCAGTGCCCAGGGATCCCGGTCGGCCAGCGACGTTACGTTATTTGTCTTTTTTCCTCCTACTGCCCGATATCTTCAGGCAGGTCAAAATCTCCGACATTAATGCTCTCGGCTGAGGATTGTTCCACGTGTCTTCTCCCCATTCCTTCTTCGAGCAGCGAGGTGCTCGCCGTTTGTCCAGGGAAGGATGAAGTTGGGCGCGAGGTGTTTCATTTCCCGGGCCCCTCTGGGCCTGATCAGACGACTGTTGTTAACCGCCGCCTCTGCTGTGACCCACCATCGAGCGGTTCTGATAGATCATGCGGTTGTATAAACAGGTTTTTATCACCGCCTTTTCACCTTTCACGTTGGTGTACTGCGTTTCTACCTCCAGCTAGGGTTACGGCGGAACCTCTGGTCTCCGCTTTCTTCTCCGGCGACCTCTCCCCTGGTTAGGCTTCCTTTCTTACTTTGTTTCGCATGGCCTCTTCGTCTCGCGACCCGAATCCTTAGTATGTCACTACAAGGTCTACCCTCGGCCACGGCGATCTCGATGCCATTAAGGCCGAATTCCACATTCCGTCCGACCACGACGTCTTGCTGCCTGCTCCTTCCGATCAACCCGCCAAACCTCCGGCGCACTATATTACCTTGTCTCGAGATCACTTGCAGGTAGGACTGCGTTTCCCAATTCATCCTTTCATTGCCTCTGTTTGTCGTTACCTTCGCCTCAATCTTTCCCAGTTAACCCCTAATTCCATCCGCCCCTAATTCCATCCGCTTCCTCTGTGGATCTGCTATTATCTTCCAAATGTATCGGATTCCCCTACAAGCTGATCTTTTTTACTATTTTTTCTGTCTGAAAAGGCAAGAGTGGGGAGAGTTCTTCTTCCAAGCCCTTCCTGGCACTTCCTTTATATCCGCCCTTCCATCCTCCGGCAAGGGTTGGAAAGAGAAGTATTTTTACATTCGTCCTGTTGCGTTCCCGACCTGGCCGGTCGACTTTCGACAAGACATTTCCCGGCTGCCTCCTCGCCATACAGATTCTCGGAAGTTCCCTGCATTTGAGAGTGCTCTCTCCGTGCTCGGTGGTCGACACTTCTCCATCGTGCTATTGATGCAGTTTGAACCTGATTGTTGTTTTAGTGTTGACACCGATTTAAGTTTAAGTTAAGAAGATGAGTCTGGTTTAATTCCTGGTCGGGGACTGAGCATAACTCCCGGTGAGTGAAGCTGGGTTACGGAAATCCCGGTGAGTGAAGCCGGGTCCTGGTGAGTGAAGCCGGGTGATTGAAACCCTGGTGAGTGAAGCCAAGTGACTGAAACCTCGGTGAGTGAAGCCGGGTCCTGGTGAGTGAAGCCAGGTGATCCCGGTGAGTGAAGCCGGGTGACTGATGTTGGTGCAGAAAGCACCCAAGTCGAACCTGTATTTTGATAATGGCAAAAGGGTTCAAAAGTTAAGATATAATGTTTATCTAACATGTTACTCAAGTGTGCAGGAAAAGTCCTAGCGAAGGACTGCTAGGCACCTGGCGAAGGAATGCCAGGATACAAAGTCCTAGCGAAGGACTGCTAGGCACTTGGCGAAGGAATGCCAGGATACAAAGTCCTAGCGAAGGACTGCTAGGCACCTGGCGAAGGACTGCTGGGCAAAAGTCCAACCGGAGGAGCCGGTTGGCATCAGGTAAATTCTCCCGAGAGGAGTAGGTGAGGACGCGTTCCCCGTCGAGGGAACAGTAGGCGTCGGTTCGACCTAGGGCTCCATTTTGGAGACCCAAAGTCAGAACCAAGACAGCGGAGGCTGTATAAACCTAATACTTAATGGCTTTATGTTGTTTTGGACTAACCTTGGATGCGGGACCGAAGGAACGTGTGTCTACAGCTCAGAATGCCCAAAGGAGAGAGGCAAGTGGCTGAGCAGGGCACCCCCAGTGTTCGGGGCGCCCCCAAGGTCAATACAAAACGAGTGAAGCAAAGATGTGCTTCGGCAGCTTACTGGGCGGGGCACCCCCGTGCTCCCGGGCGCCCCCATGCTCCCGGGCGCCTCGGATGGTCCGGGCGCCCTGAGCTAAAGCTAACGAAGTGGATCAACTCAAGTCAGCGAGAAGCCAGCAGATCGAGTCAACCCGGGCGCCCCCAGTGTCCCGGGCGCCCCCGTCAAAGCTCGATCCCGAGTTTGAAGGGATCAGAGCTGACCGAGAGGAACTCGGATCAAATGACACGTGGGAGGGGGGGGCCCGACGTTCCGGGCGCCCCCAGGGGCTATAAAAAGGCCCTCGACCCCAAGGCTTCGAACAACAATTTCTTCCAACACATTCACGCTCTTCTGCTCCAGCGCTCTGTCCCGGAAGCCTCCCGACTCGAGATACAAGCGCCGACGACGTCCCTCTGCTTCGAAAATACAATCTACTCCGGACGTCGGTAACTAAGAGCGGCTTTCTTTAAGTTTACTGTACTAATCTTGTAATCTATTTCTGTAAACTTTCTGCGCATATAGAATTGCCCGCAGTAAACGGTCAACGACCGTGGGCCTTGGAGTAGGAGCCGACCGCGACTCCGAACCAAGTAAAATCTTGGTGTTCGCGTGTGTTATTTTGTTTTTAATTATTTCCGCTGCTAATTCTCTTTTACGAATCCGAACGATTTACGATATTCACCCCCCCTCTATCGTTTCTCTCGATCCAACAACTGAAACCCTGGTGAGTGAAGTTGGGTCCTAGTTAGGGAAGCTAGGTTGAACGAAGTCCCAGTGAGTGAAGCTAGGCACGAAGTCTTGGTCTGGGGGAATGAGCATTGCCTGTACTGGTCGGAGAGGGCACGTGAGCTCGTTCTCTGGGACCAGAATGAGTTAGAGAAGGCTAGGGAGACTGTTCTCCGGACTTAGGGCTAATTTGGTCGGAGCTAGATCAGTCTGGAGACCGATCAGGGAGTTGGCACGAACTCCCTGTTGTGGATCGGTCTGGTGATCGATCCAGGGAAGTCTGATCATTCTGGTGAACGATTAGAGAGAGAACAAATCATACTGTTCGGCTCCTGATTGTTTTGGTGAACGATCAGGGAGAGAACAAAATGTCTCTGTTGAGTCTCTGATCGTTCTGGTGAACGATCAGAGAAGAGACAGTAGGTTTTTGTAAGAGATCTTGATCGGTCTATCTGACTGATCAAAGATCGCGACTTCCTCATCCTAACCGATCAGGATGGCTCCTGATCGGTCAGGGCGTGACCTAATCGGTCACCAGACCGATCAGGACACAACCTGATCGGTCAGGTGACCGATCAGGGGCTTTGGCCTACGGAAGCTGGAGAAAACCTCAGCAAAGGGATGGATCGGTCAGGTGACCGATCCACGATCCCTGATCGGTCAGTGGACCGATCAGGGAGACACTGGATTGATCAGGAGGTGACCTGATCGATCAGGGTCTTCTCTGATCGGTCTGTGGACCGATCAGTAGTTGAACTTTAATTTGAAAACGTTGTCAGACGCTCTGATTTCCTTCTGAACACTACTGATATCTGCTCTAAATCTTCTGATATTTGATTCTCCGTTGATTTGCTGTGCTAAACATCTGCTAAGTGTGCAGGTAATGCAGGGATTACTTGAGGAGGGTCAACCGGAGTCTTTCGCTACGTCAGTTTTGGCTGTTTTCCTCTCGCAAGTTACAACGGGCGTCTGGCGCGGCTGGCAACGGCTGGGAAGCTGACGAACTGATTTGGGGCTCGGCTGAAGAAGGTTTAGGGAGACCAGAATAGGTCAGTGGTAGCTGGGCTGTTGCAGATGAGCAGCTGGTGAGCTGCAGAGACGTGCCCTGACCTGGCGATAGGTGGCGATGTGCAGAAGCTTAAGTGTTGGCTAGCAAAGGAGGATCAGTATCACTTGTGCATCACTTGAGCAACTCTCTGATTTCTTTGAAACGCCAACACTCTGATACCTTGCATCTTGAGAGCTTTGAGTCAGTGAAGAAGTTTGCAAGCAAGCAGACACCGCGAGAAGGAAGAGCTGAGTGAAGGTTCTTGCCAGGATCTTGTTGTGTCGTGAGTTGTGCTTTGTAAACTTTCTCCGCGCTCTGTAAGCTTTCTTTGTCTTTGTGCTTTTATTTCATATTATTGTGTTGAGACTTGTTGTGGAGAGGTTTCTCCACTGAGAATGAGGTTTCGATTATCCGAATTTCCGAGGCTTGATCTGCCGACGATCAAGGGATCACCCACTTTACGGGCACGCCAAGGAGTAGGGGCAAGCTATCCTCGAACCTTGTACATCCTCGTGTTAGAGTTTGTGATTTTCGTTTTAGTTTTCTGTTAGTGTCTGTTTTTGTATTGTTTCCGCTGCCGCTAACTCTAAGTGCAGAAAACTTCAAGAAGAGAGCAAAAGTTTTGTGTCTGGCTACATTCACCCCCCCTCTATAGTCATCCAAGTTCCAACAAGTGGTATCAGAGTTTGGGGCTCTATTCAACGGATTAACACCCGAGAGTTTACAACGACAATGGCAATGAGAGAAGGATACAGCACCACCCAACCTCCCTTCTTCGACGGGGCAGATTTCCAATATTGGAGATCACGCATGGAGTACTACCTTAAGACCGACATAGGTATGTGGTTTTCGGTGAAGGAGGGGTTCACTCCTCCAAAAGACGCTGAGGGAAAGGAGCTTGACTCCTCAAGGTGGTCGGCTGAGCAAACTCGCAAGGCAGAAGCCAATGCGAAAGCGGTGGTCACCTTGTAGTGCGGAATGACCAAGGACCAATTGATAAAAGTTGGTCCCTTCACAAGCGCCAAGGACCTTTGGAATAAGCTTATCGAACTCCATGAAGGCACCCAGGACTCAAGGATAGCCAAGAGGGACTTGTTCCTCAACCAACTACAAAATCTCACCATGAAGGAGTCCGAGACGGTAAGTGAACTCCATGGTCATTTCAAAGAGATACTCAACGGTCTCCACTCCATTGATGAAAAGGTCGAGAACCGCGACCTTGTGAGGTATGTTCTAAAAGTCTTTCTAAGGAATGCCTTGTGGTCATCCATGGTGGATGCCTATAAGGTTTCCAAGGATTTGTTAATTGTTAAAATAGATGATTTATTTTGTGAAATGGAGCTACACGAAATTGCTAACAAAGGCCCCAAGGAGAAGGGAATTGCACTTGTGGCAGGGGACAAGACCAAGAAGAAGAAGGAAAAGAAGAAGGAGAAGAAGAAGGAGAAGGAGGTCTCTTCTTCTTCATCCGAGTCCGAGTCCAAGGAGGATGGTAGCGAGTTATCTTCATCCGAGATGGCTAATTTCGTAAAGAGGATGATGAGGAAGAGCCGACGCTACAAAGGGAAAGGTAACCCTAATGAAGTTAAAATTGATAAGACTAATGTTACTTGTTTTGAGTGTAGCAAGAAAGAACATTACAAGAGTGAATGTCCAAAGTTAAAGAAGAAGGAGGAGAAATCGAAGAAGAAGAAGAAGACTTTGAAGGCCACGTGGGATGAATCTTCTTCTAGTTCATCCGAAGAAGAAAAGGAGGAAAAGAGTTCTCGCCATGTAGCTCTCATGGCTATTGAAGATGAGGAGAGCTATGATGAATTCATGGACTCCTCAAATGCGGCTTCATCATCTTCGGATGATGAAGAGGTAATTTCTCCCGAATTAGACAAATGTTATAGAACTATTGCATGTTTAATAGAATTGTTAAAGAAATCTAAGGAAAAAGTTAAATCTTTAAAAGTAGAAGTAAAACAACTAAAATCCTCTAAGGATGAGGATCTTGATGATTTGCATGTAGAAGTTTTAGAAGATGAAAACAAAGCCTTGAAGGGTGAGGTTGAGAAACTCAAGAGTCTTCTTGAGAAGTTCTCAACTAGCTTTAAGACTTTGGATATGATCTTAAACGCTCAAAGGGCAGTTTACAACAAGGCCGGTATAAGTTACCGACCTAAAGAACCAACTTTTGTTTCTTTGATGTCTAGGACCCATGGTAGATCACCTAAGACTTCTAGGGTTCAAAAGAAAGTGGTCAAAGCATGGGTGTCTAAATCATGCATTGTAGGTGTTTTAGGTCCCAAGATTTGGGTACCTAAATCTTCTATTTTTCGTATTGTGTAGGCTTTGATTGAGGGGGAGCATCTATCAACTTGGTTCGTTGATAGTGGGTGCTCCAAACATATGACTGGTGATAGATCTTTGTTCACTACCCTACAAAGAAAAAGTAGAGGTAATGTATCTTTTGGTAACAATGGTAGCCTTAAGGTTATAGGGATAGGAGACATTCAAATATCCGAATGTCTTAGAATTAAAAATGTCCTTCTAGTCAAGGGGATGACTTTTAATCTCCTAAGTGTTAGTCAATTGTTTGATGTGGGTTACACAATTGAATTTCATCCAAGTCAATGTCTAGTTAGACAAAATGACACACTTGACACGGTACTAGTAGGCACAAGGATAGAAAATATTTATCAAGTTTCATTTAAAAGTGTTATTAATGCTTCTGTTAAGTGTTTCATGTCAAGAGAAGATGAGTCTACACTTTGGCACTGGAGATTGGCACATGTGAACATGAAGAACATCCGGAAATTGGCCAACAAAGGACTTGTTCATGGCTTACCAAGCATCAAGTACGAAAAGGAGAAGCTTTGTGATGCATGTCAAATGGGTAAGCAAACGAAATCTTCTCACAAAGGTAAAAGCATTGTAAGTACTTCTACCGCTTTGGATTTACTACACATGGATCTGTTTGATTGTAATACAATTATATCTTTGAATGGTAGTAGGTATTGTTTTGTGATTATTGATGACTATACCAGATACACTTGGACATATTTTCTAAAATATAAGGATCAAACCCTAGATGTTTTTATTTCATTTTGTAGAAGAATTGAAAATGAAAAATCAACAACAATTAAAATAATTAGGAGTGATCATGGAGGAGAATTTCAAAACCAAAGATTTTTAGAATTTTGTCAAAAGAGAGGATATAGACATGAGTTCTCCACTCTTAGAACACCACAGCAAAACGGTATTGTAGAGAGGAAGAACCGAGTCTTACAAGAGGCCGCACGAAGCATGCTCAATGAGTACTCTTTACCGAGTTACTTATGGGCTGAAGTTGTGAACACAGCTTGCTATGTGCAAAACCGAGTCCTCATTCATAGATTTTTAGGGAAGACTCCTCACGAACTTTGGTTTGGAAAACCACCTACAGCTAAACATCTAAGGGTGTTTGGGTGTAAGGTGTTTATACTAAACACCAAGGATCATCTTGGAAAGTTCACAGCGAAAGCTGATGAAAAGTTCACAGCGAAAGCTGATGAAGGGATACTGGTTGGGTACTCCCTTGTCAGCAAAGCTTACTGAGTCTATAACAAGAAGTCTAGATTAGTCGAAGAATCTTCTGATGTTATTTTTGAGGAAATTCCAAAAGCAATTGATCAATCAGAAGATGTAGAAGGAGTTCAATTCGAACTTAAGAAACTAGGTTTAGATGAGAGTTCGAGTGTTGGAGATGGTGCTGATGAATCTGATGACGATGAGCCTAGATAACATGAAGCTCAGCCGGACCCTGAGGCTGAGCCTGTGTCTAGTGACACTATCCAAGAAGCACCTCCAACACCAAGACAAACTAGGTTAGCCTCTAGTCATCCCCAAGACCAAATTATTGGAGATATCCATTATGGGGTTAGAACTAGATCATTCTTTAGGAATGAGACTAATGAAGTTGCCTTAATTTCAGAAATTGAACCTAGGAAAATTGACGAGGCATTGCATGATCCCGATTGGATCATTGCTATGCAAGACGAATTAGGTCAATTTGAGAGAAGCCAAGTTTGGGACTTAGTCCCTAGACCTAAGAAGACCACTATTATTAGAACCAAATAGGTCTTCAAAAACAAACAGAACCATAAGGGAGAAATCATAAGAAACAAGGCACGCTTGGTAGCCAAGGGCTATAGTCAAGTTGAAGGCCTAGATTACGATGAGACCTATGCTTCCGTGGCACGATTAGAATTCATTCGATTAATGCTTGCATTTGCAGCACATAGAGGTTTCAAACTCTATCAAATGGATGTTAAATCGGCCTTCCTAAATGGTTTCATAAGAGAAGATGTCTACGTTGAACAACCTCCGGGGTTTGAGAATTCCGAATTTCCAAACCATGTGTTCAAGCTCAAGAAGGCGCTTTACGTCCTTAAACAAGCACCTCGTGCTTGGTATGAGAGATTGTCGACATTTCTTCTCGGAAAAGGCTTCGTGAGAGGACAGATAGATCCTACACTATTTCTACAAAGAGATGGTGACAACATATTTGTAGCCCAAATATATGTCGATGACATAATTTGTGGCTCCAACAATAAGGGCTATTTGAATGAGTTTATTGAACACATGGAGAGTGAATTTGAGATGAATCTAGTGGGAGAATTGACCTTCTTCCTTCGACTCGAAATCAAACAAACTCGAGACAGAATCCATGTGCACCAATCAAAATACACTCAAGAGATGCTCAAGAAATTTAATATGAGTGACTCTAAAGAGGTAACCACTCTCATGGCAACAAACACAAGATTAGACAATGATGAGAGTGGGAAGCCTGTTGACCTAACTCAATATCGAAGCATGATAGGTAGTTTGCTATACCTCATAGCTAGTCGCCCAGATATACTTTTTGCTGTGGGTATGTGTGCTAGGTACCAAGTTTGTGCCAAGGAATCTCATTTGATTCCCGTTAAGAGAATTTTGAGATACCTTAAGAGCACAATTGGAGTAGGCCTTTGGTATCCCCGTATCGAGTCATTTGACTTAATTGGCTACATCGATTTCGACTATACTGGGTGCAAGTTGGATCGGAAGAGCACAAGTGGGGGTTGCCAATTCTTAGGATCATCGTTAGTAAGTTTGTCAAGTTGGAAGCAACATTGTGTTGCTCTCTCCATGACCGAGGCAGAATATATCGCCATGGGAGAGAGTGTATCGCAATTGTTGTGGATGATTGACACACTAGAGGACTATGGATTATCCTACAAGGGTGTGCAAGTGTTGTGTGACAACATAAACACGATAAACCTTACAAAAAATCCAGTCCATCATTCAAGGACCAAGTATATTGAAGTGCGTCACCACTTCATTAGGGATCATGTTGCTAGAGGAGATATTGTACTCTCACATGTAGAGTCAAACTCAAACCTAGTTGACATTTTCACTAAACCACTCCCTGAGAATGAATTTAGTTTCTTACGAAGGGAGTTGGGAATGTGTCGTGCTTTATAGGATTGAAAAGAAAACATAACCCTTCATGATCATTTCAAATTGTTGGGTAACAATTTTGGGCAACTTAGGGACATCTCAAACAAACTATAAGGTTTAACAAAATGTTTTTGTTTGCTAGAAATGGGGTGAGATGCTAGGATCAACCTAATTACTCAAAATGTTCATGCATTCCTTGAGAAATTAGGTTGACGAGACAAAAATCATTAAGTTGACCAAGTATGGGGAAAACCAATGCATAATACATATGTATTTGATTCCATGATCATACTTGGACATTCCAATCAAGGAAACTTGATTGGAGTTTGGTTGTTGATACAAACTTGATTCCATGTGTATGATTATTCTAAGTGAAGGAGATTTCAAATTGGTTGGAGCAAATTAATTTGTTAAATCCATAAGGACTCTTGATTCTTGTTAAAGGATCACTTCTAGTCAGAGAACACCTCCAGGATCGATAAACACCCATCTGATCGTCTCAGAACTTGAAAGGAGGTCTGAAACTACAATATCAGAAAGTTTCTAATATCTGATCGGTCCACAGACCGATCAGACGTATGGCTGATCGGTCCACAGAACGATCAGTGAGCTCATAGAACCACAACTAAGTGATCTTGTTCGGTCCCTGATCGATCCACAGACCGATCAGGGACCTCCCTGATCGGTCACCGGACCGATCAAGAGTTGGCCTGATCGGTCATAAAGACCGATCGAGAAATTCTGCAAAAATTCTGCGAAATTCTACGAAAATCTTCTGTTCGGTCCACTGACCGATCTGGCCACCCTTCTGATCGGTCCACCGACCGATCAGAAGGCTCACAAAATCTCTCAAACTCTCTGTTCGCTCCCTGATCGATCGGCAGACCGATCAGGGCACAACCTGATCGGTCACCCGACCGATCAGGACCCAGCCAGACCGATCAGGAGGTTACCTGATCGGTCTGGGTACCCCTAGATCGAACGGTGATCTGATCTATCGCATTAACTTCGGTTGGTGGATCAGTCCACCAACCTATTAACTTCATCTACCCTTATACCTCCAAACCCTAGCCGACTCTCTTCTACCTGCACAAATTGCACCAGAGCCTTCTCTTCTTCCTGCGTGAGCTCACACTCCTGTGTTTTCAGCGAGGCGAGATCTCTGTTTCTCCCTTCCCGCGGTTTACCCTTCCTGCGGTTGGTGCTCTCTATTGCGAGCTCTCTTCCCTTGTTCCTGCAGTGTGACGTGAGTTTCCTGCAACTCCTTGTGCCGTGATCTGGGCTCCTTTGCATCCTCCTCTCTGCTGTAAGCTCCTCCTCTCTGCTGTAAGCTCCTCCCGGTTCTGAGGTTCTCATCTCTTGTGCGAGGTCTTCACTACTTCAAGCTTTCAAGATCTTTTCCAACAAACCTCATGGCACCTAAGTAAGCAATTTTGTTTCGGTTTTACCTTGTTGTTTAGTTCATTAAGTATGATTTTTGCACTAATCAGTGGTTTAGCTTGTGTCGTGCCCTTCCTTCAATCCCATTGATCTTTTGGTTGTGTGGTTGCGTGACCCTCTTTTCATTTGATCAAAATTTTTATGTGACCCTTAACCTCACTGATTAAAATGAATTTCATTTGATCATTCTGTGTGAACTTCATTTGATCCATTCAAATGTCGTGACCTTATTTTCATTTGGTCATTGTTTTTATTCACTTGGTCAATTCAATGTCGTGTCCTTAACTTTATATCTTTTTCTTGTGCCGGGACCTTGATTACATGATCAAATCAACCTTCGCTTGATCATTTCTTTGTGCCGTGATCCAATATTTTCCAACCTTTAGGAAATCTTCCAAGGGCAAAGAACCTGCCGAGGGGACCTCAAAGGGAAAATGTCCTTCATCTTCTACACCCTCTCGTAGACCCCAACCATCCTCAAGTTCTAGATTCCCGAATGCCGCCTTTGAACAAGCCTTCCAAAATAGAACTTTCAAACTCCTCCCTTGCAGATCTATTGATAGACTTTTCTTATATGAGCACTGTCCCTCTGTGAAAGAGGTGTTTGATTTCTACAACCTTGAATTTCTCCTTTCCCTCGAGCAGACCATCAACCTTGATCTTGTGTCCGAATTCTATAACAATCTGCAACCGGGACCACGAGGGGGTTTAGAATTTACAACTCGGGTAGCCAAAACGAATCTTGATTTTACCTACGAAAATTTTTCTGAGTATCTTGGCGGTCGACGATGGCCAAATTTCTATTCTATCTACCCTAACATTTCGGATCCTTTACTGCCTCCGTTTGAGGGAGTCACCCCCGACTCCATCTACGAGCATTTCTTGGGACACCCTAGGCCGGATGGCCTCGATGAGTTAGGACCTTATTTCCCTACTTTTGCTGCCCTTCGCCTTTCTCCAGTTGATTATATCCTTTTCAAAATCATAACCAACTGTCTTCTGCCAATCACTTCAAAACCTCTCAGTGAAATCCGCTCGTACCATTGCTTGATGCTTTACGGGATGCATCACCTCCTCGATTTTGATTTCACGGCGTGCATTATCTCTTCCATCGTGACCTATAGTCCCGAGCGTCGTACAGTCTATATGCCTTTTGGACACATTATCACTGACTGGCTTCAGTTAGTCGGTGTCGATGTATCCAAGGGGCAGGACTGTGCCTATGGTTCGGCAAGACTGCAGGCTCGATAAACGTGTGTTTGCCAAGTCTGGCATTATTGTCGGACCTCAGGGCCAGGGTCTTCAGTGGAAGGATGGGAGGGGTTTAGGAGAGTTACCACGGGCAGCCCACGTACAGGTACCAACAGCTCCGGCTATACATCATGAGGCGCCCGCTGCAGCCGACTACGAGTACGAGCCAGATCCTGATCTCCACTGGCAAATCGCGGAGCTCGAGCAGACTATGGACCATCGATTACATCTGATAGAGCTCGGGCAGGAGGCGTTTCAGACAGAGATCTGATCCGAGATTTTTGGATTGCGTGCCAGTCAGGAGGTGTTTCAGTCTGCGATGTATACCCAGCAGGAGGCGTGGTTTGCGGAGTGGCGCGCTTGGGCAGCTGGTCATCCGTATCAGCCTACATTTCCTGGATCTGCGCCCTCCGGCAGCACTGCTCCGGGGAGCTTCCTTCCTGACGATGACACATCATATGATCCGATGCAGTCTGACGACCCTCCAGTTCAGGATTGATTGTTTGCTGTATTCTGCTTCTGACTATTATTCCATGACTTGTTATGTATTTAACTGTCGGATGGATTTTATGTATGACTGCTATTTCATGGTTTTTCTATTCCATCTTTCCATTTCATATGATGCGTATGATTATCCTGTCTTGATTTATCTATATCATATGCTTTTCATATGCTTTCCAAAATTCTTATCCTTTGTTTATTTTGGGAAAACCCCTGAGTTAAGGGGGAGGTATTTTAAACTTAACAACTAGTCTACACCCTTTTCGGTGTTTGACAAATGGGGAGAGTGTGGTTAGTTAAGTTTAGGATGATTACATGTATAACTGTTGTAGGGGGAGGATTCTGATTCTCTAACAATAGTGAAATTTGATTACAATTGATTTCAATTACCTAGACTTAAAATCGGGTTGTTAAACAATAAAAAGGGGGAGATTATTGATGCAGTCTGACCCTGATTGTTGTTTTGGTGTTGACACTAATTTAAGTTTAGGTTAAGAAGATGAGTCTGGTTTAAGTCCTGGTCGGGGACTGGGCATATCTCCCGGTGAGTGAAGCCGAGTTACGGAAACCCCGGTGAGTGAAGCTGGGTCCTGGTGAGTGAAGCCGAGTGATTGAAACCCTGGTGAGTGAAGCCAGATGACTGAAACCCCGGTGAGTGAAGCCGGGTCCTGGTGAGTGAAGCCAGGTGATCCCGGTGAGTGAAGCCAGGTCCTAGCTAGGGAAGCTAGGTTGAACGAAGTCCCAGTGAGTGAAGCTGGGCACGAAGTCTTGGCCTGGGGGAATGAGCATTGTGTGTATTGGTCGGAGAGGGCATGTGAGCTCGTTCTCTGGGACCAGAATGAGTCAGAGAAGGCTAGGGAGGTTGTTCTCTGGACTTAGGGTTGATTTGGTCGGAGCTGGATCGGTCTGGAGACCGATCAGGGAGTTGGCACGAACTCCCTGTTGTGGATCGGTCTAGTGATCGATCCAGGGAAGTCTGATCGTTCTGGTGAACGATCAGAGAGAGAACAAATCCTACTATTCGGCTGGTGAACGATCAGGGAGAGAACAAAATGTCTCTGTTGAGTCTCTGATCGTTCTGGTGAACGATCAGAGAAGAGATGGTAGGTTTTGTAAGAGATCTTGATCGGTCTATCTGACCGATCAAAGATCACGACTTCCTCATCCTGACCGATCAGGATGGCTCCTGATCGGTCAGGGCGTGACCTGATCGGCCACCAGACTGATCAGGACACAACCTAATCGGTCAGGTGACCGATCAGGGGCTTTGGCCTGCGGAAGCTGGAGAAAACCTCAACAAAGGGATGGATCGGTCAGGTGACCAATCCACGATCCCTGATCGGTCAGTGGACCGATCAGGGAGACACTGGATCGATCAGGAGGTGACCTGATCGATCACGGTCTTCTCTGATCGGTCAATGGACCGATCAGGGAGACACTGGATCGATCAGGAGGTGACCTGATCGATCAAAGTCTTCTCTGATCGGTCTATGGACCGATCAGGGAGACACTAGATCGATCAGGAGGTGACATGATTGATCAGGGTCTTCTCTGATCGGTCTGTGGACCGATCAGTAGCTGAACTTTAATTTGAAAATGTTGTCAGATGCTCTGATTTCCTTCTGAATACTACTGATATCTGCTCTGAATCTTCTGATATTTGATTCTCCGTTGATTTGTTGTGCTAAACATCTGCTAAGTGTGCAGGTAATGCAGGGATTACTTGAGGAGGGTCAACCGGAGTCTTTCGCTACGTCAGTTTTGGCTGTTTTCCTCTCGCAGGTTACAACGGGCGTCTGGCGCGGCTGGCAATGGCTGGGAAGCTGACGAACTGATCTGGGGCTCGACTAAAGAAGGTTCAGGGAGACTAGAAGAGGTCAGTGGTAGCTGGGCTGTTGCAGATGAGCAGCTGGTGAGTTGCAGAGACGCGCCCTGACCTGGCGATGGGTGGCGATGTGAAGAAGCTTAAGTGTTGGCTAGCAAAGGAGGATCAGTATCACTTGTGCATCACTTGAGCGACTCTCTGATTTCTTTGAAATGCCAACACTCTGATACCTTGCATCTTGAGAGCTTTGAGTCAGTGAAGAAGTTTGCAAGCAAGCAGACACCGTGAGAAGGTAGAGCTGAGTGAAGGCTCTTGCCAGGACCTTGTTGTGTTGTGAGTTGTGTTTTGTAAACTTTCTCCCACGCTCTGTAAGCTTTCTTTGTCTCTATGCTTTTATTTCATATCATTGTGTTGAGACTTGTTGTGGAGAGGTTTCTCCACTGAGAAGGAGATTTCGATTATCCGGATTTCCGGGGCTTGATCTGCTGGCGATCAAGGGATCGCCCATCTTACGGGCACGCCAAGGAGTAGGGGCATGTTATCCCCGAACCTTGTACATCCTCGTGTTAGAGTTTGAGATTTTCGTTTTAGTTTTCTGTTAGTGTCTGTTTTTGTATTGTTTCCGCTGCCGCTAACTCTAAGTGCAGAAAACTTCAAGAAGAGAGCAAAAGTTTTGTGTCTGGCTACATTCACCCCCCCCTCTATAGCCATCCAAGTTCCAACACGTGCCATTGCTGTGTGAGCCCATCTTGTCCACGTTTGGGCTTAGTCCTGCGCCATTTATTTGGCTTGCCTCTCTTGGTAAGCATTCTTTTCTTCTTTCTTGCTTCCTTACTGCCACTTGACCGTTGTTTGTTCGGTAGCCGAGATGATGTATCTGGCTGCTCCCGAGGAGGGTTATGGCCTGAGATCTGAGGAAATGGAGGAGCGTATCCAAAAGCTGTTGGACGAGCGAGAGGTGCCCCCCGCGGGACAACAGGCCGAGCAGCTTGCGGAACGCGAGGCAACTCTTTCTGACTTCAGGTCACTTGCCTCCGAGTTTGAAGATGAAGGATCCCCTCGGTCGGGCTCCGAGGATACCCGACCTCTGAGTCGTGCATTGCGGCGCCCTCGGGGTGATGATCCCGTGCCTGATTCGGCCGGCCCAACTGAAGCTTCTTCTAGTCGACCCAGCATGAGGCAAAAGGGCAAAGCGCCGATGGCTGACCTCCTAGCATTGCCACTTCCTTCTCCTCCGGTGCTACCGGTGGAGCTGACTGCTATCCCTCCGGGGGAGGTGTCCCCGCCCCGGCCGGCAGGGCCCACAGGCGAAGACTTGCTGGACATGTTACCACCCTTGCTGTCCGACTGGCTCATGAGCGTGACGGTACCGAGCGACACTGCCCCCATACGGTCGCGAGACATTCGGCTGTATGGTATAGTAGCGGACAGGCTTATGGCTGGCTTGCGAGCAGGTGGCTCGGTTGGTCCCAGCGCCTGGGCGGATGACTTCGTGGCCACGGCTACCCAGGTATGTGTTTACCGGTTGTTGCGTGTCTTACTCTTCTTCCCATCGTAGTGTCATCAAATCCTTTTGTAGGCTTGGGCTCAGGGTTACAGCATGTGTGTATCCATGCTGAACCATGCTAGGGCCCGGTATCATGCCGAGCGGCATGCGGAAGTCCTTGAAGCCCAGCTCCGGCATACCCAGCTGGTTTCTGACGACGACTCGCTGAACAGCTTGAGGGTGGAAGTTATTAGCCTTCAGGGCTTACTGCGCCAGACTCAAGAGGAGTTGGAGATTGCCAACGTACAGATTGTTTCAGCTGACGCTGAGGTGGTTCAGGCGCAAGCCAGAGTGGTCCTGGCTGAGGAAGCACGGCTCCGCGATCGCAAATGCAAGGAGGGGGCTGCTAGCGGACCTTCTGTGCACCAGGGCCAATCTCCGTTGGGCCAACGAGGCTATCCCATCGTTATGAGAGCAACTGGTGGTCAAGGAGCGGGAAGTTGGCTTGTTGCGGGACCAACTGCGAGATGTGCGCGGTCGCCAGGCATCCTGGGATGCGGCTCGGGCGGATTTGGAAGAGTTGCGTAAGCGGCAAGCGTCCTGGGATGCGGTTCAGGCAAAACTGGCCGATCTCCGCTCCTACAAGGAGGCGGAAGCTAACCGATTAGAGGCTCACAGGCTTGAGTGCATCAACGCCAAGGCCCATACTGATGAGATCTCTCAACGATTTCTGGCTGTAATGACGCATCAAGGGGTTAGCGTCGTCCGACAACTCAAACTCGGCGGATACCTACCTCCCGATATGCCCCCCACCGCTGTCTGGCTTAGGGATATGTGCAAATACCTACCTGACATAACAAAATAGCCCTTTAAGTGAGGGTCAGACTTATCATCTTCTCCTTTCTTGTAATGAGGGGGCAACCGGTCCCCGATTTTGTAAGGCAATTCTTTCTGTGAACGTGATTTTCCTCCCCACTTATTCTGTAGCAAGCGTGGTTGTTTTCATTTTCAACCATGAGGGATGTGAGTGTGAGCAGTGCACGAAGGCGAACGATGGGCGTGGTTTTTATGAGCCTTTAGTTGATTTTAAGTGTTTACGGCTAGAATGAGCATGCGCCCAGCCTCTTAGTCCGGGCGAGTGTTCAAGTGAAATACTAGTTCGTGCCCTTGCGCGAGTATCTGGCCGTCGGGCTTGGGGCAGGTGTTGTCGCGTGCTCATCTGAGGGCCCGGGCCAAGGGATCAGCGGGAGCTGGCCCGTGGGGATTTGGCCTCTTGGCCGAGTGGAATCCAGGGAGCGTGGGCCGCCACGCGTCCGGCCGAGACCCGAACCAAGGGCTTAGTGGGAGCTGGCCCGTGTAAATTTGGCTGCTTGGCCGAGTGGACTCCGGGGAGCGTGGGCCACCACGCGTCCGACCGGGACCCGGACCAAGAGATTAGCGGGTGCTAACCCGTGGGAGTTGGGGTCAGACTAACCTCCTTTTTGTTCAAGCAGCCTTACTGACAACTTATCTTTCTTCCCTCTTGCTTGAGGGATGTATTAATTGACAGGGACGCGTGTTTCATGCTCATTGGTCTACTAGGCACCGAGGCGTCAGTCATTCATCTTGATTGCTTTGGGTAGCGAAACGTCCGTTCGTCGGACCCACCTTTGTTTTATCGCGCCCCCTCGCTTCTCCGCAGACCCCATCGTAAGGTCCTGAGGAGCACTACCTTTCCTCGTAACCCTTCTCCCGACGGCTAGGATTGGCTGCCCTCTCCTATATATAGGGCGCACACAATTATCTTTTTTTCCACTTTCGTTTTCCTTATACTCCCCTCCTCGACCATCTCCTCCGGTGTTCCGCTATACTTTCCAAAATGTTGCATGACTTTCTGGCAGCGGGGATAGCAGAGGAGGAGGATGCGTTTTTTGCGGCAATGGCGGCTATGCTTGCCAATCCGGCTAACGCTCCGCCGGCTACTTCAACATCTCCTTCCCAGACAGTAAACCCTACCGCCGTTTCTTCTGCAAGTAAGGGTAAGGCGCCAGAAGAGGCGGCGCCGGATTCCGAGGTTGAGGTTTCGGGCACGAATCCTTTCCCCTTGGAGACCAAGCGCCATCGGAACCAACCAGACGACCGTTAGCCTCCTTTTGGGACCACGACCACCGTCTCGCAAGGAACCTCCTCTTCTTCTCCTTCGTCTGAGCTTCCTGCTCCGCAAGTATCTGCACCTGCCGTCTCCATTCCTTCCGCCCCAATAGATACCCTGCCGGTGCCTCCTTCGATTCAGGCCATCTCTTCGAGTGTGCGGCCTAATAGACCTCTTCCTTCCCTTTTGCCGAGGATTCCTGTCTCGCCAGTATCTGCGCCGGCCATACCTTCTTCTTCCACTCCAGGGGTTGTTCGACCAGTGGTCCCTTCTACTCCCGCTGGCTCTTCCAGCGTGCTGCCTAATGTTCCCCTTACTTCTTTCCCCGGGGGGGGGGGGGGGGGGGGGGGGGGGGGGGGGGCTACGGGGCCTGACCCCATATATCTGATCCTGCCTTCGCGGGCAGACCCTCGTACTGCCTACGAGGCCCCCGACCCTGAGCCGCTAGGATCGGCTCGAGTGGTTTATCTGCATGCCCCCTTGAGCGACCATCTGTATCAGGGTCTGCGGGCATTTGACCGTCAAGACGCTATTGCCAGAGCCAATGGCCTCATGGCGGATGCTTGTCGGGTATGTTTTTCTGATAGCTCTCGCTTGCCTAGTTCTTTCCCGGCTAACCTTTCGCTTTCTTTGCAGCTAATCGGTGCAATCCATGACATGGGTGTTTCCCTCGTCGCCCAGACTCGGTCCCTTCACCAAGCAGAGTCCTGGAGGGAGGCGTTGAAGGCGCAGCTCCGGTGCACGCAACCGCAACCAGGCGAGGAAGCCTGGAATGCGCTGCGGGCTGAGAAAGCGGCCCTTCATGGGTGTACTACTTGCGCCGCGGCACAGCTTCGTGAACATCTGGTGGAGCGGGACTTGGCTTGGGCAACCGTTACCCAAATACGGCAGCAAATCGCTTCCCTGGAGCGAAGCGAGCGTCAGGCTCGGACTAAGGAGCTACAGGCCCGCTCGGAGCTGGCCAAGGCCAAGGCAGAGCTCCTGGAGGCCGGCCAGTCGACTGCGACACTGAGCGCCGACCTGAAGGCTAAGGAGGAAGAACTAGTCACCTGCCGGAGCAACCTCTCGCGAGTGCGTAAGCATCAGGCTGCTCTGGAGGCCAAGCTGAAGGCGACTTCGCAAGGAGCAGGATAAAACACAGGTTTGAGCCCCGTCTGTGCCTAATCCGTAGTTTAGCGCAACTCTTTTCTAATTTTGCGTGTAGGCGGAAGCTAAGTTGTCTTCTATGAATGCCACTTTCTTTTCTTTTTTTTCGTTGTCCTCGTTCTTGCATACTCTTGCCCCTGTGTGTTTGGCGCGGGAGTGTGAGCGACCCGAATGGGGGAGGGTGTGCTCATCTGCCTTTTTCCGGTGGGCGAGCGCCCGCAGCGTCGAGGTCGTGTGTATTGAGCGCTTAGGATTCTGCGAATAGGTAGCTCTCCTTCAGTGTCCCCTACTTGGGCGAGCACGAAGGGGATCCTAAGTCCACCGTGGTCTCATAAACCATCCAGGAGTTGGCTGAAGCGCGCTCGGTCAAGGAGTTAAGTTATCGTAGTCATGAAGACATAGTTGCCCGTATGCGGGCCTGTAGTGAGGCACTTGGCTTAGACAATGTCCCTGAATCGAGGACCGATCTGGCATATGATCCCACTCCCTCCTTGCCCACGAGGTAAGCGTCGCGTGCTCGATTGAGGCTTCAGAGAGTAGGGATCGCCTTGCACCAGGCCGAGAGCCGGCTCGGGGGTAGGGTTCGCACGGGGCGAGAATATAGCCACCCGGTCGGGGGACCTCTCAGGGAGCGTGGGACACCACGCATCTGGATGAGAGCCGATCCGAGGGTTCCGAGGCTTCCCGGTCGGGGACATCCCAGGGAGCGTGGATCGACAATGCGTCGCCTGAGAGCCGCGCCGAGGCTTCCCGGTCGAGGACATCTCAAGGAGCGTGGATCGCCACGCGTCGCCTGAGAGTCGCGCCGAGGCTTCCCGGTCGAGGACATCTCAGGGAGCGTGGATCGCCACGCGTCGCCTGAGAGTTGCGCTGAGGCTTCCCGGTCGAGGTCATCCCAGGGAGCGTGGATCGCCACGCCTCGTCTGAGAGACGCGCCGAGGCTTCCCGGTCGAGGTCATCCCAAAGAACGTGGATCGCCACGCGTCTCCTGAGAGCCGCGCTGAGGCTTCCCGGTCGAGTTCATCCCAGGGAGCGTGGATCGCTGATGGACCCAAAAGAGCTGTTACGAATGTGGGTCTCAAATTTAGAATATTTGTAAATGCTGGAAACCCTTTTTGCAATCAAAGAATAAAAACGTAGTAAAGGGGCCACAGACCGTATTTTTCCTAGGGCTAGTTGAGAGTGTTTGATTCGAGCTTGAATTTATGTGTCGTTAATATTTTTGGGTTTCAAAGAAGAAATGGGTTTTGTTTTCAATTAGTAATGAAAATGCAATAGAAAGAAAGGAAAACGTAACTAAGTGAACTTAAGCAAGGTAATAGCAACTATGACATCAATTAATGGTGAATTTAGTTAACTAATGCAAATGATATGAACTTGGAAAAATAAATTCGAATTCAAGTTCAAGTGTACACTACAAATTGTATTAAACTTAAGGTACTACGACTCAAAGCTGAAACCTAACTTGATACAATTGAAGCTATGAAACTTGATACACAAGGGATAAGAGAACTATGTACCAAAATGATACGAAATGCAGGAAATGGACTGATCAGTAGTTTGGGAAAACAAAGCTGTTAATGAAGAGAGTTGCAGGCCTGAATGAGAAATTCAAAACCTTAAAACTGATCAAACAAACAGGGTTATTGCAGAAATTAAATGGAGGAAAACAATTCTTAAAGCAGAAGTGCAGCAACAAAAGTTTGATGCAAAGTGCAAAAAGCAACGGATGTGAATCAATTGGGTGTGAATCAAACAAGTCGGGTACAAAATTCAACAGCAAGTAGATGCAGAATCAAACTCTAGTGAAACAAAAATTCAGAAACAAAGCATGATGTGCAGAAATGGAACATGAATTGCAGAAATGGATTGGTACGCAGGGAATTCAAACTGATACGCAACAGGAAATCAAGAAATTAAACTGAAACTGAAGACAATGCTCACTAAACAAACTCACGAGCTAATTTACTTGCAGAAATGAACCTAATTAAGGCTTGATAACTTCAGAAATTGAAACTACAGCAGCTGAAACAAAACTCAAGAACTGAAAATGCAGAAATTAAAGGTTGATACGCAGCTACGCAAACTGGCACGCAAGCAAGAAAAACATGAAACAACCTGAAATTAAACCTGAGAATTCACTAACAAGCAATCTATCTATTTAACTGGCATAATTGAAACTAATTAAAGCAGTAACTAAGCTGAAAACGAAGCTTAACAAATTTGAAATTTAAAAACAGTAAGGAACAGGGCAGAATTCGAAATTACAACTAAAAACAGAAATACAATAAGAAAACTACTCCTCAATCATTCCCTTGGCTCAAAACCTTCTTGTCGTCACACAAGAGCAAGCCAAGAACCCCTTCAACTCGCAAATCGATGGGAAGATTGCTCCAATTTCAGATCTGCTCACAACTGCTCAGATGATGATTTGAAAATCATCTGAGCACATCCTAGAACCCCTACAGATGGCTCAGATGGACGGAAATGACACGCGGGTGAGATCCAAGCAATCGGATCACAGATCTGCCGAAACCCTCAAACAGCTCTGCTCCGACGCAATTTTGAGCTGAAATCTCCACAGAAGCTTCCTCCCAACGATCCAAATCTTGCTCCAAGGTTGTGATCGAGATGGCCACGCCTTCACTGAAGAAAATCGCAAAAGAAACGAAGAACAAACGAAGAAAAACGAAGAACTAAGCTGCTGCCTGGCGAAGACGCGACCCTCTGTTTTGGATCTGAAGGCAGTTTAAGTAGTTAAACAGTGGATGACTCAGATTAATCCCACTCCATCCAATGGTTGATCCTTGTCCGATTTGACTCAAATTTTATAGATCTTGATCATGGGTCAGGATCTACCTCGGGATAGTTCGGATCTGCCAGATTTGCAACGGATGATTCAGATCACCTTGAGCTTTGAATGGACGGTCTAGAACCCTATGATCTTGATCCAACGGCTAGATGATCTCCAATTGGGCTGAAACCTTCAGATCTTGATCCAAGTTCTTGATTAACCTTAATACCAACTCGAATTGATCAGAAGCTCTCAGATGGCCTAGATCTAACCGTTTTTGCATCGGACGGTCTAGATTAGTCGACGCTTGATCACTTGATCCAGTCCACTTTTAACTCAACTTTGACCCAACATGACCTAGGTCCATGATCCTTCCAAGCCTACAAAAGTAGATCAACAATTTAGTGCCAAAACAATTCAAAAATATCAAAATTTGCAATTAAGTCCAAAATGAATATAAATCCTAGAATCTAGGGTAAATCCACAATTACGCAAGTAAAATATGGGTCAAACACAGATTGTAGCATCTAAATTGATCAATAAAATGATACTTATCAATCGCCACGCGTCGCCTGAGAGCCGCACCAAAACTTCCCGGTCGAGGTCATCCCAGGGAGCGTGGATCGCCACGCGTCGCCTGAGAGCAGCGCCGAGGGATAGTAAGAGCGGATCTCGATTTATTATTCGCGCACATCGAGCTGCTAGCTTGCTCTTGAGAAGATTGGGACTTTCCTCCGATACGTAGAGGTTGCGAGATACATCTTTCCACTAGTCCGGAGGGTGAGAGCTCCCTTGGACCGACTGGCACAAGGTCCTACATGCTCCTTTTGCCACCGCTTTCCCCTGTTTGGACTACCCTTATTTGGTAAGAGACGGATGCTTCCCCTGGCCGGGGTTTGCCGCGCGAGTTTTGACCGCTAGGCACGGGTGGAGGAAAGGGGTGCTCATATTCTTCGGGAGTGATCCAGACCCGGTTAGGCTCCTCCATCTCCGGTTCCGATCAGGCTGCTGGTGTCCCTCCTTCTAGCGCCAAATTTGATCCTGTCGCGAAGCGAGGTGGCGATCCCACGGGTCGTATGGTCTCCCGGGTGACACGAGCGGATGAGGTGGCCGAGAGCTGGCAGCGCTTTAGTGTGGCTCTGCAAGACAACGACCGTTAGCAAAACCCGTCGGGGATTTCCCCGATCAGACACTCCGACGGTCAAGTCAGTATCCGCAGACATAACAGTGGAACTGAATTGAAATGAGGCAAGAGGCGGGAAGGCTCGCGCGCACGTACCTGCGGTAGGGGAAGTGCGAAGTTTATATAGCCAGGGGAGCTGACAACCCTTGTCCATATTGACGAGACAAAAGTGTGATAACTGTCAACTCGTAGGGAGCACTTAGGAGTAGCGCGACATGGCGAGGGGTGCTCGAGCAGTACGAGAGTACTGGATGGGCGGACTGACCGCGAGAAGTGTCAGAGATGGGTTAGGCGTGTGGAACCCCGTTAGCAGGGTCGTACCCCTGGATATGATGATATAGGGGGTATAAGGGCGAGATAGCCCGTACCCTGAGGGCCAACTGTCGGGTCCGAGTGATGGGGACCGAGTCGGGTAATGGCCAGTGAGCGTGGCCAGCCACGCCTCCGACTGGTTGAGTCAAGGTGCAGGGTACGCCCTGAGTCAGGGGTTGGCCGAGTGAGTCTTGTTTGATTCGGCTAGGTATCCCGTCCTTGTGATGATACTGGAGCATGGGCCGCCACGCGTCCGCATGCAGCGCACGACCTGGCTCTAGGTCGGGGGATGGCCAGGGAGTGTGGAATGGCCAGGGAGTGTGGACCACCCAACGTCCGACTGGTTGCACGGCTAAGAGTCGGCCCAACTGACTCCATTCGCGGCTCTCTAAACACTGCCTTCATGGGCTCCCGGACTCGGGAATCCACCCGGGAATACCTTCGCCGACCTGTCTACTAAACCTTCCTGGCACCAAACTGGCTGGCGGGCCCGGCCAATAAACCTACCCATAGGCAAGGCTGGGATCATAAACACATCTTCTTTTATCAACACTCCTATTCATTTTAATAGAGCTTATTTGAGAGTACCACTGTCTATTTATTCATTTTATACTTTATATCTAAATTTTATTTTCTTAATTTTTAAAATTTTTTATATAAATCCGATTATTAACGGTGTTACAACATTGAACACAATTAACGTGTGGTTGTTATAATATCCATCTACATTGGTTCAGAACACCGTTTACCTTTATGTATTATAACACTTACATATTAATACCAATATGAATACTTTTATTTTGATAATAAATAAAAATATACATTTTTAATAAAACAATGTCCTTTTAATTTGTAAGCAAGCATCCTTATTTTTCTTACAAGCATTTGTAATTCGTTATAATTTTTTTTTAAAAAAAAACTCTACACTAGATTTTCGGGAAAAGAAATAAATCCACTGCTAGTTTTATCCTGCGAAACTCCGATCGAAACAAACACCTGAAGACACACACTGATCAGCTAAAACTGAATTATTCATCTTCATTGATCGAACTGGGTCGTCTATATATATACATATTCCAGTCCATTTACTATATAATAATAATAATAATAATAATAATAATAATAATAATAACATTGCAGTACGTCGGCAGATTATTCCGCCCTGATTCGAACGTATATACATACACTGCGACAAGCCGCAGACAAAGCATGCACGTCGTCGTACTACTGCTTGCTGGGAACCCAACACCCGTGCAAGCCGTAGGGAAGTCCGTAGGGGAATTTGGCTCGTGCGAGCTCCTCGAAGCTTCTCCCGTCCAACACCAGCGCGTACCCTTCTCCGTTCTTGCCACTCACGATGGAGATCACGACCCCTGGAAGGGATAAGGAATAATTAAGGATCTAGCTAGACGTGTCTGAAAACCTCCCTCGCTCGCTCGCTCGCTCGCGTTCCTCTGTCTCGTCACTGAAAATGAAGTTCCAAGTCGCGATCAAGATTCACTCACGGACTCACCGTCATCTTCCTCAGTGGCGCCTGGACGAGCCACGAAGAACGGCTCCGATGGCACCGCGCCTTCCTCGTGCCAGTTCTTCGCCATCTTCTCCACCAAGTCAATCTGCGATTTTGACATGCATGCTCGCATGATCAGAAACGTAACGATCAATCAACCGACGCTTTCTGTCAGCGTGGCGATGACCAGGGAGAGGAATCGACCTTGGTGAGGGTGTTGGGGAAGTTGCAGGGCCGGCGTGCTCCACAGGCGTAGGCGTATCTGTACTTCTTGCCGAGGTAGGCCGGGTTGATGCTGCACATGTCCATTCCTCTGCCGTGCTCCTCTGGTTCCAGTGCTGCTTCCAGTTCCCCTTTTGGGCTCCCGTCTAGTGGAATTCTGAACCTTCCCACCCTGTTTTCCAATCGTTGATTGATCGCGAGCTAGGAAATTAATTGTCGATCGAATTTTTCTCAGTACCTTGCGTCCGGCAAGACGTCGTGGCCGGCGAATGATCTTAAGTTTTGCAGGCGAAGCAGTTCGAGGATGTCGGTGTTCGCGTAGTGCTCGCAGCAATCGGCTATGATTCCGGTGATTCTCCCCTCTGCGTCGACCTCCTCGTACGCGTTGATGAAATGGAAGGTGACGAACGGAGGGACCTCCACGCTTGCCACCTGAGAATTATTGGTGAGATCATTCGAAAGTTCAGATTGAGAGAGATGATCGAATGATCGTGCAATCATTACGATGTTTCCGGTGGCTTTGGACATGATGTGGACGTAGCTGCCGGAGTTGGGGTGCCACTCGAACTTGTAGAGAGGCGTGGGCTCGGCGCGGAGCAGGTTCTGGACGCAGTACCTGAGCGGCATCTCCGGCACCACCACGAAGTGGTCGGTGGCGGCGAAGGAGTGGACCCAGCCTGGCGCCGGCACGGAGCCGCGGCAGTTGACGCGGCCCAACACTTTGCGCTCGTTGCTTCCGGCCTCCATCCGCACCACCAGGTAGCCCGGCCGGAGCAGGTCCGGCAGCAGCGTTAGGAAATCCGACTCGGTCACGATGGGGTGGGCGGAGTGGATGAGGCCGCCGAGCTTGTCCTCGTACTCGAACCGCCCCAGCGTCTCCAGCGTGTCCGGGTCGATCTGGATCGACCCCTTGATGGTCTCCGTGAGGCAGACGACGCGGCCGTCGCCGAGCATGACGACGCCGGTGTTGGAGTTGTCGGTGAGCGACGCGCCGGAGAAGAGGCTGGCCAGCTCCCCGACGTAGGAAAGGAAGCCGGCCGTCTTGGGCACCTCGGAGAATTCGCGGTAGCAGAGGCGCCGGTTCTCCCTCGCCGCCTTGTACGCCTCCGACTCGATCTGGCGATGCGCCGCCACTGCGCGGCCCTGCTCGAACCGCACGCGCACCAGGGTGGCGTAGCCGTCGAAAAGGTGGCGGAAGTCGTAGTCGTCGATGTTCCACAAGCCGGGGCCGTTCCTCAAGTACGTGCCACTCTGTAAATCAAACGCCTCTGTTCGTCACAAAATTCGATTAAATCTCCGATTACACTCGGCTCGACGTTCATACCAGCCATAGTGGGATGTCTCCCTCGACGGTCATCTCCCCCTGCCACCGCTCCTGGCGGACGCTCCTCCACGCGGCGAGCTTGCCGGCGTCGCGTCCGGCGCCGACGACGGTCTCCAATGGGACGACCGGCAGCCGGACCAGATCGTCGATGACGGACGGAGTTACCTTGGTGGCAACGCCGGCTTTGACAGAGTCTCGCCGGCGGCGTTCGCCGGCGGGATTGAGTAACGCGTATCGTGGCAAGTTTGACGGGGAAGCGACGGATTTGGCAGAAGCAAAGAAGGCGAAAGCCATTGGAAGCAATGGAGGCGATATGTAACTTGAGAACCAGATCGTCTATTTATAGATTCGTTGAGGAATCTTCAACCGAAGAATTCTCAAAGCAGGCGACAGCGGAGAAAACTAGAATTATTATTTCTGTTTAATAGAAAAACATGATGAATTTATGAGTTGAATAATCGAGAGTAATGATATTTACGTATGTCTCAGTGGAAATTTTAATCATTAATCGATGATACGTCTGATGTTCAATCGTTAATCAGACACTATCAATGGCTTTCGGCTGTTATCCCAAATCAAACTATACCCTGGGAGGTACGATGAATCTGTCGGGGATTATCGCAATTGCGATCTCGTATTATTCACCGTCGATTTCGACGGATTCATCGTTGTCGGCGATCCTGACGGGTTCATTATCCTTCCAAGATATAATTTGATTTGGGACGGCGATCAAAGACCGCTGATAGTATCCGATCGGCGATCGAACGTTGAGCGTATTACCAAATAACGGTCAAAATTTTTATTTAGATATTCACTTTTTCCGTAGGTATTATTTTTCAATTGTCATATAAACGTCGTCACCGGTGAATAACTCGAGCAATTATTAAATAATTAATAGTAATGCCGTCTGGAATACTCGATCAGTAATCTCAACGGACGAGAATTATATATGTCGCATCTTCCGAAACCTTTCCTATCTTTTTTTTCTTCTAATATATATATATATATATATATATATATAAATTATTTTTTAATTCAATAAAAAATGGTCTAATCAGGCTAATCTAGCCTGGGCTAATTGAAAATAATAACCAATCTACGTGATTAATTTTTTTTATACTTTATCTCTTGTATTTTTCATTTCTCCTCCCTTATTATATTGTGGAACCCTGGGCTACAGCCAGGTAGATTAATAGGTGGCTCTATCATAAAAATTTATGATTGAATATTAAAATAAATTAAAAAATATTTCTAGACAACCATCTCAATAATCAATATTTTATACCTCATTTCTCATTCTCATTGAACACGAAAAATCACTTACCATGAACTGTACGTAACTAAAATTTAAACCTTAAATCCATTAATTATTTATTAAAAATCCAACCATCACACGATCCGGCTCTTATTTTATATATTTTCATTTGCAAGGCGTTTATGCCATCGTTATCTAAAGATTCAACGTCAGTGGACAAAAAGATTCCACTCTCCACTCAGAAGTGTTTAGAAACCGGGGCAGATCTTCTCACTTGGGCCTTTGTCTCGCCTATCTCATTCATCGACGACGGCCAATGAGTCATTCGATCATCGATCGAACACCATCGGTAGCTTTCGATTATCATCCCGAACAAAACTATACCCTAGGATACGGTAAACTCAAGATCCCCGCAATTACGATCTTGTTGGATTCACCGTCGAATTCGGTAAGATTACAATTGCGGAGATTCCAACCGGTTCACCGTTTTTTCATGATGTCATTTGATTCGGGACAACGATAAAAAACCATCGATGATGTCCGATAGACAATCGGACGATTCGCCGGTCGTCACTAACGAGTGTGAGACAGGCGAAACAGGGATCCTCTAAGACAAAGAATCCTATCTATTACAAACCCCTTATGCCATTTTTCTCCTCTCTTGGAACTATATATGATCTCTAATCTTCTTCTTCTTCGAATAATATATGTCAAAAGCAAGGTTCTGAAAATCGAACCGGACATCGAACCGGTTGAGGCAAGAGTTCAGAGGTTCGACCGGTTTAACCGGGGGTTCAACCAGAATATAACCGATATATAATAAAGCATGTATTTATATAAATATATGAAATTAACAATTGACCCAACTACATTCTTCAAGAGTAAATCAACTAAGTAGAGTATGTTATATGTTTTTGCACACTTAAATAGAGAATACTAGCAAAACACATACAAAATCACTTTTTCAAAAGTAGTTGACATCAATCAAAAGTTCGACTTCAAAGCATAACAATAAGTCAAAAACATAAGGTAACATTAAAGGTTCAAACTTTTAAATTCATGAATCAAATAGGATCATCAAAATCAGCATTAATTTGTTGAATATCTCTATCATCAAATACTTCATGTCTATCTTCACCAAATGAACCATATCTATGAGGTATAGTAGCATCAAATAGATCAATCTCATGTCTCTCATCATCATCTAAAAAGTAAAAACATGAAAATAATATACAATATGTTAAAAATATATACAAACATCAATAAAAATATATTCTATATAATAAAGAAAACTACAAAACTCACGAGCATGATATGAAGGTATAACATTTTCTTGATATATTAGCTCTTGAAGATCATTAGGAAGTTCTGACTCTTCTACTTCTTCCATCATTCAAAAATCTACTAGATCAATACTTTCATAATCAATTGGATCATAAGATATTTTCTTTTGTTGTAACCTAATATGCAAACTCAAAATATTAAAATAATTTCTAAAGTTTACTATCCTAAAGTTGTAAAAATAACATAAATTACCAAATATTAAATAGTTTAATAATGTAAATCATAATACCTTGATTTAAGGCTCATGTTATAGGTCACATAAACAAGATCATTCAGTCTTTGATGCCCCAACCTATTTCTTCTTTTAGTATGAATTTGTTCAAAAATACTCCAATTTCGCTCACACCCTGAGGAAGAAGATGTTTGACTAAGAAGACGAATTGCTATCTTTTGTAAAATTGGGGTACTGGCACCAAAATATCTTCACCATTCACCTGCAAAAATTATATATAAATGTTTAATCATCAACATTTACTATTTAGTATTTATTTTAAAACATT
Organism: Boesenbergia rotunda; assembly: GCA_024364735.1. Classification (NCBI taxonomy): domain Eukaryota; kingdom Viridiplantae; phylum Streptophyta; class Magnoliopsida; order Zingiberales; family Zingiberaceae; genus Boesenbergia; species Boesenbergia rotunda. The sequence continues at coordinate 339,772 of JAGFNQ010002613.1, read as the reverse complement.
CAAACAAATGAAACTACTAGATAAAATTTCTTACTAGGTTGAGTTCCTTGGCTGCTTATACAACTTTTGGCCTAGCAAAGCTTCCTGTGCGATCCCGATATATTTGTACCTCTTTCAATGCTTTAATTGTGTCACTACAAAGGTTCTTTACATCAAACATATCAAGTATACCTCGCATAACTTGATTCTTCTCAATGAACTTCATCATAAAAGAAAGCAGGGTTTAGAAAGTAGGCTGCTGCATGGAAACTTTTGTTTCAAATGCTTATCCCATCTTGCCTTAATGATTTGAGTGTATGGTTCATATGATGTCGTCTTGTTCATAAGCATCTCTTTGATAGCATTTTTAGCCCTTTGCATACCTTCATATACATATCCCAATGAAGACTTTGCATCAAATCTATAATTCTCAACAATCTAATCAAAGGGCCTATAAGCTTACATGTGATATGACAATCATCCCAAAACTTGTTGTCTAACACAATAGCACTAACAACTTTCCCATTAGCACTCCCACCTAATTTGTGCCCAATGAAATGTGTGTCAACAACCAAAGCTTGCAAATCTGCCTTGTGTTCATATATATTTTTTAATGTAAGAAAGACAGTTGCAAAATGAGTAGCTCCTGGACGAACAATTTCCTTCCAGCCAAACATTTTTCTTAACCAAGACAAGAACACCATATGATTGTAAATAAAGATAGTTATCTTTGAAGCTCGAGATGCAAGGCTAGTAATATGAGGCATAGTATCTATATCTTTCAAAATGAGATTTAGGCAGTGGGCAGCACAAGGAGACCAAAAAATGCTTTCATATTTTTCATGAATGAGTTTCCCAGCCGCTACATAATTAGCCGCATTGTCAGTTACCATATGCACAACATTACTAGGCCCTATCCATTCAATAACTTCATCAAATAATTTGCACAATGTAGAGACATTTTTTACCACATCTGAAGCATCAACAGACTTCACAAAGCACATACCAACTGGGCAATATACCAAAAAATTAATCAAAGTTCTTTGTCTTTGATATGTCCAACCATCAGCCATAAGTGTGCAACCACTTTCTTTCCATTTATTCCGATAACTATCCACAAGTAGTTGACATTCTTTCTTAAGATCTCCTAATAAATGAACCCTCAATTTGTCATAAGAAGGATATTTATAACCAGGTCCAATACCAGCAAAACCATCCAGTGCATCTTTAAAGAAAGGTGATTGAATTGCATTAAAAGGAATCATTGCATGAATAAACCATCTAGCAACTCTCAAATCAACTTCATGTAATGCCTCCTTGCTTTGAAATGCACTTTTCAAGCTTGGTTAACCTCCATGAGTTGATCTTGTTGCAAAGTAACTACTAACTTTTGCCTTTTGCTTGCCTTTGTCTCCAACAACTTGCACTTTAGATGGTGGATGACTAAGATTAATATTTTGTTCAAATGTTTCCTCAGTCTCATCACCAAAGCTCAGAGAATCATCATTACTCTTAGGGGGCGCTTGGTATATATTCGACAATGGGAATGGTAATGAGTTTTGATTGAGGGGTTTATGGGTTTGGTGAAAACCTAGTGGGGACTAGGTTATAAAATCATGGGTATCATATCCATATTTTGATTCCGATCCCGTATACCAAGCATCATAAATGGAAATGAAATAGATTTCATTCCCATTCCCGACTTCTAAACCCGTTTATCAAGCGCCCCCTTAGTTTTCTTGAATTCTTCCAAACTTGCCAACATTTCCTCTTTCACATCATGAGAAGCTTTCATGCATTTAGCAATGTTTCCTGTTTTTCCTGCAAGATGTTGCTTCATCCTATTAATCCCTCCACCTTTGTATTGCTTTAAACAAAGCAAGCATGTATATAATGGTCTCCCTTTCTCAATTGTTAAATTAAAATATTTCCATGCCGGATCAGTTTTCTCACGACAAGAAATTGAGGAAGATTGACTGTCAGGATTGGCAGCTGCAGTTCAGGTACGATACTGTTTACTTCTATAGACTGATTTGGAGCTGGAATATTCATATCTGAATCTACATTACATTTCACATAATGAAACAAATAATTGAATTTACATTTCACATAATTGAATTTACATTTCACAGATGTGCTCATGTGCATGACGTTAATCATAATTCATTATTGATTAATGAACTGTGTTAAAAATTAAAACTTAAAAATTAAAATTAACGATTACCTTCAGGCTTCAACGGTGGAGCCGACGGCGACGTTGGCGGAGGCAGGAGATGCTGGCGGAGACGCGGTGGTTGGCAATGCTGGCGAAGGCGCGGTGGCTGGCGATGCTGGCGAAGGCGGCGACTGGGCGACGCTGGAGGAGGTATGGGCGACGCTGGCGGATGCAGACGACGCTGGAGGAGACGCGGCGGCTGGCGACGCTGGTGGAGGCGCGGCGGCGTTGGCGGAGACACTGGCGGAGGTGTTGGCAAAACGGAGCGAGTCGCAATGAGAAGACGAGGCGACGCGCGAGAGATCGCCGATCGCCGATTACCGATTACGTGATTAAATTAGGTTTACATTTACTAATTAAAAACCATTGTTGGTTTTTTTTTTAAATCAAACCGGATGAACCGGGTTGTCCGGTTCACTCGGTTCCCCGCCGGTTCACATCGATTCAAAGCGGGTTTTGGACAGGCAATTTTCAACACTAATCTAGACCGAAATCTCGGTTTCCCGATCCAACTGGTCGGTCCGGTCCGATTTTCTTAACAATGGTCAAAAGAATGGCATTGAAAAGTATAGAATCCATGCATGCTACCTACCTGCAGGGCCAGGACATGGAGAGTCTATAGTGAACTCCAGCATATAATTAATGAATTAATTTGGAATGCCCACTAGAAAGGACGATGGAAGCAACATGATTAGTGCAGAAGAAAATCAATTAATTAAGAAGCCTTTCTCGCAACCTTCACTTTGGGCGGCTTCCGCCCTTCCCTTTTAAGCGCAATAGGCCGTCGAATCGTGTGGAGGAAGACAAAAGTAATCGCGCAGCTGCGTGCCACTTGTCTTTGACTGTCGCGCCGCTGCTCGCTAGCTCTGCTTTCTCACTCACTACGTGTCCCAGTGCAGACACGACCGTGGCGCTCGCTAGCTCCCCGCAGAGGAGCACGCCGGCATGGCTGCTACCTTGCCGTGGATTCGCCGGCGAGGGCTCGCTGGGTGGCGGAGGAGTACGTGGCGGGGCCGGGCCGCCACCAACTCTGGCGGATCTGTTTTCGTTGACCCACCGTCGCGACCAGGTGAATTGGATACGTCCATCCTTGTCTGCCTCGATCACCTCTCTAACTTCCCACTACCGTCGATCGACCGCGGGAATCATCATTAATCTCTTCGACTTTCGTAAATCGCAAATATAATAAGATTTGCGAGTGTATCTATATAATTGACAGGAGGCCGGATTCTCTGACTCACAAGATCTTGTTCCTTCTATCTCACTCGTTGACGATAGTCGACGAATCACCCGATTGTCAATCGGACATTACTGGCAGCATCTGATCACCGTCTCGAATAAAATTATACCTTGGAGATACGATGAATCCGTCGGATATCGTTGCAATTGCGATCTAGTCGTATTTACTTCGAATCCGATGAAATTGTAATACGACGATTCTGACTAATTCATCATTATCACAGGATATCGTTTGATTTGGAATTATAATAAAAAATTATTAATAATTTTTGATTATCGATGGGATGACAGGTGACACAGAGGATCCGTCTGATTGTCAGGGGAGTGCCCTCCGTATCCGATCCGATTTTTTTTGAAAAGTCAAAGATTCTCCTGGGAAAAAAAAATCTCAACGCACGCTGACGTCCCTCGAATAATATTATATATATATTTTTAATTAGTTATTCAATTTTTTAAACTAATTAATTCGGTAGAAACAATACTTTGAATTGCAGATGAGACGCAAACTTTAAATCTCTTAATTATTATTATTTATTAGAGAATTTAATTATTATCCTGGGACATCCAAATAATATTAAAATTAATATGGATGGATATTATAATATCCATTAATAATATTCAATTCTTTAAATGAGGTTAATGATCATATTTTATAAAAAAAGAAAATCTAAAAATAAGAAAATAAACAAATAAAGATGTTCATAAATAATGAGAGTTAATTTTAAAATAAATATAAATATTTATTAATAAAAAATGTTAATATAATAGATACTATATATATTGACATTCAAATTAATATGAACGTCTTTAATAGTGAAAAAATAATATGCAAAAATAACTATTTTATTCATGACGGATTGTTATCCAATAATAATGATATGTGTTTTTTTCGTTAAAAATACATCAAAATAATAATAATAACTTATGATCGTGGCAGACCAATGGGCTATAATTGGGCCTGTGGCTCTGTTGGCCTAATAGCTAGATGTCAATTTTAGACCATGTTTCAACCTGATGTTATTTTTTTTAAAATAAATTTTAAAAATTGAAAATAAATATGTAAAAAAATGAATTTTGAATCTATTTAAAATGACTAGAGATGGAGGTATTTTATTTATTTTTAATAATTCTATTTTATTTTCTAAAAAAATATAAATTGAAAATAAATTTTGGCTCGATTGATTTTTTGAAATACAATGTGGATTTAAGAGGAAATATTTTCTCTGGGAGGGTTTCGACGCCATGGAGATCGTATGTTGGTTACGTATATTAAAATCTTCTATTTTTAAATATTCAACGAGTGTTAGTGATGAAATTTTCTATAATTTATTTTATTAATCTTGTAAATTAATTTGGACAAAAGAGCGTTTCTTTTTAATTTATTATCAAAATAACATCTCATACTGCTTCAATATATTTTTCTTTTCAGTGGTTATAATTACAAAATCATAACTGATCCTGTCACATGGTAAGGTAGACTCCCAAGGTGAGGCAGACTCGAACACTGCCTCTATTGGCTCCGAAGAGAGGTGACCATCAGTAACCCACCGGGAGAAGTCCCCGGTAAGACCCTCCGACGATCAAGTCAGTCTCCGGTGGAAGAAATGAAAGCAGTAAAAGAATTGTAGCAAAATTCTATCGTGCGTACCTGCGCGTGAAATATGGAGGACCTTATATAACCGAGGGAACCGATAGTTTTTGCCCCGCGTCTGTCACCTTTTTGTCTCATGTGGGGACATGATCAGGGATACTGTGAGCTCGACGACCGACACTGACTGACGCCGCTTAGTCTGACGCGGGCAAGAGTCGTTGTGGTACGGAGTGCTAGGGTATGTCAGGAAAGTACTGTGTCAGTAGGATATTCGCGATTCGGACATGAGTGGTGTCAGACCTGAGTCGTCTTGCGCCGATTCTCGTATCACTTTTGCCAATATAGTGTCAAGGAGCGGGTGTTCCTTAGAAAAACGATAATTCCCGAGCTGGAACACCGGCCGGCTGCCACGAGTGAAATCTTGCCATGTAGCCAATACCTCTCGAATTAGAACAGAGTACTCCCCGAGTCAAGGAGCACTCGGACTTGGCCCATCCGACTCATCCCTGGGTCATAGGATTAGGACACAGGGAGACCGCCGACTGGATGTCAAACGAGTGTTGCCCAGACGACCTTAGGCTCGACAATCGGTATCTTTCGCTAGGGGCTAATTTAGAATACGTATTGAGCAACGGATTGAGTTGGACACTCGGCGCTTTAGATGGGACCAGCTCAGAGTACATCCGATTGACCACTTAGTTGGGTGATTCGGCCTGAGTGGACTCAGGCCCCTAGCCCGGCCAGCTACATTGATTTATCCGTGCACCCGTGGCCTTGACCTATCTTATATGCAGTGCCAGGCTACTCGACCGAGCTACACGTGCGCTAGGTCGGGATTAATAACTATTATATTAAAAACACTTTAATTTTAATCCATACTAATAATATTATATTACAATAATTACCGTTTATAACTGTTACAACATTAACATTTCTGTCCGGGATTATGGTGCAGCGAAGGGATAACTAATCATTATCCGGGTAAACTATGATGTATTTATAGATTTTTTTTTCTCTAAATGAGACACGAATTATGGGACGCTGAATTTCTCGATCGTCCGCCGTGAACATTTCTCAATTTATTTGGGTGGTCGATGAAAATTTTTTATAGGGCCAGATCGATTGTCCGAGATTAGAAAAACCTCGTTAATTTTTTTTTTTACAATATTAACATTTCTTTTCTAATTCATACTGATTGATATTATATCACAGTAGTTATGAATTGTAACAGTTCTAACATAGTTTATTTCTTATGGATACTGATTAATATTATATTATTATAATTTCGGGATTATAACTGATATAGGTTTATAATAATCATCTTTAATCAATACGACACAATTGCTATAATATAGGTAATTTATTTTTAATTAATATTTAATAGTATTATATTTATCTGTTATAAAATAATAATTATTACAACTATGAAATTATAGTTATTATAAGGGGAAATTTTCTTAAACTCTCCAAGCTCAAATTTAACTTTACATGCAGTCCCCATTTAAAGTTTTCTTTGCATACAGTCCCTGATGAGATTGACAAGATAGTTCTGTGAGTATTATTTGAAGAAAGTTGAGTATAAAAGTTAGAAATTTGAGTATGTAAGGTTGCATCAACCATATTAAAAAATTGTGTACTCAATTTTCACTCTTTTATACTCACTTTTCATTCTTTTATACTCATTTTTCACTGATGTATACTTAATTTTCACTCTTTTATACTCAATCCATCAGGGAGTAAATGCAAAAAATTTATTAAATGGGGAGTGGAAGCAAAGATCAAATGGGATTGAGAGTTTTTTATAATTTACCGTTATTATAATTGTCTAGCAATTAAAATCAAAATAATTAACTATAATATTTTTGAAAATAAAAATAGATTAAGATAAAATTTTAATAATGTATCTTTGACTTCCCAATCAATTTAGGCTCCTCGCTCGATTATCTTGTTACATCATTTAACTAACTCGAGTACAATAATTTGTCTACCGAATACAACCAGACCAGCTCGATTGGACCATCCGATAAGTAGATGTTTGATTAGATGGACCCAGTTGATCGTTTCGTTTGTGCCTCCAAATCCGAGTAACTGAACTTCTAAAGAATAGAATAAATAAAAAATTATTTATTTCTAATCAAATGATTATTATAAAAATAAGAAGAGCAATATTAAATTAATTAAAAAAATATGAATCAGATAATAGATGACCCTGAGATGACCAGATTGGTCCCACGAAAATTCCCACTTATCGTCAAGACAAATAGAAGTGAGTATATATATATATATATGATCTGCTGCGGACTGCGTACGGACTTGCGCCTGATCGGTCACCAGACATATTAGGCAGGTACCTGATCGGTCTGGTGACTGATCAAGCAAGCCTGATCGGCCACCGGAGGCTCGGGAGCGTCTCCGACGGGTTCACCCCTATCCCCTAGGGTTCATCGCACCCCCTGGGTTATAGTTTTGTTCGGGGGCGGCGGCCGAAGGCCGCCGTTGGTGTCGAGAAGTCGCAGGTCGTGCGCCTGATCGGCCATCGGAGGCTCGGGAGCATCCCTGACGGGTTCACCCTACCCCCTAGAGTTCATCGCGCCCCCTGAGTTATAGTTTTGTTTGGGGGCGGCGGCCGAAGGCTGCCGTTGGTGTCGAGAAGTCGCAGGTCGTGTGCCTGATCGGTCAGGTGCCGATCGGCGGTCACCGATCAGGCGCCAGTCCGCACACAGTCGCCGCCGAGCTGGTGTCGCCGCCTCCGACTGTAGTCGCCGCCTCTGGCTGTCATCGCCACCTCCGACCACCGTCACACGTAGTCTGTCATCACCGCCGTCGCCCGTCGTCCGTCGTCTGTCGCGCCAAGGAAGAAGACGAGCGAGTGGGGAGGAGAAAAAAAAATAGAAATTAATTAAAATTATTAACACGAGGAAATATTATTTTTTTTAAAAAGGGAATTCACTCTGGCGCCATGGGCCGTATGATTTGTCTCACAAGAGATCAACTATATATATATATATATATAATATATATATATTATATATATATATATATATATAATATTATATATATATATTTCCCTATCAATGATTATTATAAAAAGAGTCATTGAGCACTTTTTTTTTATCGAATATCATTTGTATTGAATTAAATCCTACACTTAAATCTAAATATTAAATTTAAAGTTTATTTCTAAATCCTAAACCCTAATCAAATGGAAGAAGATCTTGAAATAGATTCGGAAATCTGAGACTGGACTGTACAGTGCACGTTTTAAATGCCTTTCCAGCTAATCAACATGTGCTTTGTATATATAGAGAGTATTATTTCTATTAAAATAATATTTATTAATTTGATTAAAATTATTTTAAATTAGTTAAATTATTTTCATATCTACTAAAAAACTAACATAATTTTAATAAAAATATTATAAAAAAATCTTAACCTGATCTGATCAAATCCAAAAATTTTAAACTCAAACTCGGATTACCTATCAAATTTGAATAATCTGATCAATCCGAATTTTATTATTATTATTTTTCATATAATTCTTTATTGTATTTTAATATTTTATCACTATTATACTGACATTCTACTATTTATATACATAAAATATCTTAATTTTTAATATAAAATTTAATTTAATAAAAAAATCTAAATCCTAAATTCATATCAATCCGAACTCAATCTGAACCTAATCTAAAACTAAACCAACTCAAAAATCCCTAATCTAAAATAAAATAAACATGATTTTATTTTTAGTTAAACATTTTTTTAAAAAAAAATCAGCTACATCTCAGTGGTACCGACACTAACAATATATATATATAGGTTTGGATCTTATATACATGACCTATTTGTTGAAGGCTTGCTCGTATTTAGGGGGTGCATCGCATTGATCATCTCTTAATAATCGAAACAATGACAAGACACCAATGCTTTCACATTTCTTTATTTTTTTTAACCTGACGATACAATTCTCTAGTATATAATATATTACAATATAACATAAATAAACCATTTCTCAATTTTTTTCGTTGGGAAAAAATATTTCACATGAATTTTGCTAAAATATATACAAAGCCTACGATGGAATTGTTCACTTTTTATTTTTTTCCTCAATTATTGGATTTAGGCAGTGGTCAATTAGATTAATTATATTAGGTTTTGTCAAATAAATAGCCGCTTCAATAGGCCAAGCAAAGTAGGTGGCCATAGATGAATTACAAGGTGACGATGCACAAAACTATTATATAAATATATTTTCATATTTATCATCCATTAAAGCTCCACGTGAATCGGTTGAACTTTCAAAGTTATGAATGATTTTTTTTTTAAAAGAAATTTTGTTTCTCTCAATTGTACATTTGAATGGGAAATTAAATGGCGATTTATCCCTTTTCTTAGTTAAATTTCTTAATCATCCGACTTGTATATGAGAGGACGAATATATTAATTTTATTATATTTTGATTTTCAAATCTCAAGATAATAATATTATACATATTAACCATCAATCCATCTAGCAAAGTAGAGACCGGTAAAAATGAGATACTAGATTCATCATTGTTTTACATATCTCCACATTAAAATGCTCATTTTCTTGGGCTAAATTAATAGATGCCTCAATTAATTTCAACAAACTTCCTAATTAAGTCAAATGGATGGTACTCGGACAATGTCGTTCCCAATCTGGCCAAAATGCTGGAGAGGCTAAACACACAGCTCAATACATAATTTCCTTCCAATCTCCTGTCGGCATCGGTGTAACGGGAAAACACTTTCATAATTAATCAGATGTTTATAAGTTAATTCTTAATTACGCCACACTACACAATAAATCCTTAAGTGGGAAGACAATCATGAACGCCAATTCTTAGCTACGATATACTACCAAATTAATTTCGTCTAGTAGAAACATAATTAAGAAATGTTGACTATAGAGTGATGAGTCATTCGTACTTTTAAATTTATCTTGATGGTTAACGAGAAATTAGTTCAAAAGAGGCGACAAGCCAATCACTTCGAACGAAGAAGCTGTTTATAGTTTCAGATTTATATAGTGGTCGACAAAAAATTGATTTGAAGAGTAGGATCCTTGAATTAAAAATAATAATAATAAATTAAAATAAAATTCCCTTCCAAATGGCTCCGTATTGCCGGTGCTCATGCACGACAGTGATGAACACAAGCAGCGCCTGTTCCTTCCAACATTCAATTTAGTATTGTTCCGACTAAACTATCGTGGATGGTTAAGCCATCAGTCAACGAACAAGCTGAGCTGTGCATAGTTCGAAGATTGTCGATCAAAGAGGGTAGATGGAATAAATAGATATGCAATAAAAAAAATTACCGAATACAATAGTAGAAGGATGAAGCTTAATTGTTGGTGTTGCTCATAGTACGAATAATTGCTCGGAGATGATCTTGGCGTAGAGTAAAGAAATGAATTGCACTTCAAACTCTACCTGAGCCTTCGTCCTTGAGGCTCTTTTTATAGCTGAGCCAATAGCCGATTATATCCCATTGATCCGCTGAGTTTCCAAAATTGGATCTGACGAATCCTGTTGATGCGTCGATGGAACCCAATGAATCTCCCTGGGTTCACGTCCATCTTCTATATCTGATCCACCGCAAAATCAGCTTGATCTGTTAACTAAACCACTTTATTCGTCGACGGAACCCAAGCTTGCCTTTCCGCCTGATCTGGCTGATCACATCAGATCTTCGTAAAATTTGCTGATTCGTTGACTGAACAAACCTATCAGTTGACAGAACCCATTTTACCTTTTGTGCTCTGATCTGATCCGATCCAATCCTGGATAAATCTTTGATTCGTTGACTGATCACCTTCATCAGTTGATGAATCCAGCAAGGATCCATTGACGGAACCAATTTATCAGTCAACAGAACCATTTAACAATGCTTAGTTCATGCAAAATAGTGTTAGCACAGATATAGTATTACCTGCAAAATAGAATTAGAACATATATACGCATGATAAAATCCTGTCTAAATTTGACTAGGATTTTAGTGCCTGATCTCAATTTAAACTTCCAAGTTAGTTCTAAGTTAGATCAACATTAAGGTTTCTCCTTAGGGACACGATCTCACTGTACTCTCTCCAAGAGTTTATCTCAACTCACATGCTAAACATATGATCCTCCAGACCTATTTGGACTTTCTCTACTCAGTGTTTGATTATATTGCTTGATCGACTAAGACATTTCCTACAATACTAGATTAACACAACAACAATAATAGTAATACAAAATAGTGTTGGCAAAATTATACTTAGGTTTACTAAAATATGCTAGTTCGATCGACTGTGTGACGTTGACCAAAAATCTTTCGGTCAAACTTGCTTGGAGTTCACTCCTCTAAGAGTTCTAATATCCTAGGGTTACCTTCTCCTAGAGTTTTTCCTTGGCTTAGAGTTCACTCCTTTAAGATTTCTCACTACCTAAGGTTCACTCCCCTAGGATTTTCTCTTTGCTTAGAGTTCACTTTCTAAAACTTCTCACAATATAGGGTTCACTCCCTGAGGGTTTTCCTTTACTTGGAGTTCACTCCTTAAAGATTTCTCACCTGCCTAACCTCTAGTTAAGACTAGTCATTCGGTAGACTTCTCACTCTTGTTAGTCATCTGACCAATTTTGACTTGACTATACTCTTTTAAACATATTGTCAAACAAACATCAAAATCCTAGAGGTCGATTGTATCAAGAATCTTTTCCTTTTTGATTTTGACAATATATTTGAATTAGGCTATTTACTTAACTCAACTAATCAAATCTTATGCAATTAAGGTTTTTAACTTAAACCCTTCTTCTCCCTCTTTATCATATATTAAAAGGAACATTAACTTCTTAATTACATTGATTTCTAAGAAACTCCTTAGGTTTTGCATAAACAATTATAAAATTTTCTTTAATTAAAGAAGACATTGATCCGAAAAGAACATGTATTTGAAAGCAATTTAAAAATAAAGTCAGCGTTTCAAATACATTTTGAGAACCCACTTTTAAAACTTAATTATTTCAAAATTATTTTACAGAAGCGCTTTTAAATATTTTTAAGATATTTTCAAAAATGTTAGCCCAACTATAAAAATATTTTACAAGTCTAAGATATTTTTCATAGAAAATCTTATATGCTTCAAAAATTAATTTTTCAAGAAATGCTTGAAATTTTTTGCAAAAGCATTTTCAAATAGTTTCAAAAGGTATTTTCAAAAATAATTTTTGAAACACTTAGCCAATATTTTGCAAATTAAGGTTTTAAAAATATTTTTTATATAATTCTTATTTTGAAATTTTTGAAAAATAATTTTTGAGGATAATTAATTGGAGTGAGCATGCATATCTAATTTTTCAGAAAATCAGGACTAGAGCAATAATGATTAGCTAAGTTATTCATGCTAATATGTGTTGTAAAATTAGATTTTCATGTAATGTAAACTTACTAACCTTGATCGCTCCCTCCGAATCCTTGGGTCTTCGTTATGAGCATTGACTTTTGTAGTGATCCATCTGTTTACACTTGAAGCATTCAATATGTTCATTCCTTTTCCAAACTCTTGGAATTTTGTTCCTCCTTTACCTCCGATTATGTGGATTGACTCTTATAAGTAGGATATTTATTTTTGTAGTGCCCTCTTTCACTACATTTAAAATACATTATATGATCTTTAAATTTATAATATTATCTTTTGAACCATCGTTAGGATTCTCCCCCTTAACCATTGCTATCTCAGATTTAGATTCAGACTCTTATTTTGACTCGAGTTCGAATCTATCTACCTCCTCCTTAGCAAGCAATACAATGAAGTTGATTTGGTCTGATTTTTTTGAGTTAGACTTTGATGATGATTCGTACTCAGATCTTGATTCAGATTCAGATTCTACTTGATCTTTTGGCTTTGATGGATACTCGTGAAGCTTGATTAGCCGAGTCCAAAGTTCGTAGGCATTTTTATACTTTCCTAATATACACACGATTTCATTAGGCAAAACATTAATTGACATATTCATTACCTTTGTGTTTGCCTTTGAGTCTCGAGAACATTTCTTCAATCTTATCTAGTTGTTGAAACTTTCACTTCCTACAAACCATTCCATTACTTGCCTCGAGTAATTGAAGTTGTCTTGATCTTATGGTGGAGGCTCATAGATATTTTGCCCTTCTTGGTGTTAGAATGTTCCAAGACTTTGTCTTAGGTTGAGTAGTGTAATGGAATGAAATATTGATGGAAAAAAAGGTGTAAGAGAGAAAATTTTTAAGAGAAAAGAGAAGGGTTTTTTAAAATGCTTGAAAGATTGTTAAACCTTTTTAGAGTAGCCTTACTCTGATATCAATTGCAGGACCAATGAGGACGAGAGAGGGGGTAGGTGAATCTCATCGTAAAAATTTTCTTTTCTAAAAACTTATCAAAAAACTAAGAGTTGTGCAGTGGAAAATAAATAGTCAATTTATTTTTACTTGGTTCGCAGTCCTATGACTACTACTCTAAGACCCATGATCCTTTGGGCAATCTACTAAAATTCTCCTTCGATAACTTTTGGAAGGTGAGATCAGACAAAAAGATAAAGGAGGTAGTAACAACTCTACTACTCTCCTAATAAACTATCCTAATAAATAGATATGCAATAAAAAGATTACCAACAATACAATAGTAGAAGGATGAAGCTTAATTGCCGGTGTTTCTCATAGCACGGAGACTTGCTCAGAGATGATCTTGGTGTAGAGTAAAGAAATGAATTGCACTTCAAACTCTACTTGAGCTTTCACCCTCGAGGCTCTTTTTATAGTTGAGCCAACAGCTAGCAAATCAGATCCCATTGATCCTGCTGAGTTGTTGGAAGTGGGAGACGTGGGGAACTTCCCCACTTCCCCACTTCTCCCCCTCCCCCTTGCTCCTTACTATAAAAAGGGGGAAGAGGGGTGCGTCCAAGAGGGCAAAAGACAAGAAGGGAATCGGAAGCATCCGAGGAGCTTTCAGCAACGAGTTTTCCACAGAGAAAAATTGCGTCGGAAGAGGGATTTGGTTTGTGGACGACGAAGAACTTTCTGATCGTGATCGTTCTTTCGACGACAAGTACGAGGTGAGAAGGACGCAAGAAATTCACTGTGAGTATTTGCAGATTCACAAAATTTCATTTCGAGCTTTAAATTAACAGTGGTATCAGAGCTGTGATTAAAAATGCATGAGTTGTTTGACATACATAAACAATTACTCTACCGATAAAATTTTCTTGAATCTGTGTGTCTAAGAATTACCTCTGCAATCCCTGTAATAAACACACAATAGCCAAGTTCGGTCGTCGCTATCAAAGATTGTGACTATGTCGCGATCAACCACCGTCGTTGCCATCATAGTGCAAGATCGCGAATGTGTCGCGATCTATCGTTGTTAATAGCTTCGAAAGTAGTGGGCACCCCATATTTTTTTTCTCTCTGACTTTGGCCAGAGAAGAAAACGGCGGCGTGAATGTGATAGCAAGGAAGAAGATGAAGCGGCGTACGTTTAGGTTGAAATGAACACTTAAGCGATTGATATGGAAGAATGAACGGTGATCACATAATATATTCTTTTATGTGAACAGTTGGAATTCAATAAAATTATATATATGTGACATGTATATTTTTTATTATTTCCAATATGATACTGTTCATAAACTACTATTTCGATTAGTGTTCATGTGATATTCATAAACTGATTTGATTTGTTCATATACTGTACATGAATATTCATCTGCTTCATACCTACATCAATTACGGGGAATAATTTAACTCGATTAAATCGAACTTGATAATTAATTAAGTTTGAGTTTGAGTTTGACTTATACCTGAACTTAAATAATTGGTTCAATGAGAACACAATCTAGTTTAAATTATTAGTTAATTTAACTAGATCAGGTTAGTCCAATCAAACTTAGTCCAGTTTAAATCATTAGTTGATTTAATCCTATCAGTTTAATACAAACCAGAGCCGATTTGTTTGGTTCGATCAATAGATATTAACTTTGAATTAAATGAGCTAACGACTAAGGTAAGTCATCCCTATCCGATTAGTTCTAATGAGGATAATGGACCCAGACTAAGGATTCGATTTCCCAATCGATCGACCCAAGGTGTTAGTCAATAGAGCTCCCAAATCAAGAAAATTTGTTTTTCTTATCTGTTTATGACTTTGTGGGTTTATGCATAATTGTGAATTGAATTGAACCAGTTTTGTTACTGGTTTGTCGGTTTTGTACTGACATTGTGTATTTCAATTCCAGATGCCGAGATTTATTACCACAATGACTCGTCGAGATGTGCGACGGAATCAGTTGATGGAACAGATAGAGGAGATTGACTACCGCCCAAGCCTTGGAATCCAAGGACACATGGGAAGGCTGGATCGATTATTTTGGAAACTCGAGCAGGAAGAGTTTCCAGTTCTAGATAACTACCGGATTGGGGCATTGATTAGTTCATTGCCGAGGCGTGCTAAAGTAGCTGCAAGATGTATCTGGGGATGCTACGAAGGGCGTATGCCGCGTATCTCATATACCTAGTTGTGTAGAGAACTACTTCGCCAGAATTTTTCAGAAGAGGATCTGGAAGATTCTGAGGACGATCTGGAAGAGGATCCTGAAGAATTTGAAGAGGATCCAGAGATGGATCTGATTGTAGAATTCAAGGGGGATCCTGAGGAAATCGAGTGGGATCCAATTGTGGAATCTAAGGAGGATCCTGAAGCTGAACTACTTTAGATAAAGTCTGGAATGAAAGGGATAATGTTTACCACTGCGCTAGTGTTTGCCTTAGTGGGAGTGATACTAGCTTATCTAGTCTATTAAAGTCTTATCTTTATTACTGTTGTTATGTACAAACAGTATTTGCTCATTTAGTTTTAAGAGTCATGTAGTGTTTACTGTCGTTGTGTATGAACAGTTTTATTCTATGAAAAGTTATGTTATGTGTTAACAAACATATTAATGATTAGTTCATTTCAATGATAAGTTCATTTATGATTAGTTCATATGATGGGATGTATGTAAAATAACTAATCAATGTCTATTAGATTGGATATACAGAGGATGAGTGGGAACATAGTTACCACTTGATTTTGTAAACCAACTCTAATTTACAATGAGTTAGTTATTGATTACACGCATATGAGTTACACTGAATAACTAAATAATGTGTTTATTTATGTTAGATCATGGCAACGAAGAACATAATAGCTGAACTCAACAAAGGAGAAAAATTAAATGGGGACAACTACAAAATATGGCACCTTAAGATACAGTATGTACTTGAGGAACAAGAAGTTCTAGAAGCTGTTAATCAATTTATGGTAGAACCTGCAGATGGTTCTACAGCTCAGCATAGACGAGATCTTGATGCCTATAAGGCATGGAAGAAAAAGGACTCTACTGCTAAGGGTATTTTGATTAGTTCAATGGTAGATGACCTGGTATATGAGTATGAGCCATTACCATCGGCTTATGCTGTCTGGGTTGCCCTGAGAGATAAATACAGTGGAGTTATCTTAAGCAAGCTTCGTCAGCTGACAATCAAGTTTGACAGCTATAAGAAACGCCCGAATGTCTCCATGACTCAACATCTGAGGGAAATGGGGAATATGATTCGAGAGCTGAAAACTGCTGGTCATGAGTTGACTGATGAACAACAGGTTCAAGCAGTTATTCGTTCCCTTCCTGATTCTTGGGAATCAATGAAACAGAACCTTACACATAGTGAAAATATAAAGACTTTCATTGATGTCTCTTGCCATGTTGAATTGGAGGCGGAGAGAATAGAATCCGCAAGGATTTCTGGACAAGCTTTTATAGCTGAAGGCTTTGGACCCAAGAATAAGAAAAGATGGTTCAAGAAAGGAAAAGGAAAGGGAAAAGGAAAAGAAGCTGCTAATGCTGGGCAGGGCCCAATCAAGAAGAATGTTAAAGGAAAGAAATATGGACAGAAACCGAAGAGCAAGTTGACTTGCTATAACTGTGGCAAGAAAGGCCACTTTGCTCGGGAATGCACTGAGCCGAAAAAGGTAGATCCATATTTGTTTTCTATTCACGAGCATTATGTTGCTAGTTCAGTGCTGTTGGCTGATTCTTATCCTTTGTGGATTATAGATTCAGGAGCAACGAACCATGTAGCTCGTGATCAAGCTACATACGTGGAGTACCGTCGAGTACCAGCTGGCAATAAGTGGATATATGTGGGAAACAATGCAAGAATTGAAGTCAAAGGAATTGACACTTGCAAGCTCAACCTACGTGGTGGACATACCCTGTTTCTGCATGATGTCCTTTATGCTCCTGAGATTCGACGGAATCTAGTTTCTGTAACTAGTCTTCTTGATTTGGGTTATTGCATAAATTTTTTCAGTCGTTGTGTGGAACTTCATATTAACTCCGTGTTGATTGGATGTGGTTATGTAATGAATGGTTTCATGGTTCTTGATGTAGAACAAGATATTAATTATGGAATTAATAGTTGTTTTTCAAACATTGCTCTTACTAGTGATGCTAATATTAATGAGGAAGTTTGGCATGCTAGACTAGGACATATCAGACAAGAACGGATGAATAGATTAGCTAAGGAGGGTCTATTGGGCACTCATGCTAAGATTAACCTGTCCATATGTCGGCATTGTCTTGCTGGAAAAGCAACAAGGAAACCATTTGGTAAGGCTATTAGAGCTGATTCACCATTGCAATTAATTCATTCGGATGTATGTGGTCCAATGAATGTGAAGGCTAGACATGGAGGTTCCTATTTCGTTACATTTATTGATGACTTCACATGTTTCGGTCATGTGTATTTGATTTCTGATAAATATGAAGTATTAGATTGCTTCAAATGTTATTTGAACGAAGTTGAGAATCAATTAGATCGTAAGGTTAAAACCTTACGCACTGATCGTGGAGGTGAATATTTGTCTGATCAGTTTAAGACAATATGTTACGAGAGAGGGATTATTAGACAACTAACGATCCCTGGAACTCCACAGCAAAATGGGGTTGCTGAAAGAAGAAATAGAACTCTTCTAGATATGGTTAGGGCTATGATGGCTCAAGCTAATTTACCTATTTCCTATTGGGGAGATGCATTATTAGCTGCAACATATATACTTAACCGAGTGCCTTCTAAGTCTATTCCATCTACACCATATGAACGTTGGACAGGCAGAAAACCAGATTTGAGTAATCTGAGACCTTGGGGGTCAGCTGCCTACGTTCATGATAAGACTCACAAATATGGAAAACTAGGACCAAGGGGTAAAAAGTGTATCTTTGTAAGGTATTCTGATACTTCTAAAGGTTATGTTTTTATTGGTGAGCAGCAAGATGGAACCATCTCTGAAATAGAGTCTAGAGATGCGATTTTTCTCGAAACTGAGTTCCCAACAAGAGGTGAAGTTGATAAATCGATTCCTCTATTTGCTATAGAGGAGGAGGATATTGTTCCTTTATCAACATATCAGGAATCACAGCAGAACCCTGAATCTAGTCTACCCAGTGAGAGTGATTTGCCAATGAATGAATCAGTTTCAGTTTCTCAACAGTCAGACCTGCGGAGGAGTAATCGCAAGATTATTCCTAAAAGAAGGTTTGACATTGAGAATGAGGCATTAATGATTCTCCCTATTGACGATGAGGAACCTCGAACGGTTGAGGAAGCATTGAGATGCTCAGTTAAAGAAAAATAAAGAATTGCAATGGATGAAGAAATGGAGTCTATGAGAAAGAATCATGTTTGAGATTTAGTCGATCTTCCTCCAGGCCGAAGGGCTATTGGGAATAAGTGGATTCTCAAAATCAAGAGGAAGGCAGATGGATCGATTAATAGATACAAAGCTCGTCTGGTTGCAAAAGGATATACCCAAATGGAGGGTATTGATTTTGAAGAGGCATTTTCTCCTGTTGTGAAGTTTATGTCAATACGTGTCATTTTAGCTATAGTAGCACATTATGACTTGGAATTACATCAGATGAATGTAAAAACGACTTTCCTTAATGGTAATCTTGATGAGGAAATCTATATGACACAGCCAGAAGGTTATATTGCTGAAGGCCAAGAAGATAAAGTATGTAGACTTAAAAAGTCTATATATGGGCTAAAGCAAGCGTCGAGACAATAGAACATAAGATTGAATGAAGTCATTTTATCTTATGATTTCGAAATGATCAATGAGGATCATTGTGTATACCTCAAGAAGGATAAATGAAAGATTGTCATATTATCGTTATATGTTGATGATATGTTAATAGCTGGAAATGACATACAGTTTATGATAGAAATCAAATCGTGGCTTTCATCACAATTTGACATAATAGATATGGGAGAAGCTGAGTACATCTTAGGGGTAAAGATCATTAGAGATCGAACAAAAAGACTTTTGGGTTTGTCTCAAGAGGCTTATATTACTAAGATGTTACAACACTTCAATATGTCAAACTGCAACATTGAACAAACTCCTATAGTGAGAGGCACTGTTCTGAGCAAAAGTATGTATCCCAAGACTCCTAATGAAATAGCCGAAATGAAGAAAAAACCATATGCCAGTGCCATTGGTAGTTTAATGTACACTATGTTGTGTACACGTCCTGATATCAGCTATGCTGTTGGCTTAGTTAGCCGTTTCCAGTCAAACCCAGGATCGAGACACTGGAAGGCAGTGAAGAGAATATTCAGATATCTCAAAGGGATGACAGATTATTGTCTCTGCTTCCAAGGATCAAAGTTGAGTCTGAAGGGCTATACAGATGCAGATTGGGCAGGAGATCTTGATGATAGAAAATCCACATCGGGTTATGCATTCTTGCTGAATGGTGGCGCCATCTCATGGAATAGCAAGAAACAGGCTTGTGTAGCACTGTCGACAATGGAAGCCGAATATGTGGCTTGTGCAGCGGCTGTACAAGAAGCTGTCTGGTTAAGAAGGTTCCTGAAGCATTTGAAGATTGCTGAGGATAGTCGGAGTCCCGTTACATTGTATTGTGACAATCAAGCCGCAATAGCTTTTTCCAAGGATCCCAAATATCACAGTAAAGGCAAGCACATAGAAATTAAATATAATTATGTAAGGGATATTGTGGATAAAAGAAAGGTAGTCCTTGAGTATATTCCTACCCGTGCTATGCTAGCAGATCCTTTTACTAAGCCATTGACTAAAGAGTCATTTCTTGGTTTTGTGAAGTCTTTGGGACTTCGTAAAATGTAACACATTGTAAAACAATCAAATATATGAAAGTGACATGATTTATTCAGTGTATATTGGTGTTACATTTTGGATAAAGTCTCGATAAGCATGTTGGCAGGTTGAGATTGGTCCACTCACATGGACAATCATCTCTGTTTATTGAGTATAAATAGAGGTAAGACTATTACTTATGAGATAACTTATGTAGCAATAAATAGAGACATACTCATAAATTGGAGTCGCCTTGATTTTGTATCAAGATGAGATCATTTATGTAATGATCGGAGTAAATGAACCCACCATTTACTGAATCTGCTTAAAGCCAGATAGGAATTCATAAGTTGAATTCAGGATTAGACATTAGGTATGTCTAGATCAAATCTGTACGATGTTAATTTTTGAGAAAACATGCACTCTTTTTGTTAAAAGAGAAAACATCGTTGCATGTGATTCATACCACATGTGCTATAGCGACAATAAGGGTAGTAGGAGAAAGGATCCCTGCTTCTCTACTATGTGAGACCCTTGAGATTATAAGTTAATCTCAGATTTACCCTTAATGACTATTTAGCTGTCTACTTGAAGTTCTAATCAGTGTTTGCTACTTTAGTGTGTATCCTATTGACTATGGATGATTCGGTCTATGGAGCATAACTAAGAAAGCAATTGATTAGAATGAATAGATTCAAGTTAAAAAGGAAGATTAAAATTGATTTACATCTGTAATACTTATTCACTGGTCGACCAGTTACATTTTTTTGTTGAGTACTTAAAATGTAATTGTGAATAAATGTATTGATTAGAGATGTTGAACATGCTCATGACATAGTTGTCATATGAGGGATTAGAGATGTTCATATTGATGTAAATATTTAATCTAGGGTAAAAGCAAGTAATTGATGTCTCTGATTCATGTGATAGAGCGACTAAGTAACGTGTAACAACTTTCTTAGTATTGAGCACTCAGAGAGCAGCTAAGTTAAGTGTAACAGCTTTCTTAGCATCGATTGCTCAGTATACTTGCTGTCGCACGAATCATTTTCCCTAAGGTATGAATTGGATGTTCCGTTAGTCTATGTGACTATATGGTCTTTGTGACTTGATTCTTATTTGATCTATGTGACTTGACTTGGACGAGTGGGAGATGTTGGAAGTGGGAGACGTGGGGAAGTTATCCACTTCCCCACTTCCCCACTTCTCCCCCTCCCCCTTGTTCCTTACTATAAAAAGGGGGAAGAGGGGTGTGTCCAAGAGGGCAAGAGACAAGAAGGGAATCAGAAGCATCCAAGGAGCTTTCAGCAACGAGTTTTCCACAGAGGAAAATTGCGTCGGAAGAGGGATTTGGTTTGTGGATGACGAAGAACTTTCCGATCGTGATCGTTCTTCCGACGACAAGTACGAGGTGAGAAGGACGCAAGAAATTCACTGTGAGTATTTGCAGATTCACAAAATTTCATTTCGAGCTTTAAATTAACATGAGTTTCCAAATTGCATTTAATCCGCCGATGGATCCTATTGATCCATCGATGGAACCCAATAATCTCTTTGGTTTTGTGTCTAGCTTCTAGATCTGATCCACCGGTAAATCAACTTGATCCATTGACTAAACTGTTGGAGCAATCTATGTTAGGTCAGGGTTGACCTAGTTTGACTGGGCTCGGGTGAGTTTATGTTTGGTAAGCTTGGTAAGTTTAAGTTTCGATGTTTGATAATGATGTTTGAATATCGTGTGAGTCAAGTGGGTCAAGGTTGACTAGAGACATAACTAGGTAAGACCTAGTGGGACTAGGCACCAGGTGAATTGGGGAGATCATATGCTGGCACGGAAAAAGTCCTAGTGGGACTAGGCATACCTAGTGGGATTAGGTGAAGTCCAAGTGGATCGGGGAGATTGCACGCTGACACGGGAAAAGTCCTAGTAGGACTAAGCACACCTAGTGGGACTAGGTGAAGTCCATGTGGATCGGGAAGATCGAACGTTGGCAAGGTGGAAGTCTACCGAGAGACTAGACTTAACTCGAGGGTTAGACAAACCTGGTTAGGAACTAGGTTAAGTCCTAGTTGGGAACTAGGCAAGGGAAAATCCAAGTCGATCAAGGATTTGATCGAACACTTGGTGAGGAAGTCCTAACAAGTTACGGTTGACTAGGGTTAGGCAAGGGGACCCTAGACTTGTGCACACAAGTTAGGTTTAGGTCAATTGATTGGGTAATCGATTGGCGTTGGTTTCTCACGAACAGAAACCTTCTTAATTGATTGGGTGATCAATTAAGGAGGGAGTGAATCGACTAGGTAATCGATTGAGAGAGTTGTGTCGTGAGAACAAAAGCAGGCTGAATTGATTAGGTAATTGATTCAGCCTCCTCTTAATCGATCAGACAATTAATTAAGGGGGACCGTAATCAATTGGGCAATCGATTAATGGAGATCATAATCGATTAGACAATCGTTTATGGCGATATTGCGCGAGAGCACAGAAAGGTGTTGAATCGATTTAGCAATCGATTCAGATCTTCTTAATCGATTGGCTAATCGATTAAGCTTCAAAAAAATAGTTGTTGAACGACTAAGTCTGATGTGGTAATCGATTAGGGAACCCTAGGTCGCGGGTATATAGGGTTTTCACGCAGGTTTGAAACGGTATCGATCCGGCATTCCTTCAACGCTCTTCACCTTCTTCATCGCATTTCACGTGAGGCCTTAGAGCTCAGTGCTGCTGCATTTCTAAAGATTAAGAGACGATTCCAAGTTTGAAGAAAGCAAGAAAAGCAAAGAGAGCTAATTTGTGTAAATCTTATAAGATTGTTATTGTATTTACTTGGTCTTGAGTGCTTCTTCTTGTAAGCTTGTAAGAGGTTTCTCCATCTCAGGAAGGAGATCTTTCATAGTATACAAGAGAGTGAGAAAGAGTGGATCCTTGGATTAGTCACCTCAAGGAGGTGGATACCAAGTAAATCGAGGTGTTAGCATTACACAAGTCTTTCGCCGCAACAAATCTTTATCAAGCAAAGATCGGAGCTAATCACCCCCCCTCTAGCTCTCCTACCTGTCCTAACAAGTGGTATCAGAGCGAGGTTTCTCTTTTTTGGACTCATCGCTAAGAGAGCAAGAGCTAGAGAAAGAAGAAAGAAGTTTGAAGAAACCCTAATTTCAAGAAGTCATCATTAAGCGGGTTCAACATCAAAATGGAGTTCGGCTACTATATCCGGGCACCTCCACCGTACGACAATGCCAATTTTGATCTTTGGAAGACAAAGATTAAAAATTTCTTCATGATGGAGATAGAGCAATGGTTTGCTCTAATGGAAGGTTTTGAAGCTCCAACAGGTAGCAAAGGGAAGCTCCACAAGAAAAGTAAATGGAATGAGGAGCAAATCAAGAGATATGAGGCTGATAAGTACCATTTTTATTGATTATTTTAATTGCTAAAATCCATGTTTGTCCCATGTTTTACTTGCTTAATTATGATTTTACCCTAGGTTTTAGGATTTCCTCTTATTTTGGACTTAATTACAAATTTGCACATTTTTGGATTATTTGGCCACTAATTTTCTGATATATTTTTGTAGGCATGAAAGGATCCTGGACCTAGGGCATACTGGGTCAAACTTGAGTCGGAAGTGGACCCAGATCGAGTTATCAAGTTTCGGATTAATCTGGGTCGTCCGATTCAAAAGCGGCTAGATCTGAGCCATCTGGGACCATCTGAAGCAATCTGAGCTAGGGTTAGGGTTGATCAAGCATTTTGATCAAGATCTGAAGGTTTCATTCCAATCAGAGCTCATTCAACCGTTGGATCAAGCTTGGAGGGCTCTAGATCGTTCATTCAAAGATTAGGTTGATCTGGACCATCCGTTGCACATCTGGAGGATCCGAGCTACCACGAGGCAGATCCTGACCCCAGATCATCATCATAAAAATTTGGCTCAAATCAGAGCAAGATCAGCCGTTGGATTGATGTAGAGAAATCTGGGCCGTCCAATGCTTATGTATTTAATCAAATTTCCTGCGCAGCTCACCCTCGTCGCGTCTTCGCCGCAACAGTAGCATCTTCTTCATTTCTTCATTTTGCTTCAATTTTTTCTCAGTTTTGAAGGCGTGACCACTCAATCTCTACCTTGGATCAAATTCTGAGTCATTGGGGATAGCTTCATTAGAGAATTCAGCTCAAATTTGCACCGGAAGAGGGCTGTTTGAGGGTTTCGGCAGCTCAGCAATCTAGTCACTTGTACTTCTTCCGTAAGCCATTTCCGACCATCTGAGCCGGCTGTAGGGGTTCTCAGGTGAGCTCAGATGGTCCGCGAATCATCATAGCAACCACCATCAACTGAGGCCGAGGAGATTGGATTGAAATTCCAGCTGCGTGCGTTTCGAGCAGAGTGATCGATTGAAGCTTATTTTCACTGATTTGCTGAGCCTAGGGGTTCGAAGCCAGCTCTTGCTTGACGACCAAGAAGATTTTGAGCTTGGGAAGGGTTGAGGATTAGTTTAAATTAGGAATTTTCAGTTTCTTTTAGCTGTAATTCCCTTTTGCTGCGTGCCAATTTTTGGTTTCTGAATCTCGGATTGGTTAAGTTTGGTTTCTGCATTGTTACTGCTTTAATCAGTTTAGATTATGCAAGTTAATTAGATTTATTGTTTGTTAGTGCCCATTTGCTTCTAAATTCTAGTTTAATTCGTGTTTACTTGTTATGTATCAGTTTATGCCCTGTTTTCTTTTCCTGTGTATCAGTAAACTTCAGCAAGTTTCAGTTTCGTTTTCTCCATCTTTTCTGTAATTAGGTTCATGAATTCGATGTCAATCTGTTCTATTTGTAGCTGCATTTGAGTTGTGGCTAAACCACTGCATTTAGTTCTTGCATTTTAGTGTTTGTTTCTGCACACTTTCATATTTCTGCTCAGATTTTCCCATAGCGTATCAGCTGTTTATTTCTGAAAACACTGCAATTTCATTTCTGGAATTCGATTCCATTATCTACAATTGAGTTCAGTTGGGCATTCCTCAGTTATTCTTTCCGAAATGCATCTGAACTAGTTGCATCGAAAATTTTTGAGTTCATTGTTCCCTGATTTCAACTCTGTGTTTCTGCAATTGTTATTCATTTCTGCACATGAAGAATTTCAGCCCCAAGTCGATCAGCTTAGGTGATATTGATTTCTGAAGTCGTGTCAAGAGGACCTTCGATCTTCTAGATCTTGTTTGACACTAGATAGCACACTCGAACTTAGCTTGCCCTGATCATTTGTCTGAATTTGAATTGGACTGCAATTTTCTGCAAACATATTTCTGCCTTGGAAGTTGCTGAGTTGTTTCTGCACTTTGGTGCTGAATTTTGTCCTGCAAACTTGCGTATCATTGTATTGATATCTTACCTTCCCAATCTTAATCGATTTGTTTCAGTTGCTGAATTGTGAGAAGTAGTTGGCACACAACATCAGCTTTGGCACATAAACTGTCTTCTCTTGACAGGAAATCTGTTTTCCTTTTTAATTCTGCACCTTGTATCATATGGAGTTTTAGGCATTGATTGGTATCCAATTATATGTTGATTTTAGTGTGCTATGGTGTTTGAACTCAGCTAGTGTTACATTCGGCCATTTCTGAATTTTGTTGCATTTGTTGGCTTTCAAAACTTGTAGCAAAGTTGAGTTGTAGCTTGTTTAAATTTTGAATTTCGTATGCTATTGTTGTTTTAGGCTTGATTGTTTCCAAAATCTGCCATCACTGCGCTTATTCATTTGTTTAGCATCTAGATTGCATTTAATATTTATTGTGTTCCCTTTCAACTTCGATTGAGTTGCCTTGGTTGAATTGAGTTTTCCATTGATTGAGTTGTTGAATACCATCACTTGTTTAGCTTCTTAGCTAAGTTCCTTTCTTTTCCTTGCGATTACATTTCTTAATTGCTATCCAACCCAAATTACATTCGAAACCCGAAATTCACAAACGACACCTAAATACAAGCGCGAATCAAACAAACCTTCAACTAGTCCCGAGGAAAAATACGACCTGTGGTCCCTTTACTACGTTTTCATATTTTGATTGCAAAAAGGGTTTCCAGCATTCATCTATTCATTTATAAATATCTAAATTTGAGACCCACTTCCGTGACACCTCTATTTTGGGCTCATCAAATTTTTGGCGCCGTTGCCGGGGAAGCAACTAGTTGATTTGTTTGATTTTTGCTTGTTGGCTTTTGGACATATCATTGGGTTCTATTTTATTTTGCTTTGTCTTTTGTATACAGTTGCTGCCATTTTTCTTGTTTGTTTTGTGACAGGACTGCCAGTTCAAAATGTTCTCATCTACTTACCAGCAGCCGTGTCCACAATTTCAGTAGAACCAATCTTTCAATCAGCAACCAAATCAATTTTTTCAGCCACAATGTCAACAGTTTCAGCAAGATTTTCCACCAAGTCAGAATTTTCAGATTGGGCAACCACTATTCAAAAGTTTTCAGCCCCAAATTCAGCCCAACTTTTAGCCACTTTATCAACAGGATCAATCACTTTTTCAAGGAATTCAGCAAGGGTGTTTAAATAATCAGAATTTTCAGCAACCACCCTTCCCTCAAGTTCAACCAAACCAAGAATTTCAGCATCTTAACCAAAATTTCCAGCAGCCTTTTGTAAGTTTTCAGCAAGGAAATAATCAGTTTCAGCTTCAACCTCAGCCATGGCAGCAAGAATTTCAACCCATACAAAATTTTCAACAACATTTTCAACATTCACAGCCATACGATCCAAATTTTCAGTTTCAAAACCAGAATTTTCAGCCCACGCAATTTGAGTGTTCACCACCACAATTTCAACCTCAGATCCACGAATTTCAGGCCTACAATTTTCAGCAATCTCCACCAACTTGTGAATCAAATTTCCAGCAGTTTAATCAACCATTTTATCAACCCCCACAATCTCAATTTCAACAAATGTTTCAACAAGAGCTTCAAAACCTCGAAAGGCAAATGGAACAAGTGGCTAGTGATTTGAATCAGATAAAAGCTCAAAGATCAGAACAATTAGCTTCTCAAGCTGCTTTTAATTCTGAGAGCCCCGGAGTTGGTTTCATATCAGTTCAAGGTGACCCTAGTGCATGGCCAAGTCCTTCTTCAAGTGATCTTAGAATTTTAGAAGAAGAAGAAGAAGAAATCATTAAAATCAGGACACCTACAGCATGCATTCCTCCGGAGATTCCTATTCAAAATCCATTTCCAAATTTTTCAGCTCAAGAAGAAGAAATTGAAGCTCCACAGGACCATTCTCATATTTTATTTTATGATGATAGTGTTATTGATGGTCCTAATTTTTCTAATGTTGTTGTTGCAGATATTACAGGAGAAGCATGCATAGAAGATGATTCCATAGGTGTAGGGGATTGCACTAAGCCCCAGGGACCACCACAAGATTCAGAGAATGAACCAGAAAGTGTAGGGACTTGCATGGTGGAAGCAAGCACCCAAGGATCACCTGCTTTAGTTGAATGTCCACCAGAGCCTGAACCTGACGTGGAGCTTGAACATGATCAGGAGGAGAACACAGATACATCTACTCTTGTAGAACCTCCAGGTATTCTCCAGCACGCTCAGGTAAGTATTTCTCCTCTTTGTTCAGAAAAATTCAGCGAGGTACCTAGTGCTGACTTTATTGGTTATGATGAATTTATTGATATACCTTGTGTAGAAATTGCTTGTACAAATCCAATAGAGGTACCAAAAATTGATTCCCTTGGTAGTGCATTACTTGATACATTTCTTGTAGATATGGATTGCGAAATAATTTTAGAGGCACCTATAATTAATGTTGTTTGTTATGATGAATTACTTGATACATCTTTTGTGGATATGAATTGTGAAAAATTTTAGAAGTGCCTGAATTTGATGTTATTTATTTTGATGAGTCTCTTGCTATATCTTATGCTGAGGTTGAATGTGAAAAACTTATGGAGATATCTGAGATTGATTTCATTGGCTGTGACACTTTGCTTGATACATTTTTGATGGAAAATAATTGTGATATTTCTATTGAAGTGCCAAAAATTGATTTCTTTATTTGTGATGAGTTCCTGGATGCAGATTTTGTAGAAAATAATTGTGAAAAATTTATTGAGGCACAACAAATTGATTTAATTGAATATGATGCAGTTTTGGATATACTTCATGCAGAGACTGATATTATTTTATTTCTTTCTGACCCTGCACGCATGAGAGAGGTATTACATTGTTTTGCAGGGTCCAGAAGACTTCAGGAGTGGGTGCTCCAACTGAACAGACTTCAACCTCCTGGAAGGACTTCTGAAAGGCATCAAGAAGGAGGAGAAGATCTTACTTTAATCCATAGCCCTCCATTCCTTCAATGGCTATTATACCTGAATCGCCTTCGGCCACCGGAGCATATTTCTACAAAGTTCAAGTGTGGGGGAGTCCTAGCTCTCTCAGCCACCCAGACTCCTCCACTACCACGATGGAGGCTACTTCTGGATAGGCTCCGTCCACCAGAATAAAGGGGAGATTGATTCTTCTTGTATTTTCTTTTATTGTATGTTTCATTTTTTATGCTTTTTAGAAGTAGAATTTTCTTTTAAACTGAGTCCTTGTCAATAAATGCATGTTATTTCTTTTAGCACATTTTCTTCATATTTAGGAATAAATGTATCCCTCTAGGTTATCTTCATAGCATTTTAGAGTCTTTTGGAAAATAAATTAAATTTGGTTGTTAAAACTTAGGGTTTGAGCTAATGGATGAATTCTTGAATGCTTGAGTACTACTTGGTTTTAAATTCTTAATTGATGACTTGAGATGAATTATTTTTTACCTAGTGAGAATTAGCCTTATATTTGTGATACACATATGTTATTGTACTCTAGAACTTGCTTAGGATCTTTCAAAATCATATTTCAATGATTGGATCACATCTATAGAGACTAATCACCTTGTTTACCTTTCCATATCAATTTTGGCAAAAATCATGTCTACTCTATTTGTCTTTCCTTATTCCTAATCTTAACCCCAATTTTTCTATGGATTTGTTTGCTTGGGATGTTTTCTTGATACTACTTTGCCCGAGACAGACAAAGATTTAAGTGTGGGGGAGTGATTGGTGATTTGGAATGAATTTTCATCAAGGATGCACTTCATTTCGAAAAAAAAATTTTGAAATGGAAAGGGCTAAGTTAAGTTGAATTTGGTGTCAAGATCAAGTGGGAAGAAGTGGTTCGAGTTGGAAGCAAGTGGAGATCTTGATTCTTGATTAAACTTAGAAGATCCAAGTGGCACACAATGAAAAAAATCTGCAAGTCCAAGTTCAAAGTGGCACGCAAATGAAACTTTATGTGCCAAAGTGAAGAAAAATTTTTGGTGAAAGCTATTTTTGGTCAGCAATGTTTTGGACCGCAGCTGTACCTTGCTAGGGAAATCAAGTGCACTCTGCTATAATCTGAATCGCAGCTGAACATCATCTGAATTGCAGCTGAATAAATCAAGTTGTCAATGTGAATCCGGTGAACAAAAGCTGAAAAGAAGTTGGAAAAAAATCTGCACTGCTTGTAATCTGCCGAGTGCTAAATCTTAGGGCTGATAAATGCTGAATTGGAGCTGGAAAAATCTGATCCAATGCAGAAAAATCTTCAGAACACAGTCTGAACAGAATTTAAATGGCAAGGAATTGAGCCAAAACAATTGCAAGGAAGTTGGACAAAGATTCTGAAGCTGTAAAAGAAATTGCAGAATTGAACATCATCTGAATTGCAGCTGCACCTTGTTAGAAAGGTCGGTAACATTTTGCCAGAATTTAAATGGAAGATGAACACAGTCTGAACAGAAGCTTTAAGTCCGAGTTGAAGCTGAGAAAAGTCTGAATTCTGTGCAGGAATTTGAGTCAAAAATAGTTTGTGCAGAAAATGGAAAGAAGTGAGCTGAATATGATACGAGCTGGACTGTTCGGAATTGAAACAATTGCAAGGGTGCTGACAAGGATTAAGAACAAGTCCATCAACCAGCCATCCATCAGAAATTTGAAGATGTATCAACTTGGAAACGGATTCATTGAAGCTGAATTGAATTTGAGCTGAAGCAGAAAATTGCAGCATAAATCTGAAGCTGAATTGCAGCTGTAAAGTGAATTGAAGCTGAAAAATCAGTAACATTTGACAGTCTGAATTGAAGCTGCAAAGTGCTGAAAATTTATGAAAAGCTGCTGTAAATTTCTGCATTCGAAAAAATTCAGTGGGAGAAGATAGTAAGGCAGTTTTGTGCCAATTTCCAATTGAATTCATGCTTTTTAAATCAGCAATGCCTTGCTGCCTTAAAACCGAACCTGTAGAATGATTTTCAATTGAACAAAACCTCTTGGGAGCAGAATTGAAACTGCTGAATGAAATCAGCAGTGAACTCAGAATTTCTCAAGTGGAGCACTAAATTCTCCACTATCATTAATGCAATTGCTGTGAAGGAGGCAAAGAATTGCAAGGATAATCCATTTCTGTTTGATACAAACTGCTGAGTGGAGGAATCGGACTGGAATGTAAATCAGATCAAAGTGCTCCATTTGAAGACTTCAGAAAAATAAAAAGAGAAAACAGTTAAAAAAAAGAAGAAATTCAAAAGAAGCAAGTTGGCACACCATTGACTTGGCACCATAAATCAGTGAAGATTTTCACATCCGGATCAAAACTTTATTCCATTTCATTTCTGACCTTACAAGAAAGAAAGAAAGAAGAAAAAGAAGAATCAGAAAAGAGAAGAAAGAAAAATGGCACACAAGAGCAAAATTGGCACATGAGGTCAAGGAAGGGTTTTTCATCCAAATCAAAGGCAATTATTCAAGTTTGACTTCACAACACTTTTGAGATCATTAGGGGACTGTATAGAGAAGCAAAGTACATTGGAAACATCTTTGAGCACTCAAGTCTTCCACTTTACCCATTTTTCCATTTTCTTGACTTTTACTCCATTTCTTACCATTTTCTATGTTTTCATTTGTTTTTGTAGATGTTGATCCTAATCATGAATAATGGTGGAGATTAGACAATAAGCAAGCCTATGGTAGTGCAAAAAGCATGTGTGTTTGAGTGAGCTCCACTTCCATCATCAACTTAGAACTTAAGGAGAGAGCCACCAAAGTTTCCTTGAAAGGCTAGTGATTTGAATTCATCTCAATGACTCATGATGGATGAAAAGGCTAAGTTGTTGATTTAAGGACAAGATATTAATCCATAGAGCTTAGATTTTTGAGAATTGACAACCTTAGGTAATTTCTTTTCATTTGCTTCTAATTATGCTTTAGAAAACCTAAGGGATACTTATTTAGTAGTTTCGCAAGACGCTCAAGGTTAAGTGTGGGGGAGTTGATAGATACCATTTTGTTGATTATTTTAATTGCTAAAATCCATGTTTGACCTATGTTTTTATTGCTTAATTGTGAAATTGCCCTAGGTTTTAGAACTTACTCTTATTTTGGACTTAATTATAAATTTACACATATTTGGATTATTTGGCCACTAAATTCTTGATCTATTTTTGTAGGCATCAAAGGTTCAAGGACTTAGGGCATATTGGGTCAAACTCGAGTCGGAAGTGACCCGGATCGAGTTATCAAGATGAGGATTAAATCCGGGTCGTCCGATTCAAGAGCGGCTAGATCTGAGTCATCCAGGACCATCTGAAGCAATCCGAGCTAGGGTTAGGGTTGATCAAGCACTCTGATCAAGATCTGAAGGTTTCATCCCAATCAGAGCTAAATCAACCGTTGTATCAAGCTCGGAGGGCTCAAGATCGTCTATTCAAAGACTAAGTTGATCTGGACCATCCGTTGCAAATATGGAGGATCCGAGATACCACAAGGCAGATCCTGACCCCTGATCAACATCCTCAAAGTTTGGCTCAAATCAGAGCAAGATCAGCCGTTGGATTGATGTGGAGAAATCTGGGCCGTCCAATGCTTATGTATTTAATCAAACTTTTCCCTGCTTTCAGCCTCGTCGCGTCTTCGCCGCAACAGTAGCATCTTCTTCGTTTCTTCGTTTTGCTTCAATTTTTTCTCAGTTTTGAAGGCGTGACCACTCAATCTCTACCTTGGATCAAATTCTGAGTCATTGGGGATAGCTTCATTAGAGAATTCAGCTCAAATTTGCACCGGAAGAGGGCTGTTTGAGGGTTTCGGCAGCTCAACAATCTAGTCACTTGTACTTCTTCCGTAAGCCATTTCCGACCATCTGAGCCGGCTGTAGGGGTTCTCAGGTGAGCTCAGATGGTTCGCGAATCATCATAGCAACCACCATCAACTGAGGCCGAGGAGATTGGATTGAAATTCCAGCTGCGTGCGTTTCGAGCAGAGTGATCGATTGAAGCTTATTTTCACTGATTTGCTGAGCCTAGGGGTTCGAAGCCAGCTCTTGCTTGACGACCAAGAAGATTTTGAGCTTGGGAAGGGTTGAGGATTAGTTTAAATTAGGAATTTTCAATTTCTTTTAGCTGTAATTCCCTTTTGCTGCGTGCCAATTTTTGGTTTCTGAATCTCGGATTGGTTAAGTTTGGTTTCTGCATTGTTACTGCTTTAATCAGTTTAGATTATGCAAGTTAATTAGATTTATTGTTTGTTAGTGCCCATTTGCTTCTAAATTCTAGTTTAATTCGTGTTTACTTGTTATGTATCAGTTTATGCCCTATTTTCTTTTCCTGCGTATCAGTAAACTTCAGCAAGTTTCAGTTTCGTTTTCTCCATCTTTTCTGTAATTAGGTTCATGAATTCGATGTCAATCTGTTCTATTTGTAGCTGCATTTGAGTTGTGGCTAAACCACTGCATTTAGTTCTTGCATTTTAGTGTTTGTTTCTGCACACTTTCATATTTCTGCTCAGATTTTCCCATAGCAGCTGTTTATTTCTGAAAACACTGCAATTTCATTTCTGGAATTCGATTCCATTATCTACAATTGAGTTCAGTTGGGCATTCCTCAGTTATTCTTTCCAAAATGCATCTGAACTCGATCGAAGTTGCTTCGAAAATTTCTGAGTTCATTGTTCCCTGATTTCAACTCTGTGTTTCTGCAATTGTTATTCATTTCTGCACATGAAGAATTTCAACCCCAAGTCGATCAGCTTAGGTGATATTGATTTCTGAAGTCGTGTCAAGAGGACCTTCGATCTTCTAGATCTTGTTTGACACTAGATAGCACACTCGAACTTAGCTTGCTCTGATCATTTGTCTGAATTTGAATTGGACTGTAATTTTCTGCAAACATATTTCTGCCTTGGAAGTTGCTGAGTTGTTTCTGCACTTTGGTGCTAAATTTTGTCCTGCAAACTTGCGTATCATTGTATTGATAGCTTACCTTCCCAATCTTAATCGATTTGTTTCAGTTGCTGAATTGTGAGAAGTAGTTGGCACACAACATCAGCTTTGGCACATAAACTGTCTTCTCTTGGCAGGAAATCTGTTTTCCTTTTTAATTCTGCACCTTGTATCATATGGAGTTTTAGGCATTGATTGGTATCCAATTATATGCTGATTTTAGTGTGCTATGGTGTTTGAACTCAGCTAGTGTTACATTCGGCCATTTCTGAATTTTGTTGCATTTGTTGGCTTTCAAAACTTGTAGCAAAGTTGAGTTGTAGCTTGTTTAAATTCTGAATTTCGTATGCTATTGTTGCTTTAAGCTTGATTGTTTCCAAAATCTGCCATCACTGCGCTTATTCATTTGTTTAGCATCTAGATTGCATTTAATATTATATTGTGTTCCCTTTCAACTTCGATTGAGTTGGCTTGGTTGAATTGGGTTTTCCATTGATTGAGTTG